>OX485805.1:26671775-27192635 GCA_950295325.1 Polytrichum commune
CTTGCCCACCGCATTCTAGTGTGAATAAGCACAAACACGCCCAAATGTAGATGCCAACAATATATCCTTTTGGATTGGCAGTGGTGAGATTATATTAGGTTTACCTCAAGAGAAACTTGAAGGAAACACACTTGAGTGTCAACCAAGCTTGTATAGGCCCTATGGGTTGCAATATAAGAGCTCGGAGTGGGAGTGGCTTGCAGCTATGTCATGGTGTTGGCTTTTGGCCGCTTTGAGGTCTGTTACCAAGTGCTCTTATTGACCAAGCAAAACCTAAACGTAATAGTGAAGGCACCGGTTACGCCTCTCCCCAATAATCATCCCCTACAATACCCAAGTCTTTCACGCTATATAGTTCTTCATTACAGTACTCTCCAACAAGGTCCGTATTGAGCAACAATCACCAAGCTAGTGTGGGTGGTTCTAATTCATTACTCCCAGGTGTCGTGAGTTCTTCCAATTCACAATCACAATGTGCCAAAATAGAGATGTTAAATGAATTCAAAATATTATGGTTGTTTTTGAGCGCATTGTTGTACTTGATATTGGTGGAACTAGTAATATCATAGCGCAAAAAAATTTAGTATCACCTTCACTATTTCCACCCCTCACTATTAGCCCACCTTCACCAATTGGGATATTTAGTGTAGACCAAAACCAACAAATATTTACTAAGATAAGTGGGTAAAACTGAGTTTATCCTCATAAATGGGCACCTATGTTTGAGTAACATGTGGTGATGTGTGGATCTAAGAACGAACATAAAAAGACATGTGTTTCAAAAGACTTGGAATACGTGCTCAAAACTTCTTAACTGTTCTTAGTTCAATAAAGAATAGAAGTGGAGAGATCCATATGATCATCTTATGGGGAAAACACTCTTCACTTGAGAATGAATAAGATATTCATACGAGCTGAGAAAATCAAAAGGAAAATGGGTACGGACATGATTTGAATTTGCTAAAGATCTCACACTAATTCCATATTTTCATCCCCCAACAAGTGGGTGTAGAGAGAAAAGTGTGTGCTTAAGACCCGCTCACCAACATGATTATGGTATAACCAATAAACATAATAAGCGTGTAACAAAATACCATCTGGAGAAAGATCTAGTCATAGAGAACAGGCGCATCAGGCTTTTATGAAAATGAGTGATTCTCAACCACACATCCATTGAACAAAATGCCTCCTAGGCGACTTTAACCCTTAAAGGTTGTAAGGGCTCCATGCTCAACATAAATACACAATGTATACAAGCCTCGCCAAGTCTCTAAATCATTATCTTAAGTGTGGATATTGGAAAGCATAGAGGTGCAAATTCAAATAGAGGTTGGATTGGAAATCAAATTTCTTATGTCAAAGGATAAAATAATACAATACTTATATGTGATAGTGATAATTGTATACAAAGTTTGCACTCGTGTCCAAAGACACTCATGCTATATAATTGAACCTTAAATTCAATATCATTGAGGTTT
This sequence comes from Polytrichum commune, assembly GCA_950295325.1. Taxonomy (NCBI): domain Eukaryota; kingdom Viridiplantae; phylum Streptophyta; class Polytrichopsida; order Polytrichales; family Polytrichaceae; genus Polytrichum; species Polytrichum commune. Next base: position 26,673,254 of record OX485805.1, read on the forward strand.
CTAACCAATTCCAAGAAGGCACTTGAAGAACAAGTTGATTTAGATATCATCATGTTCTACAAATGTGTAAAATTGGAAGTATGTAGCTCAAACACACATTCTTGTGCATGAAGTGGTCCAGTCTAAGCATCTTGGACGCTTCGGATTATAACGGAGTCTCAATGTTATCAATCTAAATCAACCAAGGAGATGTTGAAACAAAAATTAATTGGCCATGCTATGTTTAATGGGGACCCACCTAAGAATCTCATGTTTTGGGTGCATGTTCATAACACCTATGATTGGGGAGGGTAAAAACGTTGATTCTTATGGAGAGCTTGGAAATTGCATCTTTAGACAATTTAACACCTAAATATGGATCAAAGACCCCAAATTAGTCTTGTATGGTTAATTTAGTATAAATGAACAATAAATTTGTAGGAGCATATTTTTACTGCATCCCCGATTGTAGGCATTAGGAAATTAAATCCTACATTTGCTAGTTGAATGTTTGCTTGCAATGGTGTGCAAAAGTTGCATGATTTGCAACAACCTCTGATGTGAAAATCATCCATGAAAAATGAGGCTCTTGTTAAGTTTAAGTCAATTATAACATAATGACAGTGGGAATTGGATAATGATGATGTGTGCAAGATAAACCAAGTGGGATCAATTTAATTTGGTTTGTGAACCATTTTGGATGTGTGTGATTTAAACCCATGTTGTTTTGTTGTAGTGCTATAAGGTTCCACACAAAACATGTTCTCGTTAATGGTTGGTGGATTTTATATTAATTTGGTTATGACGATGATGTGTGCAAGATGGAGTGATTGTTGGGATGAGTTTCATTGGGTTTGCCGCTTCGAGGTATGTTGCCAAATGCTCTTATTGACCAAGCAAAACCTTAACGTAACAGTGAAGGCGATGGTTGCACCTCTCCCCAATAATCACCCGCTACAATACCCAAGTCTTTAGCGCTATGTAGTTCTTCATTATGGTCTATACTGGGCAACAATCACCAAGACTAGTGTGGGTCGTTCAAATACATTACTCCTAAGTGCCATGAATTCTTCCACTGCACAATCACAATGTGCAAAAATAGACGTGTTTAATAATTTCTACATATTGTGGTTGTTGTTGAGCACATTGTTGCACTTGAAATTGGTGGCACTAGTAATATCATAGCGTAAAGAAATTTAGTATCACCTTCACTATTTCCCACCCCTCACAATTAGCCTGCCTTCACTACTTGGGACATTTAGTGTAGACCACAACCTTCAAATATTTACTAAGATAAGCGGGTATAACTAAACTGTCCTCGTGAATAGGCACCTATGTTTGAGTAACATGTGGTGACGTGTGGATATAAGAACGGACGTAAAAAGACATGTGTCTCAGAAAAACTTGCTCAAAACTTGCTAACCATTCTTAGTTCAATAGAAAACATAGATGGAGAGATCCATATGTTCATGTAATGAGGAAAACAATCTTCACTTGACAATGAATGAGATGTTCATAGGAGCTCAGAATATCATGAGGAAAATGGGTTTGGACACAATTTGAATATGCTAAATATCTCACACCAATTGCGTTTTTCATTCCTCCAAGAAGTGGGTGCAGTGAGAAAAGTGTGTGCTTAAGACCTCCTCACCTTATAATGACAGAGTGTGTAAATAACTACGAACAGGAGAAAGATCTAGTCATAGAGAAAGCACGCATCAAGTGGAGATGGATGATAATTGCTCTATACTTTCATCCACAAACGCATACATCCATACTGCACTCATTATGTCGGGATGGGTCGTGAAGTGGAGGAGCATTAAGGCAGACGCTAAAGGGACCGCATCGAGTTCTGTCCGCCGTGACAAACGCTGGTGGGGCCCACCGCCGCCTTTGCCCCCCGAAACTTTTCGTATTCCTATCCACGCGGTTCGGGCAATGTTACCCGACATCTCTTCCCACATGTTTGTCTTCCTTGATGTTTGCCACTTCAATAAAATAGCAATTGTCTTTTAGCAAAATTTCTTCAATACCATGGTGTTGTCCTTCACCACGATTGTCCTTCAAGACCCAAATTTTTCCTTCATGCCTATTTTCCTTCAGTAGGATTGAAGCCCGCTTCTCCATATAACCCATATTGAGTGCACTTCGTCTTCAAGGTCCAAAATCCAATATATATGTTCACTTCCATTGAATAAATAAGTAATGGATTAGGATTTCATTTTCAAGGTGAAACCGACAATAAAGCATGTAATTAACTTGGAAGTCAAAAACATTACAAAAGCCTCATTAACATTGAGGCAATATCTATTGAGACTTACCATTGAAAGGGACATTGTCATTCTAAAATGAAACTAAAATTAATGTCTCTATTTTTAGTACGTTTATTTTATAATAATCTAGTTAATGTCTTCTATTTCCGTAAGTATTTATACACATTGTCCTTCAGGACCGTAATTGCCCTTCATGGCTCAGTCTTGTCATACACTGCGATTGTCCTTCATCACTCTTGTCCTTCACTGCGATTATCCTTCAGGACTCAGTTTTGTCCTTCATGTGTGTTGTCCTTCACAATAGGATTCAAGGTTGCCTCTCCATATAACCCGTATTAAATGCACTTCATTTTCAAGGTCCAAAATTGAATATATATGTTCACTTCCATTGAATAAATAAGCAATTGATTGGGACTTCCGTTTGCGAAGTTATACCGTCAATAAAACATTTAAATAACTTGGAAGTCAAAAACATTTCAAAAGTCTCATAAGCACCGAGGTTGTGTTTATTGTGACTTATCATTGAAAGGGGTTTTGTCATTCTAAAATGGAACTAAAATTATTTTTTATTTTTTAGTGTGTTTAATTTAGTTAATACTTTCTACTTTCACACAAATATTCATACCGTACTATCAATGTGTATGAATACTTTTATGTATCCTAATTAATTACACAATACGTCTTTGAGTTGATTTTCATGATAGGATTTTTCTTCTTTAGTTTGATTTTGTTTTTTTTCAATTGTTTTAAGCAAGTTTGTCCTTCCGTTAGTTTCATACGAGTTTGTCCTTCAATTAGTTTCATTAAAGGTTTGTTCATTAGTTAATTTTATTTTTGAGCTCAACAACATGAAGGGCAAACCCATTCAAAAAGACGTCAAAGTGGTTCATAAAGTTGATTTCCTTGAGTATTGTCCCCAATGATGCCATTCCATAGAAATGGATGGTAAACCCAACCAATCGACTTGATGCAAGGGGAACATCGTGGACATAACATAATAAGATATTCATAGGACCTCATAATATCATGAAGGAAATAGATACGGATACGATTTGAATTTGCTAAATATTGGACACGAATTGCGTATTTTTATGCCTCGAAGAAGTGGGTGCAGAGAGAAGAGTGTGTGCTTAAGACCCGCTTAGCTTATAATGACATAGAGTATAACAAAATATGACCTAAAGAAAGATCTAGTCATAGAGAATGGGCGCATGAAGGTGTAGTAGAGGTGGATGATAAGTGCTCATTATTTTCATCCACAAACCCCATCCATCCACCATGGACGAATTCTGTCGGGATTGGCTGTGAGGTGTTGATGCATCTGTCGAATCATGTGCAGGTCTACATGAGAAGCTACAGCAGGTTCCGCAGGTTGTGAAAAGGATACGCAGGACATTCAATTTGCGGTGACCTTCAATTCTCATTGACAAACTATACAACAAAGAGGAATGGTAATTGAGTTCAAATCCGCTCTTCAACTACAATTCCACCTCATATGTAAAGACAACAAGATCATGGTTTATGATTGAAGGTGGACTCGAACCACAACCGCTTGAGTAAAGTCCTTAGTTGTGTGGAAACGATGGTCATGCACACCATCAAGCAAGGAATTAGGGAATACAAGTTATCGTTGAGCAAGTTTTGAGGAGCTGGTGACTTTGGTTTTCGTACCATGTTACTCTTAAACAAACTCAACACTCTCAAGTCCATAAATTGTTTATCACTACACTAAATATGATATTTAGTGTGTGATTATATTTAATGTTGTTACCACCCTACCCTTCTAAACACTAATTTTCAATTCCTTGAGATTTAGTTCTAGAAGATATGTTAGATTTCTCCTTTTATCATTGTTATTTTTTTCTTTTCCATATCCTTACTAATAGTAAATTCAAACATGTAACTTTCACATATCACCATAGTTGCTATTTAGTGTTTGAGTTTGCATTAAATGTTACTTACTTTCATAGGGTTATTGACACTATGTTTTAGTGTATGCACTCGTATTTAGTGTACTTCATGGATTGCACCAACAGGAGGGATGTTAATTGAGATCAATTTCACTCTTCAACTACGGAGAGAGGGAATGATGACATATGAGCATACATCCAACATGGACGCCTTGAAAAAGTATGTGTTCCGTAAGTTACTATTTCTAGTTGATTAAACACCGAACTTAGCTTTAAAGACCCCAATTGTCTTGTCCGAGTTATATGGAATGAATCAGCCACAAACTTATAAAGTGTGAAACTTTTATGTTGAATGGATGAGAGGTACGCCTCTCTCTCAACCAAGTCCACCTCGTATGTAAAGAGAAATTTGATTAAAACTCCTAGTTGGTGGTTGCAGATGGACCAAAATCACAACCACTAGCACTTGTGTAAATTAACTTACATAACATTACATAACCTCTTGGTTGCATTTTTGTGGGACTCGGTACCACATGAGCATATCTCTCCAATTCTAGGATTCTTTGTTAAGGAGGAGCACGCGGATTGTGTACTGGGAGCTTTTGGATAAGCCATCATAAATTACCAAAGATTTTTCATTTTAAACGGAATGCATGTTTTCTTTGGAAGGAGACCATCATGTAGTAGCTGCTTATTATAATTGATGTAATGCCAACAACGGGCCTACACCCCAACCCAAGCGAGGGTCGAAATACGGGGGCTACTGCACAATAAGTAAGTTCATCATCAAGCAAGTGGTGCCAACGAGTGATTTTTTTTCTTCTTTTTCCCAGGTTGGAAGTGATGGCGAGCCGTTGATCAAATTCAATTCCGTTAGCGGGCCAAGTCAAACGTGGAGACCAAGTCGGCGTTGGAAAGAAGAAAGTTGCACTCTCGTCCACCGCCTTGTCGGAAAAACTTGAAAGACACCGGACGCCGGCCGGCAGAATCTAGGCCCCGCGTAGATTTCAGCAGCCCTCAACTGCCGGGGAGCTGACCTCCTACGGGTCGCCTGTCCAGCCCAGCCCCTGACTATTCACATGCCATCTCATCCTCTGATCGGAGAGAACCGGCAGTTACTCACAGAAGAAGCGGAATAACAGGCATAAGATTGAGGAATAACCGGTTGGAGTTGAAGACCATGCGAAAATGACCCATCATTTTATGAGGAACTTATAGAATATACCTGAAATTAGCAATATAGGAAACCCGGAGGATGTCAACATGTGATCGGTTGGGCTTGCAAACACTAAGGACCTCAGCCGCTTATGAATGCCCGAAAATCTCCGGTCCACTCTAGCCCCGTGAATTTCCTAACATTCGAACGTAGCATCCTCTCGTCTGGCATCCGACGTGAAACCACTTCGTGGCTGATTCATCTCAATTAAAATGACATATTTGCATAGACATAGACATAGACATATTTGCCCAATTTCATGTAAATGTTTCTACAGTCTGCCTCAACCAATTTCTTGATATTAATCAATTATTCGAATTTTTTTGCCCAACTTGCTATCAACCTACGGTATACCTCTTCTCTATCCATTGTAAAAACTTTACGTTCCCTAGGTTTGTGGTTCATTCGTCTCAATGACTTGGCCTTTAAAAGATGTAAGATCTTTGAAGCTAAATCTAATGTCAAATAGACCAACCCACCCTACAATATAAAAGAATTAATTAAAGAAAAAAAACAACAACTCCCTCAACCATCCATTCCGATCCATCCCTATGAAGCCTGCAAGCAATACGAGAGGGAAGTGTTGCATGCGACATCCATCCAACATAAAATCCTTCATCCCTTACACGTTTGTGTTTGATTCATCTCAAATGACTTTGCCTTGACAAATTCGAGATCTTTGAACCTAATTTTAATGTCAAAATGAACCGTTATTTTTTATGCTTTTATAATGCTTACTAGAAACAATAATTGAGACCCTATCTTTTATCAAATTGTGTTTTCTAGTTGAATGCCGGTTACCGCCCCCCTCCCCCCCTCCCATGTGGTCATGTACTTGAGATTGTTTCTAGATTTATTTGCAGATTGTTGAAATTGAAGGTTACATGTTGCAAAAGGAGGGATTGATGTAAGGATCCCCATAACTGATATGGGGATTGACATTATGGATTGTTGTGATATGCTTATGTGAGATGCTCATTGTGGCAACAAAAAGCCATGACAAGTGGAAGATGTATGTAAAGCTTGATAGTTTTTTGAGATTATGGTGTGATTTGCTTGATGTACTTTGGTGCTTTGAAATGAAATAGCTACCTAGTGGCGTGAAGTTAGTAACCATATTTCTTCTTCTAGTGCTTTGAAAATCATGTAGTTTCATTGCCCTAATAAGGGGTGGGGAGAACTCGGCAATTCTAATAAGCAATTTATTTTTCATTATATCATGGTTATTTTCCTTTCATAAACTTATTCTTCCAAAAAAATTTGTCTTCTTCCAAAGAGCCCAACAAGATGAGTCAATTAGATGTTCTTTTTAACATCGTTGACCTCCACATTACATTAAGTAGCAATGCTAGCAAGTTACCCTTTTAGTACCCGTAATATTATCCAAACTAGAGGGAAAAACTTGCAAAGCAAGGGTGAATAAATTGACAATAAATCAAAAATAATAGCTTCAAAAAGGTATCAAAGCCGTTTCCAATGTGGGTGTCATGACACTTTTCCAAAAAATGCAACTACCTTTATGACCTCACCAACTTTCCCATTCCATTATAGCTATTTAGATTTGTTTAGATCGTAATTTAGAACCTTTACCACCATTTGGCATTAGTTTGGTCCTAGAAACCAACATAACTAATTCTAAGAATTGAAAGTAACTACTCCAATAAATTAAAAATAGCCAAAGTAAAACTCAAAGGTAGTGCTTGCTACCTTTGCTCTTGAAATAACATTAGTCCAACGGGCGCCAATTTGATGCTCTTTGGAGAAAGTCATTCCGAGCTTGTTAATTAATGGTATGCATATTCACCACAAAAAATATGAAACAATAAAAAGGAAGCTTTATTGGAAATATGGCAAAGTCCAATATACCCGGGGGGTGGCCTCTTCATGGGAAACTTAAATGATGTGCTTGGGTCACTATGAAATCAAACCCCCTATATACAAGAAGTTTATAAAGGAAAACATATGTATACGTACTAACAACAAGCTAAAAAATGGACTCATGTATTTATACTAAGCTTCTCAATTTCATGTGATAAATGCCTCCACTACATATACAAAGTGTACATCATGACTTAAGTAACCCTTTATTTATATACAAAATCCATTTTCACTTTTCAAAGAAAAAGTCGTTGAATGTTCTTAGTCCATAACATGTAAGTCAATGATTGTACCTAACAAACAAAGATAAGAGCACACACAGTAAGTGTGAGTTTCCATGTAGGCCGCTTGCCCACCACACTCTAGTGTGAATAAGGACAAACACGCCCAAATGTAGATGCCAACAATATGTCCTTTCGATTGGCAGTGGTGAGATTATATTAGGTTTACCTGGAGAGAAACTTGAATGAAACACACTTGAGTGTCAACCAAGCTTGTATGGGCCCCATGGGTTGCAAGATAAGAGCTCGGAGTGGGAGTGGCTTGTGGCTTTGTCATGGTGTTGGCTTTTGGCCGCTTCAAGGTTTGTTGCCAAATGCTCTTATTGACCAAGCAAAACCTTAACGTAACAGTGAAGGCAGTGGTTGAACCTCTCCCCAATAATCACCCATACAATACCCAAGTCTTTAGCGTTATATAGTTCTTCATTACGGTTTGTATTGGGCAACGATCACCAAGACTAGTGTGAAGTAGTTGGCTGGTGGCGTGAGGTGGGTAACCAGATTCCTTCTTCTAGTGCTTTCGAGAATCATGCGGCTTCACTGCCCTAATTCCAAAAACATGGAGGAAATTGTTAGCTTTACCATGTGCTCAAGCAATTGTGTCATCCGAGATTTTATCACGCTTAGACGGAAAGCATGAGCCACGAGTGGCTTGGAAGCACAACATAAATGATATGTTGTCTTGCACCAATCATGTCAAGGTGGTCATCAAACAAGAGACATGGATGCTAATGGTGAAGAGGCCAGCACTTTGTCCAAGCCTCCACCTGCCACAAGGCAACGAAGGTATACTTTGATTCATTCTTGTTTGAATGCAATCGATCTGATGAACTTCGAATTTGGGGTTATATTGAGATTTATGGTTGATTTAATAACAATCTAGAACAAGACTGACGAGGAGGCTATGCTATCAATCAAGTGAGTCTTGGTTTTCTAGGTCTTGGTGAGAACTTTGAAAGTGGAATTCAACAGGACATACGGTAGCCCATGTGGGCTTGAGAAGAAACACAAGGTGTTCCTGAGCCACAGTGGCGCAGACAAGGCTTTTGTGAGCCATCTGTGTCAACGCTTAATTTCAGTCCATCACTACCCTTTCTTCGACGTGCGCGAGGACAGCTTGCCTCTGGGAGATAAGTTTGCAGACATCATCTTTCAAGCTAGCAAACAATGTCGACTTGCAATTGTTGTAGTCTCGGACGATTACTTTAAGAGCAAGTGGCCCATGTTGGAGTTGGCTTCTTTTGTGGACGCCAAGGATGGTGTCAACCCTAAGTTGAAGATTTTGCCACTGTTTTATAGATTGACAGTCGCTGAATTCAAAGAGCGTGAACGACAAAGGGTTTGGTTTGAGAAATGGGAGAGGCTGAAAGAGTCTGAGGAACGTTTGGACATTTTGAGCTGGGAGAATGCATTGAGGGTTTTGGGTGGACATAACGGCGTTGTGTATTGCAGAACTGGACAAACTGAAGATGAGTATATCGAGAGTATAGTAGAATCGGTGTTCAGATCAATTCCTCCCGATGTTTTATATGATGATTCTCATGTGAAAGGTGGCACGCATTTGTGTGAAGTAAGTAACACGGGTTGAGATTTGCTGTAATAAGATTTCTTAGTTGACTAGAAAATTTGTTTCGTTTCAGTTGCTTTGGAGTATGTTGATGAACATCGTACTCGTCCATCATTGACTGTGCATAGATCCAACATGCCATCTTAACGTGGATAATCCAATGGGCACTCATCTTATTTTAACTGTGTCTCATATTATGTGGGAAAGGATATCGATGCAATGTTCGAGGAGTCCAAGGGATCCAGGCGGACGGGGATGGTGCAATGTCCAATCATTGGCATTTATGGACTGGGTGGCATTGGAAAAACCAACCTCTGCCAAATTGCTTACAATATGTTTGTTGGAGAGTTTTTTGGAAGGGCATGTCTCATAGAGATAGGGAGCAAAACCAAAAGCTCTCTTGAATCACAAAGAGAAGTGTTGAGAGCTTTGACGGGTGCACATGATGAACTCCTCAATTCCTTAACAGACGTTGACAAGGTATTGTGAATTACTAGGTTACTGACTTATCTCGCATTGTCATAATCTGATTCTGGGAGGGCTTTGTAATAGAGGGCATTCGTTTTCATCAATGTGTGGAGCTTGTAACCTGAACCCTTGGTGTTGTGTAGGGGCGACGTCTATACAAGGAGAGAGTTGGAAGCCATAAGGTGTTTTTAGCGATTGACAATGTTTGGGATGACTCTGCATCTCTTGGAGAAGCTAATGGTTATCTAACTAATGAACTCCATCCAGAGAGCAAAGTACTAGTGATGGCACGATGTAAGAAAACCTTGAGAAACTTGGGTATTGAGGAAGAAAGTTGCTTTGAGATGCCTGATCTTAGGGAGGAGGATGCCATGGGCCTATTCTTGCACCATGCGTGTCCTAGCCCCTCACCCATTAAACTTGCAAATCCCGAGCATCTTAAAGTTGTTAGGGATTGCATCTCCTATGCTCGGTACTGCAAAAGAGGGGACATGGAAATGTCTCGTGCATACCACTTTCATCCTTTGGCATTGAAAGTTCTAGGGTTGTTCATGAAGACATTGACACCCTTTCCAAGCAAGTGGATTGAGAAGCTTCAAAATCCAAAGATTTTGGGAAGCAAAGTGAAAGATGTTAATTTAGTTTTGCGGACAAGTTTTGACATGCTGCCAGAAGATGAACATAGAGCCATATTCCTAGATGTGGCTATATATGCACCCAAACGATATTTTGACAAGGATAATGCACCAAGAGTGGAAGAAGTGTGTGAGTGGTTGAGCATCGTGTATGCACAAGAAATCGAGGATGTCAAGGATAAGGTGAGTTCACTAAACATGTGTGACGACGCATTTATTGTGTACTTCCCACCGTTTAGATAGAAAAGTGCAATGTAAGGAATGGCTAGTTGATAGTGGTCTAGGGTGTCTTTTGTTTTACATAAATGATTAGAAAAATGTTCTTGAGGATCGAGAGGTAGCCTAGTTCTGGCATCTAGAGATTGAACACATATATGACAATCTATAGATAGAATTTATCGTTTCAGTACTCAACACTAATTTGTTTGGGGTGTAGTTGGAGGTTCTCAGTGCTCGAGGTCTTTTGAACCAATGGGATGACCTCACAGACTTTATCAACATGCATGACCTTTACTTGGAATTTGCTGAAGCGGAAGTGAAGAGAAACGACAATGAGCGGGGACGAGCTCATTTGTATCACAAGAATGAAAATATCATACCACAATGCCTTACGAGGAATCCGAGGGGGGCCAAATCATTTCCTTTTGAAAGGATGCGATTCAGCAATGTGTGTGATCTTCAAAGCTTCAAGCAAGCCAAATTGGATAAGTGTACAAATGTTGAAGTACTTAAGGTGGACCATTGCGATGGATTGCAAAGCTTGGATCTAGATGGCCTTGAAGAATTATGCAGCCTGGAGTTGCTCGGGTGTCGAAACTTGGAACATCTTCAAGGGTTGGAGACTCGAGATAAGCTCGTTTGGATGCAATGGACTCCTTGTTTTGCCAAAGTTGTAGATTACAAACCATTGACATCCTTGCGAGTGCTTCAGTTGACAAAGGTATCCCATTCCACAGCAATTGATCTTCGAAATTGCCATCATCTTCAGGAACTGGCAATTTGGCACTCAGAGGGATTGAAGGACTTTCCCCTATTTCCAAATTCCAAGAGCATGCGGAAGATTAGCTTCAGAGATTGTCTGAATCTGAGACATCGTGGACCAAAACTTCTCAACCTCGAGGGATGGATAAATGTGGAGATTCTTAAACTGGCAAATTGCTTGTCTCTCACAAATGAATTGGAAAGCTGCCCCATCATGAAGAACTTGAAACACTTGGATGCTAGAGGTTGCTTTGAGCTGAAAGCTTTGCCTGACCTCACGAAGTCCAAGAATTTGATGACCTTACATGTCAGGAAGTGTGTTGAGTTGGTCGAGACTTATGGTTCTTCAAGCCAATTTTCGCATTCAATGCCTATGGACCTCCCTGTTGGCCTAAATACATCAGGTGTATCATTGGATGACCAATCTGTAGCGTCAAGAATTATCGGGAAATTTGGAGTTTCCACACAGGTGTGTTCCCTCCAATTTAGGGATTGATGTATGAGTGTTTTATTTGATAATGTGTTGTTGAAATACCGGAATGGTTTGAGTCAAATGCCTGATAGTTTTACACAAGCTCAACTGACATGTAGGCCATTGAATGCTCTTGTATTATTGGACGCTTATGATGAAAGGCAATGGCAAACACTAAGCATAAGTTGCTAGATGAATATTTGTGCATATTACATGAAATAATTTATAATTTTTTTGAATAATTTAGATGGTTGGAAAATGATTTGCATTCAGTTTGCATATTGAAAGTCCATTGAATTTGTTTGGAAGTGAATTTAAGGTGCATATGGTGTTCTTCTTGTAGGAAGCACAACAAAGCTTGATCGACTCCTTGAAACATAGACATGGTAAGTTCAAATAAGCACATGGAATAGTGGATGTGCATTGCTCTTTAAACTTGTTTAATGGTTGGATAGGCGAACCACCTTAATTTGATAACGACGTTCCGATTTTTTATTCAATAGCTTTACTTTCATCATGAGCTATTGCAATTATTCTTCATTTGTTCAGAGTTTGATAATTGCATGTGGGATTTTCTACATATTTCATGTAATTGTATGATGTTTGATATGAGATTCCATGTTATTCAAATATTGGACCTCCCGATGTACTTCATCTTTGGAAACTTGAATGGCTACCATCCAATTCTTATGTGAGTTGAAGCCTCGTAATTGGAGAGGATGTTGTGAACCTTGTTCATCCTCATTTGTTAGTGTCCAAAAGTAATCCGTTTTGTTTGAACTAAGGAAGGAACAATTCACCTACAAGATAATTTCTACCTTTCGATAATAAAGATAGATAGATTCACATATTTGACAATATTGACAAATGTTTTCCAAGGGAATTGGGCCTTTAAATCAAAGTATAATATGGATCACTTAATTTTTGAGCTGAACAACATGAATGGCAAACCCATTCAAAAAGACGTCAAAGTGGTTTATAACGTTGAGTATTGTTCCCAACGATGCCATTCCATAGAAATGGCTGGTAAACCCACCCAACCGACCTTGATGCAAGGGGAACATCATGGACATAACATAATAAGATATTCATACGACCTCATAATATCATGAAGGAAATGGGTACGGACACAATTTGAATTTGCTAACTATTGCACACAAATTGCGTATTTTCATGCCTGGAAGAAGTGGGTGCAGAGAGAAAAGTGTGTGCTTGAGACCTGCTTAGCTTATAATGACATAGAGTATAACAAAATATGACCTAAAGAAAGATCTAGTCATAGAGAACGGGCGCATGAAGGTGTAGTAGAGGTGGATGATAACTGCTCGATATTTTCATCCACAAACCCCATCCTTCCACCATGGACGAATTCTGTCGGGATTGACTGTGAGGTGTTGATGCATCTGTCGAATCATGTGCAGGTGATAATGTGGTGCTGAAGTTTCTCAGGTGGTTGAGGAGTTCGAGGAGTCGAGGACTTTGAGTTTGGAATCCAGATTAAGAGACACACTGTCAAAATACGAGAACTTTGAGGAATCATGTCGAATCATGTAGGCCATTGAATGCTCTTCTATTATTGGACGCTTATGATAAAATGCAATGGCAAACACTGAACATAAGTTGCTAGACGAATATTTGTGCATATTACATGAAATAATTTATAATTTTTTTGAATAATTTAGATGGTTGGAAAATGATTTGCATTCAGTTTGCATATTGAATGTCCATTGAATTTGTTTGGAAGTTAATTTAAGGTGCATATGGTGTTCTTCTTGTAGGAAGCACAACAAAGCTTGATCGACTCCTTGGTAAAGGAGTTTGAGGTTGGAGGACTTTGAGTTTGGAATCCAGATCAAGAGACACACTATCAAAATACGAGAACTTTGAGGAATCATGTCGAATCATTTGCGACTTTCAGGGCTTTGGGTTTGGAATGCATAGAAGATGAGAATTGTGAGCCATCATGTTCTTTGTCAGTGTTTCCCTGCTCACAAGTTGATGCATTGACTGAGGTTTGGAATTAGATTGCAGTTGCAGGCTGGGTTGCACTTCCAAAATTAGATTTTTTGGGTCACCTTCTCTTAGGGACATCTGAAAATTGGGGTCGGGGAAGGTTGGCTATGGCTAGAAATCTTCACCACCTTCAGATTTGTGTGCACACTGTGATTGTTAATCATCCTTCTTTAAATCAAATCTACTCACCTTCCGGACATTCAAAGGATTTGATTACAATTCCTGAATATGGCTTAGCAGGGGAGTACCAGGAGCTCCTTGTGATGTCAGTGAGTATGTATTTGATCAAGTTCTTGGAATTCTCTTTCCTTACGTTTTTGTGCTAGTCTATTATAACATTAGCTGAGATTTAAAATTATTAAATCTTAAAAAAACTCAACTCGTTGTGGCGACCAATCAATGCAGGTCCATCATGTGATTGCATATATAAATTGGGAGTAAACAGGGTGGTCGGGTTCTGTAGTGATCGGTGTCACAGACGCGGTTGCCTTGACATATTAGCGTGGAGTTTGATTCTACTCTCCACATGGGTCTCATAGATATCTGGCTTGTATTTCCAGGATGATGTTTGTATGAACTTGTGCCTGAACATCGTGTTTTCTATCTGGTTTGGTTACTGGATGTGGTGGTGAGCTAGGGAGCTCGTAGAAGTTGCTATGCTTTGATTCCTTTTAGGGACATCCCAGGGTTCAAGGATATAATACCTTCTCTAATTCTTGTATCCCGTTTGTGTTTGAGCGTCATTAAGGCATAAGATCATCAAAAGGTTAAAGAGGATGCTAAAAACTATTACACAACTACACAACTACATTACTAGAACACTTCGATGTCAAAACTCAAGCTGGAGGGGGAATTGTAGAGGATTGGGTGCAGTGGGCAACATTACGCCCGGGTGAGGTAGATTTGGAGAGGGGATTGGGGATGGTTATAAGTTCAGGAGTGCACATAAGGGTGCCTACGTGGTTGCTCAATTCAATGACATCCCGAGGCAATTTACTTGAAGCATGTGCATGGCATGCCACTTGGGTCGTAGGCTTTGGTGATGTTGTGAGGGACATCATGCATACATATGGGTTGCGGGCGGAAGAAACTAAGGGTTGCTCCACAACGGGTGTGCCTTGTGAGGGATGTATACAAGAGTGGGACAATGACAAACGGTCATCCAATATGGTAATGTCTAGCATATAGACTTGGACACTAGCAAACAAAGTTTAGGTCACTTGGAATGTTTGGATTGAAGCCACAAGTGTATAGGTTGCATACAATGTGTATACAAGTTCTAGTTTAATGACCTAGTAGCCATTATGAAATTGTTGACCCCTCGGCCAATTTGGATTAGTGTGACACTTTTGTACATGCAAATTTGGGTACTTGTGGGAATGGGACACTTGTCCATGCTCAAACGTACCTTGCACATACCGTCTTGTAAACATATTGGATTTAATGGCAAATGCTTCTAGGAGTACCGCAACAACTTGTGTATGTCTATTGATGTATGGCCCATTGCATGTTGTATATGATTGATTGGTTTGATTTTCAAAGAATCATGTATGTGTGCAATTGCATTCTCGTGTGATTAATTACCTAACATAGCCTCCCATAATATACACACATGCCATAATTATAATTAAGTTTAGTGTGCCTAAATTATGGCCTAATTAGAAAATAAGGTAAGAATAGGGTGCTTAGAAACCCTTATGTACAAAATAATATCCTCCCAACAAAAATGTGCTTTACCTCAAAGGGGGGGGGGGGGAGGGGTTTAAAACTTTAACAAGGGAGTGTGCACCCCATGCAACGTGGTTAAGTCACCATCACCACCTTGTTGAGGATGGTAAAAGCCATCCCAAATAACCTTGAGTGGTGTTGGTGGCTAGGCTAAGTTACCACCACCACCTCCTCATTGAGGTTTGTAAGAACCTTCATTCATAACTACAATGGGTAATGAGGATGAATTTCCACCTCACCATGGTTAGAACCTTTCTACATATTTACCCCTGTCCATGGGTTAATCGTGACACATAATTGACTCAATGTACTGGAGGTCCAATTTTCAATTCGATTTTTGTTAATTCTTCATCATAGATTTGCTAACACAACACAAGTGTTGTTGTGTGAATCTAATTGGTAGAAGTGGAGAACATGAAAAACAAACCAAAAACACCCTCATACAGTGTTCACATGTCTCACTTGAGTGGGCTTTCATTCTTTGTTAGTAAAGAAAGAGGGAATGATGCTTACATTACTTATCCACAACATATTCATGACAAAGAAAGTTTTCAGCTTAAATTTGAAAGTTTGAGTGATCAACAACTACATCTATGAGCATCAAGAATCAACTATAATATTTTGTGGAGGTGGAACTGAAATAGGAACAAGAGTGCATGGGACTTTCTTAATATCGTTATTAAGTTGCCTACCCATAGGATTTTCGTTGATTTATTCCAATTGAGTTCATATATATGATTTCAAAGTCAAACTAGAAGCAAAACGTAACTTAACTTCCCATCATGTGAATCATAATGAAAGAAGGACGACTTTGATGTTGCCTCCAAAGTCAATAATGGTGTTGCTTCATTTTCGCGTTGGTCTAAATCCCATGTAGATCATTGATACATCCCCTCATCGAGTACAATCAACCATGGGTATCCATCTTGCTCTTGGATTAAGGGTTAATTTGCCATGATTGGAATCTACCAACATACCATTGAAATACCACCCCCAGGGAGTGCACTGTTCAAGTATTGTATTTATACACGTGGGTGCACAAAAGGGGTATTATTTAAAACAAGCATGTACAAAATGTACGTACAAGAGACATATTGCTATTAAGCAAGAAGTAGATATACATGAGGCTATAGAAAAATATATGTAAAGTACGGATTTACGCGTTTACGCGTTCAAGTCAGACCTGGACCAAGAATCATGTGTTTTTTCATCCACTAAGTAACGACTTTATAACTAAAAATCCATGATTTGATATTATACATATAATAGGGCCATATTTTTGCATTTCCAAACATTTGTACACATGTTATATACAATTTTTGTATTTGTTTTTGGACACTTGTGTACGTATGGAAATGTATTTTGAAGCAATGAGATTTGTAAGTATATTGCTTGATTTTAGCAAAAATAAAATGTATACAGGGGTATTTTAATAAGGGGCATGCACGCACATGATGCTTGGTTTTAATGAATAGTGCACTCCCTGAGATACCACGTTAGGAATTTGCCTTAGAGATTTGAACATTGTATAATAGAAATTTCTTCCCCATTCAACAACAATTCCTTTAATTTCCTCCAAAATTCCAATGTCTCAAATTTCAATCAATTCATGTAAAAAATGACTCAGACATGGAGTTTAATATAGTTGATTGTTTTACACCTTAGGTGTGATTGATGAACCCCAAGTTAGGCACAAACAATGCCACCACTCCAAGTCTGCACAAGTCCACTTGGATCGACCCATCTAAAGCTAAAAGTGGAAGTGAAGTTGCTTCAAGAATTATGCAAAGTTGTCTACATGACTCATCCGGCTTACCTCGCATCCAAGACACGGATGATATTCTTGGAGTAAAGCGACTTCTATTCATCATCATTCACGATTCCACCTACTAAGTAGGTATTGCACATTGTGCCTCTACTAGAAATATGGGTCTATGTTACTTCACTATGGAGTCAAATTGGGACAAGTAACTAGCTAAAAGGGAACATGGATGCAAGACTTTTATAGGGCCCTTGAAACCTTCAACTCTCAAATGATGTGCAAAATCACAAAATGTTTGCAATCCTATGTTTGCATGTATCTCAAACCACATTGAATCGGATACAACAAGTGTGTGCCACACAATATTCTCCCATATTTTTCATATTCTTGATCTACATATTCTTCCTACATAAGAATTTGTAAGTGATTCATAACATTTCATAACAATACAAAATAGCTACATGATGGTCTCTTTCCCCCAAAAAAAATCTATGCTAAAAAAATTTGACAATTTACAGTTGATTGGTCAAAAAGTTCACAATATACAACCTGAGTGTTCCCCATAAAGAGGGAAATCCTGAAATCGAAGGACTATGCTCATGTGAAACTTGGTCCCATGGAATGCAACCAAAGAGCTGTGGAATGTTATCTTCAAGGTTGGCTATGAGGTGCTATAAAGTGACAATTTAGCTTCAAAACAATCAACTTTAACTTAAATGGAGTGAGGTGGTGTCAACTTAGGGTTAAGTGAAGTGAGCTCTGTGACTCGTCCAACGTGGCCTTAAATCCAAGACACAGATGGAAGTCCAAGTGTGAAGTGACCCCTAACTTAACCAATGCCGTACGTTGCTCATCCACCCATTGGTGAATCCAAGCCCAAAGAAAGAGAGAGGTGTAAGGTAGGTGTGCCTAATACAAAAGCCTTGCCTTAAATGGACACCTATATTGAGTGATGAATGGTTGGCTGTGGATGTAAGAGCGGACACTAGAAAGACATGTGTTGAGAAGAGATTAGACTACGTGCTCAAAATTTGTTAGCCATTCTAGACGCAATAATCAATATAATTGGAGGAACCTATATGGTTATTTAATAAACTCAAAGAATATCCACTTTGACAATGAATAGGACGTTCATACAAAAACTGCAAATTATGATGAGAGTTGAGGTACTTGCATGATTTGGATATGTTAATAATCTCACACTAAGTGAGTGTTTCGTATCTCACAAGAAGTGGGTGCAGAGAGAAAGATGTCCATTAGAAGCCCGGAATACATTATTTTTGTTATTTTGGGAGTCAAGCTATCGTGTGAGGTTAAACAAATGATTCCATAATGTCACTTAGTGTTTGTTTATTCTTGAATTTTGAACTTTAAATTAGAAATAAGATATTCATTGACTCTCAAAATTTGAGTTAGTGACTCACTACATCAATCTTCACAAACAATGCCATGCAAATAAAAATAGTCAAAATCAAATACATCATTTCCAAAACCTCATGCCTATTGTAAAATTACACATCGAGAAACTATGATTTCTAGAGAACTATATACATTGACTCAGTTTTGTACCCTAATCTTCAAATCATTGTTTTGACACAATGTCAATGCATATAGTGAAGACATTGCTCAAGAGTGAAGTGATGAAAAGAAGCTTGCACACACTCCCACAATTGCAACATTCCTTTGGCTTGTGTTGGATACTCATTTAATTTTCATTTCACAAGTGCCCACACATGTTCGGTTGGATTTAGGTAAGGTGATTGAGGAGCTCACTTAAGTACATCAAAGTTTTGCATTGACAACCATTGCTTGACTAATTTTAACCTAGTTGTTTAGGATCATTATCATGCTGAAGTATGACACAAGAGGGGTTGAAACGGTACCATTCAATTGTCTTCATGACCCCATCTTCAAGAATGCTAAGATACAAAGCTTGTGTCATCTTCCCCTCTATCTTGCACATGTAACCCATACAACAGGAAGTCATACAACCCCACACAAAAATTGCACCACCTCCATGTTTAACTGTTTGGTTCACATGATGAGCTCGTAATCATTCACAATCCCTCACCCAACACCAATCGCAACCCTTAGACTAAAATCCATTGATTTTTGTCTCATTACAAAAAATCACTCTATACCAATCATGGATACTCCAATCTTGCTTACGTTGAGAAAATCCCCACTTGCAACGGAAATTCTTGGCTCTGAGCAACGGTTTTTTCTACTTCTCTATTCACCCAACAGTTGCTTCATGAGATTACATTGGTGCTCACTACCACATTCAAGTGCTCATTCAAAGCATTCCTTGTGTCCACCAACTGTGATGGCTCTTACACATGCTCGTTGTTGAGCAAAGGTTAACCCTTCCTGCTCACCTTCCTCTAGAAGGCTCCACATGAGGAACACACTCTCTACAAATCTTAGAGCACGTAGATTGAGATATACCCACCAATTTTGACACTTCATGTGTGCTACGCCCATGCTGCAACATGGCCATAGCATTCAACCTCTTCACCTTTGGTAATGCTCTCATTCACACCTATAAGAGAAAATGTCCTAAGAGACCACACTACTAACCATAAGTGAGAGGAAGAACTCTAGGCGGTGTTGTGAGCCAAATTTTTGGTCAGTTAGTAAACTATGGGCTTATAGTTGAAGTTTGGATGTAGTCATCCGACTGGATGACTATAGTTGAGCAATAGGCTTAGAAGGAAGTATAACTATAGCCGCGGCCATAGGAGGCCTTAGTCGGTTACTGTAACTATCATCTTTCTTTCCCCGCCCCTGTAAGTAGGCCGGCGAGGGAGAAGTAGGCAGACATTACTCAGATAGCTTGAGCGCATCGTAGAACTGATAGTCTTGTCTCCCTCAGTACCGTGAAGGGCGAGGACCATTGTTAAACCATTTTCTTTTTACAGTAATTACTGCAGTGATTGCAGATTACTTTATTGTGGAAGCATACTGTTTAGTCGTGAATGAGAACTAATGGAAGACTTGTGATTAAGTGTACCTATCTTCCCAGTGAGTGAGCAATGCGAGATGTGAAATTGTTGACCATTGTTATAATCGCTTTCAAGGGAGAGATAGATTGCGAGTATGAATGTGTAACGAGTGTGAGTGAGAGCATGAGTCAGAAGTGTGACTAAGTGAAGTAGAATATGAAGTAGGATTGAGAAGAGAAGTGTGCGGAGTTATCGTCGATTGTTGAGATGGCAATTGAGAAAGAAATCGATACCGAGTGAGAGCAAATTGTAGAGCCAATGAGAGGATGAAAAGAGGATTGAATGAGTCGGGAATTGAGCGATTGTGAGTTTAAGTAATTCGTGGAAGTCAAGATTATGAACATTATCATCCGTAAGAGTGAAAGTGGAATGGAGAGTCGAGCAGGGTTGTGAGAAATCCCTGTCACTATGAGCAGAAAGTAGCAAGCACGAGAGAAAACTATATTCGAGAGTTAACAAAGAGTGGAATTATCCGAGTGCAGTAAAGTTAATATCATTTGACGAATAAGAAGGAATGTAGAACGATGAGTAAAGGGGTCGGAAAAATATCGTGGAACTATTGTCAACCTGTGTAAAGAGCGAAGCTGCAAGAGCAAATCCGAGCGAGAGTGGAAATTGTCTCGTTTAGAAGAAGCAGGCACGACCTAACAAGAAGTAAAAGAGAGTCGAACTATTGTCTGAGGATATGGAGAAGATTGTTGAGTGACCCTTCGACTCCCTGTGAGAGAGAGAAGTCAGGCCAGTTGAGCGTTAGCCTGACTGTTGTGTAACTATTGGCTATAGTGTTAGCTACTGTAGGCTAAGGGGAAGCCGAGAGGCCAAGAGTCAGGCCATTGTGTGGAATGACTATTGTTAACCTGAGGAAGGTAGGAAGAGATTAAATGAATATTGTTCAGCCGTAAGAGATTATAGTTGAATCTTGAATTTAGGCTGATAGGTTTACAATTGAGAAGAATGGAATTTAAGAGGGAATCTTAATCAACTGAAGTGATGAGAAATCACTTCTGATCAGTTGATTAGAGGAAAGAGTAAGGTTTGTAAGAGGGATTGAACGCAAGCAAAATAAGATTAACTTTGGGATTTAAAGGTGACCTAGGCATAAGTTAATCTCATCTCAATCAAAGTTGTAATTGCTAAGTAGTCAAGAGGATAGATCTTTGAGTATGAGATGTACATTAACCCAATCAACTATTGTCTTGTGTGTTACCCTGGTTGTTGTTGTTGATGCAGGTTGTGCAAGGCGACCAAGATTATAGCTTGACTGTTAATGGTTAATTGCATAAGTTGTGAGTAATGATTAAATATGGAATTAATGAATGAACAATTGTTTTGTATTGGAATTAACATTGACCAAGTAATGAAGGAATTGTTGTGAATTGAAGATGCATTGGCCAATGGTTATCAAAGGGCCTGCCCACACCTGCTGGTGGGCGAGGCAGTGGAAGGCCCCCACCAGCAGGGAGGGACTTTTCGTCCAAAAAGTTGACCCACCAGCGACTGGGCGCAAGGCCCTTAATATTTGGCCGTTCGCAGGTAGCCCGGGTAAGTTTTCGGGTTTACGACCAGAAACTTACTAAAGTGCGCCAGAGTGACAACGGCCGTTTGAGTTCATTGGCCCGTGTTCGGGGAAATTTTTGGGCATATTGGTTGAAATCCTACCGTAGGTTACTAGAAGCTTAGGCTTAAAATAATTATTACCAAGTGTGCCTTAACACCTAGGCAGTTCTTGACTTTGTTTGCTCAAAAAATTAAAAATTAAAATTGGGTTAGCTAGCCACACAAGTAATTTAAAGTCTAAAGCCTAGAACTCGATGATATTCTATAGATTCTATAGATTCCTCTTAAATGATCGGTAATTTTCCTGTAGTCTTCAACTTCAACCGTTTATTTCTCAAACTCAACCGGTTCATTTGTAACTAACTGCCGGTTCTCCCCGATCATTGGTTTGAGTTTAGTGGCCCGTGTTCGGGGAGATTTTTGGGCATAATTGGTTGAAGTCCTACCATAGGTTAATAGCATCTTAGGCAGAAAATAATTATTTACAAATCTACCTAAACTTTTTGGAAATTCTTGACTTTGTTTGCCTAAAAAATTAAAAATTAAAAATGGTAAGTTACGGGTTCAATTCCTGCCAAGGATATTAACTCTTCAAATTTAAAATTTCGAACATGCCTTTCATTTCACTTATTCAAGATTTTGTACTAAGAAATGATTTCTAATAACTTTTCATACATTTTTAAAACAATTAGTGCCGATATGAATTCCATTTAATCGGATATTGGCCAATGAAAATATGAAAATATAGGCAATTGGCCGATTGATTTTACAGAAGACCGGCTCTTACCGATGTAAATTGGAAAAAATCCGACCCTTCGTAGCAACTACCGGCAATTAGCCACTGAGGCTTCAAAAACTTCCCGAACTCTGGCCCACACATGCTGGTGGCGGCGAACGGACTTCGTCCGTTCACTGCCCCCCGCCACCAGTATGTGTGGGGAGGGTAAAAGACAATTGTGATACTCAAAGACTATTGTTCTCGAAAGACTATTGTTATACAAAATATCATGACGAGATGGTTACTACAGAGACCGACACACATACCCCACTGAATGAGACACAGTGAGAGGGAACCAAGAGAGAAAAAGAGAGTACAAGATATACCAGTCGTGTTTTAGAGTGAAGATAGCAACCCTTTGGTCTAATTAATGAACTATGAAGTGACAAATGCCTGTAATAGACACCAGTTAAGTCTTCCTTGAGAGTCTGTACCCTGGGTTTGGGTTATTTAAGTGAAAACAAAAACTAACTACAGGTGTTGTGAACTTAATCTTGCAATTGAAGGTGAGTGATGAAAATAGTTCCAAAATTGTGTCAATAGACTTAAAGATCAATACTCTTCTAGATATGGCTTCCCAAAATTTGTTGTTTTGATGATTAACTTAGTTTTGAGAGTTGGCGAAGGTCACAATCTAATATATGTGTACTTAACCTTTAAAGCTGAGAAACCCACAAACTAAGCTTCGGAGACATGATATTTGTTATAGTTGATAAAATCATTTCTAAAAGTAATTCCTAGAAAGTAAACGTTGTTGAAATAGTTTTATTCTTTTAATGAGTTTCTTTGGTTGAAGCAATCAATTGAAAGCAAGGTGCAAATATAGTCAAGTACATGAAGGAATATAACATGAAATTTATATTGGCTCCTGTTATGAGGAGCTATGGCGATTCTAGTATTTCTGCTTAGGAGGAACACTCAGACTATATATTATGAACTTTTCGACTAACCATTGTAAATTACCAGAAATTCTTTTCGAATAATAAAACCTCTTTCTTTAGAAGGAGACCACCATGTAGCTATTGCTTATTAATGTAATGTCAACAATGGACCTACACCCCACCCCAAGTGAGGGTCTAAATACGGGGGTTACCGAATAATACATTAGTTACGTAAGCAAGTGGTGCCAAGGAGCCGTAAAGTTTCGGTTTGAACCTTCATTGAATTCGATTTGTTAGTGGGCCAAGTCAAAGGCGGGGGCAAGTCGGAGACAGAAAAAAGAAAGCTGCACTCTCGTCAACCACCTTGTCAGAAAGCTTGAAAGAAACCGGACGCCGGTAGAATCTAGGACTCCTGTAGATTTCAGCAGCCATCAACTGCCATGGAGGTGATCTCCTACTGATCCCCTGTCCTGTCCAGTCCAGTCCAGCCCCGTGAATTTCCACATTCGAATGGAACATGCTCTCATCTGCCATCCTACTTTCTCACCCTAGTTTTGGTTTGTGGCTGATTCATCTCAATTAAAATGGCTTTTTTGCATCGACTCATGTGGGAGCTTTGGAGCAACTTATGGTCCCAACTACAGTATCGAGTTGGAAAGGAGCAACCTCCAAACACCATGTTCTTTATTTAGAGGTTTTTTATTATGTTGGAGGGATGAAAAGTACGCTCATATGCAATCATTTCTTCTCGCTTGCATGAGGTTTAAGAGGTAATTGTCGTATACAAATATCGTAGGTTGGTAGCAGGTTGGGCGGAAGATAATTCAAAATATTTCAGCCTAGTATTTTTGGGATTGTTTTTTGGGTTAGATGGCCTAAATGAGAGAAAAAAATTTAATCATCAAAATGCGTAAATTTTAGGAAGTTGGATGCATGGGGAACAACCATTACCGAAGCACAAGAACAGCAGAAAACATGGATTTGTATGTAGGATAAATATGCATATACGTACTTTTATGCTCCTAATTCTTTATTAATGTTTTCATTGTCTGCCTCAACCCTTTTCTTGAAATTAATTAATTTTTGGGCAAAATTTGCCCAACTTGCTATCAACCAAATGTCCTTTCCAATCCATCCCCGTGAAGCCTGCAAGCAATCCAAGAGGGAAGTGTTGCATACGACTACACCTCTCATCCATCCAACATAAAACCCTTCGTCCCTTACAAGTTTGTGTTTGATTCATCTCAAATGACTTTGCCTTGACAAATTCAAGATCGTTGAAACTAATTTTGATGTCAAATAAACTAACATAAAAAAATAAAAAAATAAAAAAAACCAACCTCTGTAACATTATCGAGCTGAGTGTGGAGGGTGTATGGGACCGAGAATCTGTTAGATAGTATTAGGGTACGATACCATGGTTATCCTCTTACCAGTAAATTCAACATGATAGAACTTGGGTGAAGCATCGTCATTGAATATGATGAAAATGAAACAACTGAATAATGTTATGTTCAGACTGCATGTTATAACAGGCCATAGATTTCCACAAGAATTTGAGGATCTGACGACTGTTATGTTGGATGAACACAAAGTACTTACACTTAGTATATATATGTGATGATTCCCTCTTGCTCGCGAGCGGACATCATTTCGTTTGTACAATGGCAGCCTTTCGAGTATACATCGATTTTCCGTGGGCGCGAAGTGGAAAAATTAAAAAGAGGCAAGCGCGACCTTAACTTAGCGCTGCCATCAGCCACATGTGTCAGCTTCAAGACAACGTACCAAGTACACCCTGCAAAACGCCACCACCGCTTCTTCATTGTTTGCGTAATAATTGCTGCACTTTGGATGGCGCTCAAAAGAAACACTAACATCATATCGAACCCCATCCCCATCCCATCTCATCACCCATCCCATCCCGCAGGGGCCCTCGCTCGCTCCTCACCCAAATATTCAGTTACCCATCCATCTTTCTTCTTTCTTCATCCTGGTTGTAATCGTGAAATGCAGGTAATATAAGTCCGCTTACGAAACCCAAAGTCGTAAAGTTGGTGCTCACAGCAGAGTGGAGGATGGTCCCGTTCGTAGAAGTACAAATGATGATGATACCACCCATCATTGAAAGGTATGTTGTGGAGGAGTGGATGTTCTTGTGGTAGTTGATGGAACAAATCTTCAGGACGTTCTTGGGAGAGCACACTCATTGGCAAGGTGATCTTGCTGTTTGAACTAATTTGGGGCAATGCGGATGATTCAAGTTCAGCTTATAGTCATGGTGTAAAAGAGGGCTGTGTGATGGTTTTGAGCTCCACATCAAAATTTGGGGGAAATTTCGGGAGGTGAGTGGTGCTGGTGCTTGTTTGATAATGTGTTGAATCTGCGCATGAATGCTCATTGTGTAGATCATCTCTTGGAGGTTTTGAATTCCAATCTCACATTCATCAGCTCTCAGCTTGTGGATTTTCTTGACTTCTTTGATTCATTTCTTGGACAAGGATTCGCAAACTGTAGGCTCAGGATCCTCTTTTGACTTTTCAAAGAGAAAGTCGTTGAATGTTTTTAATCCATAACATGTAAGTCAATGATTGTACCAAACAAACAAAGATAAGAGCACACACAATAAGTGTGGGTTTCCATGTAGGCCGCTTTGTCCACCGCATTCAAGTGTGAATAAGGACAAACACGCCCAAATGTAGATGCCAACAATATATCCTTTCGATTGGCAGTGGTGAGATTATATTAGGTTTACCTGGAGAGAAACTTGAAGGAAACATACTTGAGTGTCAACCAAGCTTGTATGGAACCCATGGGTTGCAAGATAAGAGCTCAGAGTGGAAGTGGCTTGCGGCTATGTCATGGTGTTTGACTTTTGGCTGCTTTGAGGTTTGTTACGAAGTGCTCCTATTGACCAAGCAAAACCTTAACGTAACAGTGAAGGCACCGATTGCGCCTCTCCCCAATAATCACCATCTACAATACCCAAGTCTTTCACGCTATATAGTTCTTCATTACGGTACTCTCCAACAAGGCCCGTATTGAGCAACAATCACCAAGACTAGTGTGGGTCATTCTAATTCATTACTCCCAGGTGCCGTGAATTCTTCCAATTCACAATCACCATGTGCCAAAAGAGACATGCTTAATAATTTCGACATAGTGTGGTTGTTGTTGAGCACGTTGTTGCACTTGAAATTAGTGGCACTACTAATATCATAGCGTAAAGAAATTTAGTGTCACCTTGACTATTTTCCACCCCTCACAATTAGCCCGCCTTCACTACTTGGGACATTTAGTGTAGACCACAACCTTCAAATATTTACTAAGATAAGCGGGTATAACTAAATTGTCCTCGTAAATGGGCACCTATGTTTGAGTTACATGTGGTGATGTGTGGATCTAAGAACGAACATCAAAATACATGTGTTTCAAAAGACTTGGAGTACGTGCTCAAAACTTCTTAGCTGTTCTTAGTTCAATAGAGAACAGAAGTGGAGAGATCCATATGATCATCTATTGGAGAAAACAATCTTCACTTGACAATGAATAAGATATTCATACGAGCTCAGAATATCATAAAGAAAATGGATACGGACACGATTTGAATTTGCTAAAGATCTCACACTAATTCCATATTTTCATCCCCCAACAAGTGGGTGCAGAGGGAAAACTGTGTGCTGAAGACCCGCTCACCAACATGACTTATAAGCGTGTAACAAAATACGATCTGGAGAAAGGTCTAGTCATAGAGAAAAGGAACATCAAGCTGCAGTGGAGATGGATGATAATTGCTCCATGTTTTCATCCACGAACATGTTGGAGGGATGACAAGTACGCTCGTATGCAATCCTTTCCTCTCGCTTGCACGAGGTTTAAGAGGCACTTGTCGTATGCAAATATTGTAGGCTAGTATTTGGTTCAACGAAAAATAATTCCAAACGATCAAGCCTATATTTCTTGCAAAGTGGTCTGAGAGGGAAGTGCTCCATACAACTACACCTCTCATCCATCCCACATAAAATCCTTCATCTCTTATAGGTTTGTGGTTGATTCATCTCAAATGACATCGCCTTGACAAATTTAACATTGTGATGTCAGATGGACTAGCACAAAAAAACCATCCTTTGTAACTTTATCTAGTTGAGTATGGAGGGTACAATAGGATAGTTGAGTAATATAAACATGTACGATTTGATCAATTCCTGCAATTAAACCTCCTAGTTGGAGACTGTAAATTTGATGTGCAATCCTTGAGCAATTCTTATCCCCAACTTGGCGGATAGAGCAAATTGACCTAACATTGAGTGGTCAACTGATGGAGATCTATCCACCTATCAATGTGCTCCCATCTCTGTCTCGATGGATGAAGGTGTGTTCCACCAAGGGTTGATTCACAAATTGCATGGCTTGTTTGCCTTCCTCTGTGCACTTGGAATTGCTAATGTTATAGCTCCATGTTGGGGTTTTAAAGTTGGTATTGACAAAAACTATTGTTTAGACGGAGATTTGTTTGAGTTAGTTGGTTGTTACATGTTTTGTGCGCCCAAAAACGTGAGCATCTAAAAAGGCTATTATATTTAATGAAGCAAGGTAGATATCCAAAAGGGGGCCCTAAAAGTGAGAGACAATATTAAATATAGACATGTAAGTTTCATCGACTTCACATTTTCATCCATTTTCATATGGGCATAGTCCTCACCCGGGTACGCAACTCCCTTATTATATGGTCCTGATTATAATCACTTATAATGCGTTTTAGTCCAATATTGAGTGATACAATTTGTTTTAATGTAGGAAACCCTTGTAGCCCTTCTAACAAGGAATCCAAAAATGTAATCATATATAAGAAATGAATATATTTTGAAGCATATAATTGTATTAAAAACCTAATTATATGATTTTTTAATATATGTACCATAGGTCAAACTACCCAACTTTTTGGACTTTTTAATAAAATTTTAACATTGTGAATGACTTATAATTTTAATGGGAGGCTTAATAAATATGCAACCCAACTTTTTTTTCATCTCATTTTATTTAATTTGGTCTTCACCCAACTTTTTGATAATTCTAATTTGATGTAATTTGATATAATTTTTACAAAAGCCGTCCTCTAAGCCGTTTTAAGTACGATGCCCCCTGCATATAATATGGGAGTTGCGTACCAGGGAGTCCTCAATGACTGACACTCAAGTGTGTTTCCTTCAAGTTTCTCTCCACGTAAACCTAATATAATCTCACCACTGCCAATCAAAAGGATATATTGTTGGCATGTACATTTGGGCATGTTTGTCCTTATTCACACTAGAATGCGGTGGGCAAGCGGCCTACATGGAAACTTACACTTATTGTGTGTGCTCTTATCTTTCTTTGTTTGGTACAATCATTGACTTACATGTTATGGATGAAGAACATTCAACGACTTTCTCTTTGAAAAGTGAAAATGGATTTTGTATATACATAAAGGATTACTTAAGTCATGATGTACACTTTGTATATGTAGTGGAGGCATTTAGCACATGAAATTGAAAAACTTAGTATAAATATATGAGTCCATTTTTTAGGTTGTTGTTAGTACGTATACATATGTTTTCCTTTATAAACTTCTTGTATATAGGGGGTTTGATTTTATAGTGACCCAAGCACGTCATTTAAGTTTCCCATGAAGAGGCCAACCCCCGGGTATATTGGACTTTGCCATATTTCCAATAAAGAGTGGGTCACTTAAAACAACCCATCTTGAGAAATGAAACAAGTATAGCCCTCTTCATAAACACTGGAAGCAAAACAATTAGGCAACATTTAATTGTTGGTTGCGCACATGTAGTCATGAAAATATGAACTAAGTTCCGTTGGGGATGGAGGAGTTCAATTGCCATGTTGTTTTCTTTGCTCATATATATATATATATATACCATCTTCATTAATAAGACATGAAAGATATTAAGGTATGTTTGCTAATTCTGGGAACTTGTAATTGAAGAGACCCGTATGGTTGTTAGATGAATTCATCATCCTAGGAGGTTTGAATGGGAAAGATTTGAGATAAATGGATCCTTAAAGACCCTCACAACTTATAATAAGTTCATAATAAAGCATGAAATTGTTATAGGTAAATTTTATTTTTTGTTAAAATAAGGTAAAATAAAATATAGTCTTGCATAAATTTACTGATGTTTATAGTTATTTTATTATATATGTTGACCGCTATAATAAACTTCCTTTTTATTCCTTCATTATTTTTTGTGGTGAATATGCGTAACATTAATTAACAAGCCCGGAATGGCCTTCTCAAAAGAGCATCAAATTGGCGCGTGTTGGATTGATGCTATTTCAAGAGCAAAGGTATCAAGCACTACGTTTGAGTTTTACTTTGGCTATTTTTAATTTATTTGAGTAGTTACTTTCAATGCTTAGAATTAATTATGTTGGTTTTTAGGACAAAACTGATGCCAAGTGGTGGTAAAGGTTCTAATCTAGGCTAAATTACGATATAAACAAATCTAAATATCTATAAAGGAACGGGAAAGTTGGTGAGGTCATAAAGGTAGTTGTATTTTCTGGAAAGTGTCCCGACACCCACATTGGAAACCTCTTTGATACCTTTTTGAAGTTACTATTTTTGATTTATTGTCAATTCATTCACCCTTGCTTTGCAAGTTTTTCCCTCTTGTTGAGGTAATATTACGGGTACTCAAAGGGTAACTTGCTAGCATTACTACTTAATGTAATATGGAGGTCAACAATGTTAAAAAGAACATCCAATTGACTCATCTTGTTGGGCTCTTTGCAAGAAGACAAAATTTATTGGAAGAATAAGTTTATGAAAGCAACATAACCATTATATAATGAAAAATAAATTGCTTATTAGAAATGCCGAGTTCCTCCCCCACCCCTCATTAGGGCAATGAAGCTACATGATTTTCAAAGCACTAGAAGGAGAAATATGGTTACTAACTTCATGCCACTAGGTAGCTATTTCATTTCAAAGCACCAAAGTACATCAAGCAAATCACACCATAATCTCAAAAAACTATCAAGCTTTACATACATCTTCCACTTGCTATGGCTTTTTGTTGCGACAATGAGCATATCACAACAATCCATAATGTCAATCCCCATATCATTTATGGGGATCCTTACATAAATCCCTCCTTTTGCAACATGTAACCTTCCTTTTCAACAATTTGCAAATAAATCTAGAGACAATCTCAAGTGCATGACCACATGGGAAGGGGGGGGGGGTAACCGGCATTCCACTAGAAAACACAATTTGATAAAAGATAGGGTCTCAATTATTGTTTCTAGTAAGCATTATAAAAGCATAAAAAACCAAGGGTTCATTTTGACATTAAAATTAGGTTCAAAGATCTTGAATTTGTCAAGGCAAAGTCATTTGAAATGAATCAAACACAAACGTGTAAGGGATGAAGGATTTTATGTTGGATGGATGTCACATGCAACACTTCCCTCTCGTATTGCATGCAGGCTTCACATGGATGGATTGGAATGGACGGTTGCTTAAGGGAGTTGTTTTTTTTCTTTCTTTCTTTAATTAAATTTTCTATATTGTAGGGTGGGTTGGTCTATTTGACATTAGATTTAGCTTCAAAGATCTTACATCTTCTAAAGGCCAAGTCATTGAGATGAATGAACCACAAACCTAGGGAAGGTAAAGTTTTTACAATGGATAGAGAAGAGGTATACCGTAAGTTGATAGCAAGTTGGGCAAAAAAAATCCGAATAATTGATTAATTTCAAGATATTGGTTGACATTTACATTAAATATTATTGATGAAAATAAGCAATTCGTGTGTAATACTTAGCAAATGTCCGCACCCATTCTCCCCATGATATTATGAGGTCCTATGAATATCTTGTTATGTTATGTCCACGATATTCCCATTGCATCAAGGCCGGTTGGCTGGGTTTACTAGCCATTTCCGTGGAATGGCATCATTGGGAACAATACTCAAGGAAATCAATGTTATGAACCACTTCAATGTCTTGTTGAATGGGTTTGCCCTTCATGTTGTTCAGCTCAAAAATTAAGTGATCCATATTATACTTTGATTTAAAGGCTCAATTCCCTTGAAAAACATTTGTCAATATTGTCAAACATGTGAATCTATCTATCATTATTATCGAAAGGTAGAAATTATCTTGTAGGTGAATCGTTACTTCCTTAGTTGAAACACAACATATTACTTTTCGACACTAATAAATGAGGATGAACAAGGTTTACAACATCCTCTTTAATTGAGAGTCTTCAACTCACATAACAAGTACATCGGGAGGTCCAATATTTGAATAGCATGGAATCTCATATCAGACATCATACAAGTACATGGAATTTGTGGAAAATCCCACATGCAACTATCAAACTCTGAACAAAGGAAGAATAATTGCAATAGGTCATGATGAAAGTAAAGCCATTGACAAAAAAAATCACGCCACTAAATAAATAAATAAAATTGATTAATTTCAGGAAATTGGTTGAGGCAGACTGTAGAAACATTTACATTAAATTAGGCAAATATGTCTATGTCTATGTCTATGCGAATATTAAATTGATTTTATTTGAGATGAATCAGCCACAAAATGGTTTCATGTCGGATGCCAGACGAGAGGATGCTACGTTCGAATGTGGAAATGATGGACTGCACCAAAGATTTTTGGGCATTCATAATTAATTGAGATCCTTAGTGTTTGCAAGCCCAACCAATCACATGTTGACATCCTCCGTGTTTCCTATATTGTTAATTTCAGGTATATTCTATAAATTCCTCATATTATGATGGGTCATTTTCCCGCAATCTTGAACTCCAACCGGTTATTGCTCAAACTCAATGCTCCTACACTTCACGGCCGATCCCAACAGAATGAGTCCAGCAATGGATGGATGTGTTTGTGGATATGACTATGGAGCGATTATCATCCATCTCCACTGCAGCTCCATGCGTCCTCTCTCTATGACTAAGCTTAGATCTTTCTGGAGCTCGTATTTTGTTACACGCTGAAGTCATTTTGGGGAGCGGGTCCTAAGCACACACTTCCAGGTTGCGTCCAGCCCCAGACCTCCGCGGTCCAATGCGTTCATTGAGCTGGAGCGTTACCACGCCATGCGCCGAAATGCCAGACAGTCAACGTCATCATGTTCGAATTCCTCATCTTATAATTCGGGCGGTCGACGGAATCCAAAATGTGTTATGGTGGGCCCGGGTCCAAACCTCGGTTATAGTCGCAGGCCAGAGATTGTCAGAAATGCTGAGGCAATGTGAGCTAAAGAAGCAGCGGCAAAAGAAAAATATGCGGTCTCCAAGGCTAGATAGGCCATCGTAGGCGTAGACATTGCATGTAGGCGGGATGATTTTAGGCCGCACTATCCAATGGATTTGTGCCATTAGTATGCTATTCAATTTTTCATGCCATACATTGCATATTTTACTTGCAATAATATAAGTGTTATACGATTCCCCCTTCAATATGGTCTAAGGTTTGGATTGCCCTACCTAAACTATCACATATATGAGTTCTCATATTTTGTATGCAATAATATGAATGCTTTAAGATTTCCCCTTCAATTTGGTCTAAGGTTTGGATTGCCCTACCTAAACCATCACAAATATGAGTTATTAATGGGGTTCTTGATATGAACACCCACTTCAAAGTGTTCGCATCTTACAACTTTCTCCAATATGTGTTCCATTTATCCTTGTTCTTATTTCTGTGAATGTCTCAAAATGCCCAAAAAGTCTCAATTTAACGAATATAGTGTTACGTACAAAAATGCCACACAAATCCAAATTGGCCGAGGGGTCAACAATTTGATAATGGCAACTAGGTCATTAAACTAGAACTTGTATACACATTGTATGCAACCTATACACTTGTGGCTTCAATCGAGACATTCCAAGTGACCTAAACTTTGTCTCCTAGTGTCCAACTCTATATGCTAGACACTAGACATATTGGATGACCATTTGTCTTTGTCCCACTCTTGTATACATCCCTCACAAGGCACACCCACTGTTGAGCAACCGCAATCTAATTCCAAAGTTTTCAGAGCAAACCTCATTCGGTGCATCAACTTGTGAGCAAGAAAACACTGACAAAGAACATCATGGCTCACAATTCTCACCTTCTCTGGATTCCAAACTCAGAGTCATGCAGCGTCAAACTCCTAATTGGGTCAAGACTTACGC
Organism: Polytrichum commune; assembly: GCA_950295325.1. Taxonomy (NCBI): domain Eukaryota; kingdom Viridiplantae; phylum Streptophyta; class Polytrichopsida; order Polytrichales; family Polytrichaceae; genus Polytrichum; species Polytrichum commune. Next base: position 26,706,846 of record OX485805.1, read on the forward strand.
TTCTTCAAGCCGATCTTCGGATTCAATGCCTATGGACCTCCATGTTGGCCTAAATACATCACGTGTATCATTGCGTGCCCAATTTGTAGCATCAAGAATTATTCGGAAATTTGGAGTTTCCTCACAGGTGTGTTCCCTCCAATTTAAGGATTGATGTGTGAGTGCTTTATTTGGTAATGTGTTGTTGAGATACCAAAATGGTTTGAGTCAAATGCCTGATAGTTTTACACAAGCTCAACTGGCATGTAGGCCATTGAATGCTCTTCTATTATTGGACGCTTATGATGAAAGGCAATCGCAAACACTGAACATAAGTTGCTAGACAAATATTTGTGCATATTACATGAAGTAATTCATAATTTTTTTGAATAATGTACATGGTTGGAAAATGATTTGCATTGAGTTTGCATAGTGAAAGTCCATGGAATTTGTTTGGAAGTGAATTTAAGGTGCATATGGTGTTCTTCTTGTAGGAAGCACAACAAAGCTTGATTGACTCCTTGGAAGAAGTTGAATCTATCTTCGAACTTCATCAACTTTGTAAGTTCAAATAAGCACATGGAATAGTGGATGTGCATTGCCCTTTGAACTTGTTTAATGATTGGATAGGCGAACCACCTTAATTTGATAACCACGTTCAGACTTTTTCTTCAATAGCTTTACTTTCATCATGAGCTATTGTAATTATTCTTCAATTGCTCAGAGTTTGATAGTTGCATGTGGGATTTTCCTCAAATTCCATGTATTTGTATGATGTTTGATATGATATTATATGCTATTCAAAATATTGGACCTCCCGATGTACTTCATCTTTGGAAATTTGAATGGCTACTATCCAATTCTTATGTGAGTTGAAGCCTCGCAATTAGAGAGGATGTTGTAAACCTTGTTCATCCTCATTTGTTAGGGTTCAAAAGTAATCCGTTTTGTTTCAACTAAGGAAGTAACGATTCACCTACAAGATAATTTCTACCTTTTGATAATAAAGATAGATAGATTCACATATTTGACAATATTGACAAATGTTTTTCAAGCGAATTGGGCCTTTAAATCAAAGTATAATATGAATCACTTAATTTTCGAGCTCAACAACATGAAGGGCAAACCCATTCAAAAAGACGTCAAAGTGGATTATAACGTTGAGTATTGTTCCCAACGATGCCATTCCATCGAATTAATGGTAAACCCAACCAACCGACCTTGATGGAAGAGGAACATCCTGGACATAACATAATAAGATATTCATACAACCTTATAATATCATGAGGGAAATGGGTACGGACACGATTTCAATTTGCTAAATATTGCACACGAATTGCGCATTTGCATACCTTGAAGAAGTGGGTGCAGAAAGTAGAGTGTGTGCTTAAGACCCGCTTAGCTTATAATGACAGAGAGTATAACAAAATATGACCTAAAAAAAGATTTAGTCATAGAGAACGGGCGCATGAAGGTGTAGTAGAGGTGGATGATAACTGTTCAATATTTTCATCCACAAACCCCATCCTTCCACCATGGACGAATTCTGTTGGGATTGACTGTGAGGTGTTGATGCATCTATCGAATCATGTGCAGCTGAAAAGACAATGCGGGAGATTTTGCGGAATAACCGGAGATATTCATTTCAGGAATTAAATGAATGAATTAATTAATTCCAGTAATTACATTTTATTTATTTATTTATTTATTTATTTATTCCAGTAATTTAATTAATTAATTAATTGTGTATGAATACTTGTGAAATTAGGCGGCGTTACTAAAATATCATAAAATATACATACTAAATCAGCACACTAAATTTAAGTGTCATTTTAGAATGACAAAGACAATTTCAAATGGTAAGTCATAAAAATTATAACCTCAATGTTAATGAGGATTTTGTAATTTTATTTGACCTCCAAGTTAATAACGTGCTTCATTGATGGTTTCATTTCCAAAATGAAATCCCAATGAATTGCTTATTGACGAATTGGAAGTGCACATATATATTGGATTTTAGACCTTGAAGGCGAAGTGCACTCAATATGGGATTTGTAGTCAAGCGGCCTTCAAGAATGCAAGGGCAATATTTTTTTCGAAGTTGGGTGGGGCGGGCAGCAGTTTTCGGTCGGGTTCAAAAATTTCCCTGGAGGCTGCCCCCGCCCGGATCTGACACCCCCATAGTTCGTATGGGCGAACTTAATGTCCACCCGAGCGTACTTGTCATCCCTCCAACAGAAAGAAAAACAAAAGCAACCTAACCTTTAAATAAAGAATGTGGTGTTTGGAGGTTGCTTTTTTCCAACTTGATAGAGCAGTTGACATCATAAGTTGCTTCAAAGCTCCCACATGAGTCGGTGCAAATATGTCATTTTAGTTGAGATGAATCAGCCACAAAGTAGTTTCATGTCGGATGCCAGACGAGAGGATGCTACGTTCGAATGTGGAAATTCACAGGGCTCTGGACTGGAGCAGGGACTGGAGAGATTTTTGGGCATTCATAATCGGTTGAGGTCCTTAGTGTTTGCAAGCCCAACCGGTTACATCATGTCGACATCCTCCGGGTTTCCTATATTGTTAATTTCAGGTATATTCTATAAGTTCCTTATAAAATGATGGGTCATTTTCCCACAGTCTTCAACTCCAACCGGTTATTCCTCAAACTCACAGCCAATCCCAACGAATGAGTCCAGCAATGGATGGATGCGTTTGTGGATATAACTATGGAGCGATTATCATCCATCTCCTCTGCAGCTTCATGCGTCCTCTCTCTATGACTAAATCTTTCTCGAGCTCGTATTTTGTTACACGCTTAAGTCATTTTGGTGAGCGGGTCTTAAGCACACACATTTCTCTCTTGCACCCATTTGTTGGAGGGATGAAAACACGCAACTAGTGGGAGAAATTAAGCAAATTCAAATTGTGTCTGTACCCATTATCCTCATGATATACTGAGCTCCTATGAACATCTTATTCATTGTTAAGTGAAGATTGTTTTCCTCATTACATGAATAGATGGATCTCTCTACTTATGTTCTCTGTTGAACTAAGAATGGTTAACAACTTTTGAGCACGTACTCCAATTTTGTTGAGACACATGTTTTCTTATATCCGCTTTTAGATCCACACATTACCACATGTCACTCAAACATAGGTGTCCATTTACGAGCAAAGTTTAGTTATACCCACTTATCTTAGTAAATATTTGAAGGTTTTGGTCTACACTAAATGTCTCAAGTAGTGAAGGTGGGTGAATAGTGAGAGGTGGGTGAATAGTGAGGGATGGGAAATAGTCAAGGTGATGCTAAATTTCTTTACGCTATGATATTTCTTGGCGCCTGGGAGTTATGAAATTGATTGACCCACACTAGTCTTGATGATTGTTGCCCAATACAAACCGTAATGAAGAATTGTATAACACTAAAGACTTGGGTATTGTAGGGGAGAGGCGCAACCAATGCCTTCACTAGTACGTTAAGGTTTTGCTTGGTCAATAGGAGCATTTGGCAACAAACCTCGAAGCAGCCAAAAGCCAATACCATGACATTGCCACTAGCCATTCCCACTCCGTGCTCCCATCTTGCAACCCGTGGGGCCCATACAAGCTCGGTTGACACTTACGTGTGTTTCCTTCAAGTTTCTCTTGAGGTAAACCTAATATAATCTCAATATTGCCTATTGAGAGGATATATTGTCAAAGCTCTTGCCATTCAAAGTGGCTTTGAGGATAAAGAAAACAGTATTTAAGATTAAGTTGTTCATTACTTTCACAAAGGCCACATCAACAAATGTGCTCGGCAACCAAGAAGGCTAGTGTGCCCACAAGGAGTTTACAAAGTCTACCCAACCACAATTTGGTAGCTAAAGTGGATGCTCATGACACGATCTCCTCGTATTCAAGAGTTTGGACTTTGTTGTCAAAGAGTGCTTGGCTTCTAAATATTTGGATAGAAGATGATCAGTGCAATAAATAATTAGTTCAAAGTTATAAGGCCCACACTAAGAGAAGAAAAAGAGTAAGGTAAGTAGGATTCACAACTAGGATGCACTCTCATCCCATGTACAAACTACCGTGAGTGTAGAAAAGGGTTTTCCTTGAGGCATTGGAGAACATAATACATGACGGGGATATGAAATTTCATTATAGTCTCTAGAAATAGAATGCTACTGAGATTTTAAAAGTAGAGGTAGAAGTATAAAAGGTGGTCCAAAAGTTTGGAGAAAACATCGACGATAAATGTGTTGTTTGTGTTTGATGGAATGGAGAGGGAGATGGAGGCAATGTCTTCATTGCCCTCCGTGGCCGTTCCGATGCTTAGGGGGTGCACTTAGTCTTTAGGTTATGACTCCACAAGTTCAAAGATACAACACCATGAATCCACCACCATGTAAGATTTGGTAGTACGTGTAGTAGATTTTGACAAAATATACATACCTCACAATATGGATTTATATTGTGGATGAATTGTAGGGGAAAAATATGAATAGGTGTCTTGGGGAATATGTAGGTAAAATACATGGGTCTCCATGAAATTGGATACAAAACCAATAGTGTTGCCAAATTGCATAAGTCTTGTAGAAGAGGGTGTGGACGGGTATGGATATTGGCGATTCACACATATTCCCTTCAATCCACAGATTGCATGATTTGGATGGCTTCCTCTTCGCACTTGGAATTGCTAACATCATAGCTCCATGTTAGGGTTTTGAATAGTTTGTATTGGCAAAAACTATTGTTTAGAGGGAGATTTGTTTGAGTTAGTTGGTTGTTACATGTTTTATGCGCCATAAATGTGAACATCTCAAAAGGTTGTTATATTTAATGAAGCAAAGGTAGATATCCAAAAGGGGGCCCTAAAGTTGAGAGACAAATATAGACATGTTAATTTCATCCACTTCACATTTTCATCCATTTATTTTCAGATGGTCATAGTCCTCAATGACTACCATGCGTCTTCTTGTTAGGATAGATTTGGGTTCTAGGTTTTTACAAACCAAAGGTTGTTGGAGCTCTCATGGGTTTCCTTTAGTTATGCTCTCTAGATTGTGGCTAAGTTAGGGTGAGTTTCCATGTAGGCCGTCGCCCACTAGATTCTAGATAATAGTTGGTCGGAGGTGTTCGCATGTAGTTAAGCACAAGCCACAAACCACATTCAAGCAATTTGCTAGAATGTGGAGGGCTATGGACACATGCTGCTAGACTGTCATGTTAAGCCCACTAAAGAATCTTTTAACCTACAAGTGTCGGTGGCAGAAGGATTAAGACCAATTGAAGACTCAAGAGAACCAATGATGGACTAGATCTCAATCCTTGATAACCAAGAGGAGGAGGTTAGTAGGCGGGCACGGGTAGGTCACTCTAAGGCATTTTTGTGCACCACGTGCGGCTGGGGTTTTTTTTGTTTTGGGGCTATTTACCTTCAAGGGTTGAATTAAAGCCTCCCTATAATTACTTAAATTTCAAAAATGGCCCATTTGTTTGCACCCTTCCATTACTTATATTGTCCAAGTCACTGTAATTTTTTGTACTCTATATTCCTTCTAAATAATAAAAGCTAATCTACTTCCTAACGCATTGATGAGTGTTAAGGGAAACCATGGAAACAAAGAAGGGTGCAAACAATAATATCATTGCAAACAAAGTTATGAAGAAAATACATAGGAGACCATAGCAAACATACTAAACATACCTTCTAGGATCCTTATCTTCAGCCCCTATATTAATTTTACAAAAAAATAATGGCCCACATTTTATGTCCATCTAACTTACTTATAATGGGATTGTCTACATTTAATGGCCCCTTCATTATTTGGAATTCCTTTATGATTTTTATTTCAAATGATTTTAATCCTCTCTATATTATGCCGCACGTCGTTTTTAAAATGCACTAAGTGACCTACCCGTGTAGGCGGGCCAGATTTGAGAAGATGGGAGTAGCAAGTTGGTACATATGAACCCTACCCCACCAGGTTCCATTTGCATATGGGTGTGTTTGTACTTATTCACACTAGAATCGGGTGGGCGAGCGGCCTACTCAGAAACTCACCCTTATTGTGTGTGCTCTTATCATTGTTTGTTTCTTACAATCATTGAGTTACATGCTATGAATGAAAAACATTCAACGATTTTCTCTTCAGAAAAGTGAAAGTGGCTTTTTTATATAATAAAGGTTCATTTAAGTCATGATGTATAGTTTGTACATGTAATGGAGGCATTTATCACATGAAATTGAAATCCTTTATATAAAGACGTGAGTTCATTTTTAACATGTTGTAAGTATGTTTACATATGCTTTCCTCTATAAATTTCTTGTATATAGGGAGTTTAATTCAACAACGACCCACGCACATCATTTAAGGTTCCCATGAAGAGTCCACCCCCTGGGTACATTGGACCTTGCCATATTTCTAGTAAAGAGTGGGTCACATCAAACAACCCATCTTAAGAAATTACATAAGTATAGCCCTTGTCATAAACATTGAAAGAAAAACAATAGACTACATTTAATTGTTGGTTGCACACACATAATCATAAAGTTTACACTAAGTGCAGCTCTTGAGTTCCAGTGGGGAACTTGAAAAACACTTGAGGTATCAATATGTCCTTGAGCAACAAACTTGCGCTCAAACTTCTCAAAGGAACCCCATATACAACTGCAATATTACACCAATCGATACTTATTATAGGATATAAACACCTAAAGAATAAGCCTGAATCGCCAATATCCATACCCGTTCACACCCTCTTCTACAAGACTGACGCAATTTGGCAACATTATTGGCCTTGTATCCAATTTCATGGAGACCCATGTATTTTACCTAAACATTCATGGTAATAATCACCCAATAATCACCCCTACAATACCCAAGTCTTTAGGATTATATAGTTCTTCATTATGGTCTATACTGGGCAACAATCACCAAGACTAGTGTGGGTCGTTCAAATTCATTACTCCGAGGTGCCGTAAATTCTTCCAATTCACAATCACAATGTACCAAAATAGACATGTTTAATAATTTCGACATATTGTGGTTGTTGTTGAGCACATTGTTGCACTTGAAATTGGTGGCACTAGTAATATCATAGCGTAAAGAAATTTAGTATCACCTTGACTATTTCCCACCCCTCACAATGAGCCCGCCTTCACTACTTGGAAAATTTAGTGTAGACCACAACCTTCAAATATTTACTAAGATAAATTGGTATAACTGAGTTGTCCTCGTAAATGGGCACCTATGTTTGAGTAACATGTGGTGATGTGTGGATCTAAGAACGGACATAAGAAGACACGTGTCTCAAAAAAACTTGCTCAAAACTTGTTAATCATTCTTAGTTTCAATAGAGAAAGTAAGTGGAGAGATCCATATGTTCATGTAATGAGGAAAACAATCTTCACTTGACAATGAATAAGATGTTCATAGGAGCTCGGAATATCATGAGGAAAATGGGTATGGACACAATTTGGATCTGCCAAATATCTCACACTAATTGCGTATATCCATCCTTCCAAGAAGTGGGTGCAAGAGAGGAAAGCTCGGGGAGGAAAGTGTGTGCTTAAGTCCCGCTTACCTTATATTGACAAGAGAGAGTGAACAACTACGATCAGGAGAAAGATCTAGTCATAGAGAGGATGCATCAAGCTGCAATGGAGATGGATGATAATTGCTCGATACTTTCATCCACAAATGCAACCATCCATCATGGACTCATTCTGTCGGGATCGGCCTATTGTTTGTTACTGCAATGTGTGTGTGTGGCACAATTTGTCCAAGCACGATAAAGTACGATAATATGTGGTCTACATTGCTCGTCGTTGCTGCATTTGCAGATAACTTTCTTGGGTTCCTGCACACATCATAAATAAATAGACACTTTCAAATATGTGCAAGAAGTTGGACTTTTCAATCATCCCACAACATATATCAACATATGCAATCGGAAATCAAGATGATTTGCATACACATGTATGAGTTTGCTACACATACCACAAACACATTTGTAATTCATTTCTCTAGGTCCCTTGTGATCTGATCCAAGCACTATATTCACCTCTTGCTATCCTAAACCCCAATTGTACTTAGAAGAGGTAACTCTACGCAGCAAGCTCCGGGCACACCCATAGTTTAGTTGAAGACTTGATCCGGTCATAATGTCACGAAGAATGGTAATCAAGATTTTATAACACAAACCATGTTCGGGTCTTGTGCCAATCGATCCTAATTTGTGGAACATGGAGGATGTATCTAGACCCTCTTCCATCTTGTTTGCCCAAGGTTTATCCAAGTTGGGCATAGAAGCACATCATGTACTCACGCAAACCGTTCACTTCACAGAGATTCCATGTGTTTAATAACTATTTGGGAATATATCTACTATACTCTCAAAATGAACAATTATTTTTAATGCTTTTATAATGTTTACTACAAACAATAATCGAGACCCTATCTTTTATCAAATTGTGTTTGTAGTGGAATGCCAGTTACCCGCTCCCTCCTCCCTCCCCTCCCTTGTGGTGATGTACTTGAGATTGTTTCTAGATTTTTTTGCGAATTGTTGAAAATGAAGGTTACATGTTGCAAAAGAAGGGATTGATGTTAGGATGTGCCACTTTGGGGATTGATATTATCGATTATCATGATATGCTCATGATATGCTTATTGTTGCAACAAATAGTCATGACAAGTGGAAAATGTATGTAAAGCTTGATAGTTTTTAAAGATTTTGGCGTGATTTGCTTCATAAGCACTGGTGCTTTGGAATGAAATAGCTACCTACTGATGTGAAGTCGGTAAAGAATTTTTTTTCCCTAGTGCTTTGAAAATCATGCAGATTCATTGGTTTAAGGAGGGGTGGGGGAGGAACTCGGGTTTTATAATAAGAAATTTATTTTTCAATATATTATGGTTACTTGCCTTTCAAATATCTTATTCTTCCAATGAATTTTATCTTCTTGCAAAGAGCGCGACAAGATAAGTCTAGTAAAATTATCTCTTAACATGGTTGACCTCCATATTCATCATGAAGGCTACTCAAGGAGTAAAGAGGAAATCTTTTATGCAAGGGTCACAAGATATAATAAATGTTTATGAACATCAATAAAAATATGGCTAGTTACATTTTATTATACTTTGTTTTAACACAGGATAATTTTATTGTAACAATTTTATGCTTTAATATGAATTCATTATAATTTGTGAGAGCCTTTAAAGATCCATTTATCTCAAGATTTTCCCATTCAAACCTACTAGCATGATGAATTTATCTAAAAACCATACAAGTCTCTTCAATTTTAAGTTCCTCGGATAAGCAAACATACCTTAATACCTTTTATGTCTTATTAAAGAAGATACATACACATGTATATGGGCAAAGAAAACGGCATGGCAATTGAACTCCTAATTCCCCACCAGAACTCGGGTGGTGCACTTAGTGTATATTTTCATGACTACACGTGTGCAACCAACAATTAAATGTAGCCTATTATTTTTCTTTTGGTGTTTATGAAGAGGGCTATACTTAAGTAGTTTCTCAAGATGGAGGGTTTGATGTGACCCACTCTTTATTGGAAATATGGCAGAGTCCAATATACTTGGGGGATGAACTCTTCTTGGGAAACTTAAATGATGTGCGTGGGTCACTATGAACTTAACCCCCCTTATCCATGAGAAATATATAGAGGAAAACATATGTATACGTACTAACCACATGTTTAGAATGAACTCATGTATTTATATTAAATGTTCTTTTTTTATGTGAGAAATGCCTCCACTACATACATACACTATACATCATGACTTGAATGATCCTTTATTACATACAAAATCCACTTTCATTTTCGAAAGAGAAAGTCGTTCAATTTTTTTCATCCATAGCATGTAATTGAATGATTGTACAAAAACAAACAAAGAGAAGAGCACATACAACAACGGTGAGTTTCCAATTAGGCCGCTTGCTCACGAGATTCTATTTTGAATAAGCACAAACCTGCCCAAAGGTATATGGAACCTGGTGGGGTATGGTTTGTATGTGTCAACTAGATACTCCCGTCTTCTCATATCCAAGCCCACTTAAAAACCTTTTCCTCCCATTTACCAAGGATGGAGTTCTGTACCATCATTGATTCTCTTGTGTCTTCAACTGGTCTTAATCGTTCGGTGACCTACACTTGTAGGTCAAAAGATTCTTGAGAGGGTGCAAGGAAGTCTAATGGCGTTTGTCCACAACCCTCCATATTCTAGTGACCACCATAATGTGGTTGGATGGCGGCTTGTTCTTAACTACATGAGAATACCCTCTACCAATTGTTATCTAGAATCAAGTGGGCGAGCGGCCTGCATGGAAACTCAACTTAACTTAGCCATAACCTAGAGAGCAGAAATAAAGGAAGCCCATGAGAGCCTCTAGTTTGTGAAAACCTAGAACCCAAATCTAACCTGATAAGAAGACACATGGTAGTCATTGAGGACTATGACCATATGAAAACAATGGATGAAAATGTGAAGTGGATGAAACTAACACATCTATCGTTATTCTTGTCTCTAAACTTTAGGGCCCCTTTTGTACATCTACCTTTGCTTCATTAAATATAATAGCCTTTTTAAATGTGCACACTAGAGAAGAATAATACCTCTCCCTTATGTGTATTATGTACTACACTAATGCCTTGAATAATACCCCTTCATACACTCACATTAGTTTGTATGTGGTATGAAGAGTCCATCCCTTGGGCCAATATATTGGCTCTTAGTTATTGAAACTATTTTTTTTTTAATTTTAAAATTTCACAAATTTTGGGGCAAAGAACATGTAACAACCAACTAATTCAAACAAATCTCCCTCTAAACAAGAATCTTTGCACAAAACCCTAACATGGAGATACAAGCTTAGCAATTCCAAGTGCGAAGAAGAAGGCATACCAACCATGGAATTTGTGGATCCGAGGGAATAAGCCAAAATCGCCAATGTCCATACCCGTTCACACCCTCTTCTTCAAGACTTACGCAATATCGGCAACATTATTGGTCTTGTATCCAATTTCATTGAAACCCATGTATTTTCCCTATAGGTTTCCCAAGACACCTATTCATATATTTCCCTGTAATTCATCCACAACATAAATCCATATTTCAAGGTATGTATATTTTGATAAAACATATTATGAATACTACCAAATCTTACATGGTGGTGGATTTATGGTGTTGTATCTTTGAACTTGTGGAGTTCAAAATTAAAGACTAAGTTGCAATTGAATTTTCAATTTGTGCCAAAAAAAGAAAAAAGAAAACTAAAGACTAGGTGCACCCCCCATGCATCGGAATGGCCACGGAGGGGGTTAATGAAGATGTTGCCTCCATCTCCCTCTCCATTCCATCAAACAAAAACAACACATATATCATCAATTTTTTCTCCAAACATTTGGACCACCTTTTATACCTCTACCACTACTTTTGACATCTCAATAGTTTTTTTGATTTTAGAATCTATAGTGAAATATTACCTCCCCTTCATGTATTATGTTCATTTTGCCTCAAGCAAAACCCCTTTCTACACTCCCGCTAGTTTGTACACGGGATGAAGAGTGCATCCTAGTTGTGAAGCCTACTTACCTTACTCTCTTTCATCTCTTAGTGTGGGCCTTAAAACTTTGAACTAATCATTTATTGCACTTGAGCACATTGTTGCACTTGAAATAAGGGGCACTAGTAATATCATAGCTTAAAGAAATTTAGTATCACCTTCATCATTTCCCACCCCTCACTATTAGCCCACCTTCACTAATTGGGAAATTTAGTGTAGACCAAAACCTTCAAATATTTACTGAGATAAGTGGGTATAACTAAATTGTCCTCGTAAATGGGGACTCATGTTTGACTTACATGCGGTGATGTGTGGATCTAAGAACGGACATGAAAAGACATGTGTCTGAAAAAACTTTGAGTACATGGTCAAAACTTGTTAATCATTCTTAGTTTCAATAGAAAAAGTAAGTGGAGAGACCCATATGATCATGTAATGAGGAAAACAATCTTCACTTGACAATGAATAAGATGTTCATACGAGCTTAGAATATCATGAGGAAAATGGGTACAGACACAATTTGAATTTGCTAAATATCTCCCACTAATTGCGTATTTTCATCCCTCCAAGAAGTGGGTGCAAGAGAGAAAAGTGTGTGCTTAAGACTCGCTTACCTTATAATGACATAAGAGTGTAAAATACTACGATCAGGAGAAAGATCTAGTCATAGAGAAAGGACGCATCAAGCTGCAGTGGAGATGGATGATAATGGCTCGATAATTTCATCCACAAACGCATCCATCCATTGGTGGACTAAGTCTGTCGGGATCGGCCGTGAAGTGTAGAGCATATTGTCGCCAAGTTTGTCAATTGTCGGTAAACATTCGTGAATGAATTGGTCATGGAGAGACGGGATGAAGCTCAAGCTCAAGAGTATGTGACGAGAGTTTTGTAGGGAAGTTATGTGCTCAGAAGCTGATGAATTAGTCGGAGAAACATTGTCGGAGACGTGGCGGAGTTCTGAGAATCTATCTTAGTTGCAGGGGAACAGGTTGAGGAAGAGAGGTGACCGAAGATTGGAATTCTGGGACGTCCAGGTATGGTAACCTGTCCTAATATTGCGCAGCAATGTTCATGCTGCCCAATTGCTCATTGGAGCCGGAGTTAAGGCGGAGGACGAGGAAGCTCGAGTCTCGAAGACTCCGAACCCCCGGTTTCGGTATTAGAACCAAAAAATCAGGGTTTCAAGCTCAGAGGGTTCATTTCAGGTCTCGGTGTGCTTGCATCCATATGCGGTGGAAGAAACCTTAGTGTAGGAGAATTTGTAGGTTTCCATGCGTCTTCTCGTCATGGATCGATTCACGGTGGCGGCTCTGCTGTGTGTTCTTCTCACGCTCTCTTCCCTCCAGCATCAGCAGAGTAAGGCGATCCTTTGATGCATCTGTTAAATCCTGTGCAGATGAAGTCGTGGAGTTGGACCTTGAAATTATAGTTGCGGGCGAAGAAGTTGAGGGATCGAGGTATATATGAGAAGGTTAGAATTGTGAGCCATCTTCTTTGTCAAATTTTTACTGCTCACAAGTTGATGCATCGGCTGAGGTTTGCTCTGAAAAATTTGGAATAAGATCGCGGTTGCAGGCTGTGTTTCACTTAGAAGATCAAATTTTTTGGGACATCAGAAAATTGGGGTTGGGGAACATTGGCTATGGCTTGGCTATGGGCTAGAAAATCACTAGCTTCAGATTCGTGTGCACACTGTGATTGTTAATCATCCTTCCTTAACTCAAATCTACCCATCTTTTGGACATTCAAAGGATTGCAAAACATACCCGCTCCGTTCCGTAAATCCAAAGAGTATGCTAAGACAGTGCCAGCTTAGAGGATTCTTGTGATTGTGCCCGTGTGTTGAGTTTCTTCCCCCACGCATTCTTGTTGATTTCAACCGGTTCTGGTTTTCCTCTTGTACGTGCATTCGAATGCCTTAGGATTATAAAATTACAAGAGATTGCACTAAAATCTCATATTTCGGGAATTGCGACAATTTTTTGAGGAAGGCAGCGTGGAGAAGACTAAAAAGATGAGTTAGACGGATTGGTTGAGGAACCTTTCATGGTTGGACAACTCGAATTTCTAAGCATCACGGCAGTTGCGCAGCATTTGTGATCGCGGGAAAACACGAGTAGCTTTAGGTTGTGTAGCATCGGCTGGTGACAAAGTGGAACCAAATGTTGCACTGTAAATTTTAGTGATCAATAGTTTCAAGTCTGGCCTACTTCGTTGGATCTCCTTCCAACAATTCTGCTTGTCTAGGTCTTGGCAATGGCAGCTGGCGCTGAAACGGGTTTGGGAAGCTTCCTTTCCACTCACAGCCTGATTCAATCACATGTTCCTACATCCAGTGATTTTCAGGAAAATAAGTATTCGCGCACCAGAGCTCGTAAATTCTTGTAACCTACTAGAGCTTCTTTATGCCCATAATTTCAGTATCTGAGGACTAAGAACATTCTGATTTGCCTTGTAGATGTAAAGAATTATGTGACCTGCATGCAACCATTTCCTCAGACAAAACAACCCCCTCTTTCCTCCTTGAAAGTAAACATTCCCGAGTCCCCCTCTATCAGCACTACATCATTCATGCTTGCTGATATTAGTGGTATTGACTATGTACTCACACACCTGCAACCTCAGGGACATGTTAAGATTTGTTAGCACAAAAGCAGTGGGCTTAACTCAAATCTACCCATCTTTTGGACATTCAACGGATTTGATTACAATTCTTGAATATGGATTAGCAGGGGAGTACCAGGAGCTCTTTTGTGATGTCAGTGAGTACGTATCTGATCAAGTTCTTGGAATTTTGTCTCCTTATGTTTTGTGCTAGTCTATTGTAACATTAGCTGAAATAAAAAAAAACTCGTTTTGGAAACCATTCAAAATGGAGGTCCATCATGTGATTGCTTATTTATCTGTAACGCAGCAACTAGAGGTTTTGATAAGCTTTGCATTAGTACATGATACAGTTCAGATACATGGTGACTGCTGCATTTTACAAGGGTTTATGCCAGGGAGGCTTTTCTTGGGGTTTATGACTAGGGCTTACAGAGAATTCCGGTAGGAAATTGGTGGTGGCCGTGGTGATGTGTTTTTATTGGGGTTGAATGGGGCGAGTTGATATGAGTAGAGTTGTTCGAAGCCGCAAAACTCTTACTGCAAATCAGAATGCTGCCATACAAGGCTTATTATAAACCTCAACTCAGTTTTGCTAGGTCACTGTAATTTTTTTGATGTTTGGTTATGGTTGGCTGTTGGGGCAGTCTAGACATTTCTATTGAGCAGATGACAGTAGAAGGGAACAAGACAATGCCAATTTTGCAAGTGGTTGACAATGGGCTTGGCATGACGCATGAAGATATCGTCCGAATGCTATCGTTGGGTCACAAAAGACCAGTGGAGACTGATGTTGAGCATATCGGTCATTTTGGTGTTGGGTTCAAGGTAATTTACGAATTTGAAGTTTTCTGTGCAGAGATGAAATGACTTGCATGCTCAGCTAGCTTCAAGTGCAAGTCACGGGATAAGGTAATTATGATCTTTTGTAAAAGTTGATAGAGCCTTGATTTAGTAAATGTTGTGAGCTATTCCTTTAACACCTGACTGCTGGTTATTTTTAAGAGCAGAAATGCATAGGCATCTTTGCAATTACAGACTGGAGGATTGGACTTTGTGAATGTGTACAGACAGGGGCTATGCGACTAGGGAGCGATTCTCTGATCCTCACACAAACCAAGGAAACAAGCTCCATGGGCTTTTTGTCAAAGTCCTACATTGCCGACCTTGATGTAAGTTTAAAAGTATATTTTGGTTATTGCTACCTTCGATTTGCTATATTTCATCCACTTGTCGAGGAGGAGGCCTAGAGCCTCCTCCCGAAATGCTGGCCTCATTAGAACTTGTTCTGTTTACATCATTGTTAATAGGAATGTCCAGTCTGCAGCAACAGCCAGCCAAAATCAAACTCAAAATGATCAACAAAAAGTTACCTGAAAATGATTCTTCAATATCTAGGATGAGTGAATAGTCCAACTGATGTTGGTATTCATGTTTTGCAGCTGCTTGAGGTTCCTATAGTCACGTATAAGAAGTTTGCGGCTGGACGACTTGAACTTGATGAAAGTGTCTGAAAAAAACAAGAGGAAGAAAAGTGCAAGAAGGCAGTAACAAGACATTCTCCCTTCAAAAATGATATGAGCATTGGGGCCCAGTCCGCCAAATTCTGTCACCAAAGAAGATTGCAGCATCTCTGAGTATCCGTTAGGAGCAGGTCAGATTTTGATCTCTAATTCCCACTTGGTTTTGAATTGTTCTTGCTATTTTTCTTAAACTCCAGTGCTTTTGATTTGATGGAGGAACCTATAAAGTTGAGTACCACTTGATTGCATAGTCGTTCTTTGATCCTCACCTAACCACACACCAATCAAATACAGGTGTTCCATTGAGAAAATTAACCGAACAAAACCCGCATATCAAAGGGTCTAAGGTCAGATTTTACATACCTGGTGCGGAGGGAGCATCAATATGTATGGATTCTCGAAACTTGTAAATGCATCCTGGAGTGAGCAGATCAGTGTCAGTAAGCTCCGTGGTGTCATCGAGCAAAATGCCATCGAGTCCTAATTTCTTCTTCATGTTTTTGAGAACCTCGGCGACAAAATTTCCCTGCGGCCTCGCCCTAAATCTGCCCAAGCTGGTTCTATCGTCCTTTTGTTTGACTTTGAAAGTCTCCATCTCAGAAAGGAGCTATAATGGAGAAATTTTGAAAAACAAAAAACAAAATTTCAGTTCATCATACTTACTCAATTGTCCCTTCATGAAACCTACCTGTTTGTGAATAAACCAGGTAATCTACCTGCGTACACAACTCCAAAATATTTGGAGAGGGGGAATTATTGCCTACAGGCGTATATCTCATCCATCCAAAATCAAAACTTGACCCCCTATGGGTTTGTTGTTGATTCACCTCATATCACTTGAACTAGACTAATTTGGGAAAAACTTAGATAATAAGGAGATATTGATGTTGGTATGAATAGCATGAATGTTGGTATGAATAGCATGAATGTTGTGAATAGTTTTTGTTGTGAGTATATTCCTTATAGTAAGTAATGCTGGTACTTTCAGTGACTACTGCCGGGATGAACAATGCTTCCTAGATCTTAGGGTGGCACTAATTTCATAGCATGAAGAATTTTAGTATCACCTTCGTTAATTTCCCACACGCACTATTATCCCACCTTCACTAAATGAGATAAATAGTGTAGTCAAGTGTTTGAGTTTTATAGCAAGCCTATGTTTATTTTACAAATAAAAATTGCAGAAACACCCTACCACAGTAATTAATCTTCTTTTTACATGCTGGAAGGTTTCAGATTTCGGGTTTGGTGTGCATGAGATTCAAATACTGTGATCCTCAAATACGTAACTTGTACTTTGTTCTTGATTTGATCATTTCATCTTCCATGAAGTTTTGGTAGATTCTCTTTTGTTTGTTGAGGCTATCGATTACCTCCTTCGTGTAGTCCCAATTACCATCATCATTTTGCTATATATGATTGTGCTTTTAATGCACGCTAGGGCCACCTCAAAATGTAAGTGGGATACCCCAAAGGAATTACATTAAGTTAAACTAATCATAAGTTCGCTCGAAATAGAAGCATGTTGTGAACAATATACGTCACGTTTTTTGGATGAGGAAATGTGAAGATCACAAAGCCAACATGTAATTATACCTCAAACATATCAATCTAAGTTTTTTTCTTTTGGTTTTTTTTGCCCCCCGCTATTGAGCAAATCATGATTGAGTTTGGTCTTAACTTCACACCCGGACACGAATGAACCGCCTCTCCTACGAGGGGCCTCCTCCTCCCACCAACGGAGGGGCCTCGGCCCCAAGTGGCTCGTTTAGGGACATGAGTAAGTTGGGGTTGGGGTTGGGGTTGTGAGGAATTTCATTACTCACAAATTGATGCACCTCAAATGTGTTCTAGAAATTTGGAGATTGTGTCCTTGTGCTTGAGACCGATGAAAATGAAGGGTATATGTTGCAAAAGGAGGGATGGTGTCTGGATGTGGCATTCTGGGAATTGACGCTCTTCATTGTTGTGATGTGCATGTTGCTGCACCAGAAAGCCACGACATGTGGAGCGCTGATGGAAAACTTGATAGTCTTTTGAGATTATGGTGTGCGCTGTGATCTACTTGATGTACTTTGGAGTGAAGTAGTTGGCAGGTGGCGGGAGGTGGGTAACCAAATTCCTTGTTCTAGTGCTTTCGAGAATCATGTGGCTTCACTGTCCTAATTCCAAAAACATGGAGGAAATTGTTAGCTTTACCATGTGCTCAAGCAATTGTGTCATTCGAGATTTTATCACGCTTAGAGGGAAAGTATAAGCCGTGAGTTGCATGGAAGCACAACATAAATGATACGCTGTCTAACACCAATCATGTCAAGGTGGTCATTTAACAAGAGACATGGATGTTGACGTTGGAGAGGCCAGCACTTCATCCGAGCCTCCACCTGCCAAAAGGCAACGAAGGTATACTTTGATTCATTCTTGTTTGAATGCAATTGATTTGATGAACTTTGAATTTGGGGTTATATTGAGATTTATGGTTCATTTAATAACAATCTAGAACCTGATTGACAAGGAGGGTATGCTATCAATCAAGTGAGTCTTGGTTTCCTAGGTCTTGGTCAGAACTTTGAAAGTGGGATTTAACAGGACACACGGTGGCCCATGTGGGTTGGAGAAGAAACACAAGGTGTTCCTGAGCCACAATGGCGCAGACAAGGCTTTTGTGAGCCATCTATGTCGTCGCCTAATTTCAGTCCATCACTACCCTTTCTTCGACGTGCGCGAGGACAGCTTGCCTCTAGGAGATAAGTTTGCAGACATCATCTTTCAAGCTAGCAAACAATGTCGACTGGCAATTGTTGTAGTCTCGGACGATTACTTTAAGAGCAAGTGGCCCATGTTGGAGTTGGCTTCTTTTGTGGAGGCCAAGGATGGTGTCAACCCTGAGATGAAGATTTTGCCACTGTTTTATAGATTGACAGTTGCTGAATTCAAAGAGCCTAAACGACAAAGGGTTTGGTTTGAGAAGTGGAAGATGCTGAAAGAGTTTGAGGAACGTTTGGACATTTTGAGCTGGGAGAATGCATTGAGGGTTTTGGGTGGACATAAAGGCATTGTGTATTGCGGAACTGGACAGACTGAAGATGAGTACATCGAGAGTATAGTAGAATCGGTGTTCAGATCAGTTCCTCCAGATGTTTTATACGATGATTCTCATGTGAAAGGTGGCACGCATTTGTGTGAAGTAAGTAACACAGGTTGAGATTTGCTGGAATAAGATTTCTAAGTTAACTCAAAAATTTGTTTTGTTTCAGTTGCTTTGAAGTATGTTGATGAACATGTTACTGGTCCGTCATTGAGTGTGCACAGATCCAACGTGCTATCTCAAAGTGGATTATCCAATGAGCACTCATCTTATTTCAACTGTGTGTCATATTATGTGGGACAGGATATCGATGCAAAGTTTGAGAAGTCCAGGCAGACGGGGATGGTGCAATGTCCAATCATTGGCATTTATGGACTGGGTGGCATTGGAAAAACCAACCTTTGCCAGATTGCTTACAATAAGTATGTCGGAGAGTTTTTTGGAAGGGCATGTCTCATAGAGATCAGAAGCAAAACCAAAAGCTCTCTTGAATCACAAAAAGAAGTGTTGAGAGCTTTGACGGGTGCACATGATGAACTCCTCAATTCTGTCACAGACGTTGACAAGGTATTGTGAATTACTAGGTCATTCACTTATTTCGCATGGTCATAATTTGATTATGGAAGGGCTTTGTAACAGAGCGAATTCGTTTTCATCAATGTGTGGAGCTTGTTACCTGAAACCCTTTGTGTTGTGTAGGGGCGACGCCTATACAAGGAGAGAGTTGGAAGCCATAAGGTGTTTCTAGCGATTGACAATGTTTGGGATGACTCTGCATCTTTTGGAGAAGCATGTGGTTATCTAACTATTGAACTCCATCCGGAGAGCAAAGTACTAGTGACGGCACGATGCAAGGAAACCTTGAGAAACCTGGGTATTGAGGAAAAATGTTGCTTTGCGATGCCTGATTTTAGGGAGGAGGATGCCATGGGCCTATTCTTGCACCATGCGTGTCCTAGCCCCTCAACCATTAAACTTGCAAATCCCGAGCATCTAAAAGTTAGGGATTGCATCTCTTATGCTCGGTACTCCAAAAGAGGGGACATGGAAATGTCTCGTGCATACCACTTTCATCCTTTGGCATTGAAAGTTCTAGGGTTGTTCATGAAGACATTGACACCCTTCCCAAGCAAGTGGATTGAGAAGCTTAACAATCCAAAGATTTTGGGAACCAAAATGAAAGATGTTAATTTAGTTTTGCGGACAAGTTTCTAGATGTGGCCATATATGCACCCGAATCATATCTTTATTTTTGCTCGTACATAGCACCAAGAGTGGGAGAAGTGTGTGAGTGGTTGAGCATCATGTATGCACAAGATATCGAGGTTGTCATGGATAAGGTAAGTTCACTAAGCATGTGTGACGACGCAATTATTTTGTACTTCCCACCGTTTAGATAGAAAAATGCAATGTAAGGAATGGCTAGTTGATAGTGATCTAGGATGTCTTTTGTTTTACATAAATGATTAGAGAAATGCTCTTTAGGATCAAGAGATAGCCTAGTTCTGGCATCTAGAGATTGAACACATATATGACAATCTATAGATAGATTTTATCGTTTCAGTACTCAACACTAATTTGTTTGGGGTGTAGTTGGAGGTTCTCAGTGCTCGAGGTCTTTTGAACCAATGGGATGACCTCACACACTCTATCAGCATGCATGACCTTTACTTGGAATTTGCTGAAGCGGAGGTGAAGAGAAACGACAAAGAGCAGGGACAACCTCATTTGTATCACAAGAATGAACATAACATACCACAATGCCTTACAAGGAATCCGAGGGGGGCCAAATCATTTCCTTTTGAAAGGATGCGATTCAGCAATGTGGGTAATCTTGAGAGCTTCAAGGAAGCCAAATTGGATAAGTGTGCAAATGTTGAAGTACTTAAGGTGGACCGTTGTGATGGATTGCAAAGCTTAAACCTAGATGGCCTTGAAGAATTACGCAGCCTGGAGTTGCTCAAGTGTCCAAACTTTGAGCATCTCCACGGGTTGCAAACTCGAGATAAGCTCGTCTGGTTGATATGGAGCCCTTGTCGTGCCAAAGTTGTAGATTACAAACCATTGACATCCCTACGGTTGCTTCAGTTGACAGAGATATCCCAAACCACAACAATTGATCTTCAAAATTGCCATAATCTTCAGGAACTGTCAATTTGGAGCTCAGATGGATTGGAGGACTTTCCCCTATTTCCAAATTCCAAGAGCATGCGCAAGATTAGCTTCAGATGTTGTATGTATCTGAGACATTGTGGACCAGAACTTCTCAACCTCGAGGGATGGATAAATGTGGAGTTTCTTGATCTGACATGGTGCATGTCTCTCACAAATGAATTGGAAAGTTGCCCCATCATGAAGAACTTGAAACATTTGGATGTATTCGGTTGCTATGAGCTGAAAGCTTTGCCTGACCTCACGAAGTCCAAGAATTTGATGGCCTTAAAGGTTTGGGGGTGTAAGTTGTTTAAGACTTATGGTTCTTCAGGCCAATCTTCGGATTCAGTGCCTATGGACCACCATGTTGGCCTAAATACATTAGGTGTATCATTGGATGACCAATCTGTAGCATAAAAAATTATCGGGAAAT
This sequence comes from Polytrichum commune, assembly GCA_950295325.1. NCBI lineage: Eukaryota > Viridiplantae > Streptophyta > Polytrichopsida > Polytrichales > Polytrichaceae > Polytrichum > Polytrichum commune. The sequence continues at coordinate 26,728,208 of OX485805.1, forward strand.
TTGGAGTTTCCACACAGGTGTGTTCCCTCCAATTTAAGGATTGATGTATGAGTGTTTTATTTGATAATGTGTTGTTGAAATACAAGAATGGTTCGAGTCAAATGCCTGATAGTTTTACACAAGTTCAACTGACATGTAGGCCATCGAATGCTCTTCTATTATTGGAGGCTTATGATGAAAGGCAATGGCAAACATTGAACATAAGTTGCTAGAAGAATATTTGTGCATATTACATGAAATAATTTATAATTTTTTTGAATGATTTAGATGGTTGGAAAATGATTTGCATTCAGTTTGCATAGTGAAAGTCCATTGAATTTGTTTGGAGGTTAATTTAAGGTGCATATGGTGTTCTTCTTGTAGGAAGCACAACAAAGCTTGATCAACTCCTTGGTAACGAAACATGGTAAGTTCAAATAAGCACATGGAAAAGTGTATATGCATTGCCCTTTGAACTTGTTTAATGGTTAGATAGGCAAACCACCTTAATTTGATAACCACATTACGACTTCTCATTCAATAGCTTTACTTTTATCATGAGCTATTGGAATAATTCTTCATTGGTTCTGAGTTTGATAGTTGCATGTGGGATTTTCCACAAATTCCATGTATTTGTATGATGTCTGATATGAGATTCCATGCATCTCAGATATTATACCTCCGGATGTACTTCATCTTTGGAAACTTGAATGGCTACCATCCAATTCTTATGTGACTTGAAGCCTCCCAATTAGAGAGGATGTTGTGAACCTTGATCATCCTCATTTGTTAGTGTCCAAAAGTAACCCGTTTTATTTTAACTAAGGAAGTAACGATTCACCTACAAGATAATTTCTACCTTTCGATAATAATGATAGATAGATTCACATGTTTGATAATATTGACAAATGTTTTCAAGGGAATTGGGCCTTTAAATCAAAGTATAATATGGATCACTTAATTTTTGAGTTGAACAACATGAAGGGCAAACCCATTCAAAAAGACGTCAAAGTGGTTCATAACGTTGATTTCCTTCAATATTATTTCCAACGATGCCATTCCACGGAAATGGTTGGTAAACCCAGCCAACCGACCTTGATGCAAGGGGAACATCGTGGACATAACATAATAAGATATTCATACAGCCTTATAATATCATGAGGGAAATGGGTATGGACATGATTTGAATTTGCTAAATATTGGACACGAAATGCGTATTTTCATGCCTGGAAGAAGTGAGTGGAGAGAGAAAAGTGTGTGCTTAAGACCCACTTAGCTTATAATGACATAGAGTATAACAAAATATGACCTGAAGAAAGATCTAGTAATAGAGAACGGGCGCATGAAGGTGTAGTAGAGGTGGATGATAATTGCTCGATATTTTCATCCACAAACCCCATCCTTTCACCATGGATGAATTCTGTCGGGACAGACTGTGAGGTGTTGATGCATCTGCCGAATCATGTGCAGAAAGAGCACCTTGGTGGGCTTGAGGCTGGAGGACTTTGAGTATGTAATCCAGAGAAGGTGAGAATTGTGAGCCATGTTCTTTGTTAGTTTTTTCCTGCTCACAAGTTGATGCATGGACTGAGGTTTGCTCTGAAAACTTGGTTGTTGCGACCATTCAATACAGGTCCATCGTGTGAATGCATACATAAATCGAGAGTGAACAGGGTGGCCGGGTTCTCTAGTGATCGGTGCCATAGACGTGGTTGTCTTGACATATTAGAAGCTCATGGAAGCTCGTAGAAGTTGTTGTCCTTTGATTTCTTAAGCATTAACATTAAGGAAGAAGAGAAGAGCATGGAAAGGTTGTGGAGGAAGTTGTGATCCTGCAACAACTACGTTGCTGAAAAATCTTCGATGTCAAAACTTCGATGTCAAAGCTGGAAGGGGAATTGTAGAGGATTGGGTGCAGCGGGCAACATTACACCCAGGTGAGGTATATTTTGTAGAGGGGGTTGGGGATGGTTGTAAGTTCAGGAGTGCATATAAGGTTGCCTACGTGGTTGCTCAATTCAATGACAACCCGAGGCACTTTACTTGAAGCAGGTGCATGGCATGCCGCTTGGGTCGTAGGCTTTGGTGATGTTGTGAGGGACATCACGCATACATATGGGTGGCGGAAGAAACTAAGGGTTGCTCCACAACGGGTGTGCCTTGCGAGGGACAATGACAAACGGTCATTCAATATGGTAATGTCTAACATATAGAGATAGACACTAGCAAACAAAGTTTAGGTCACTTGGAATGTTTCGGTTGAAGCCACAAGTGTATAAGTTGCATACAATGTGTATACATGTTCTAGTTCAATGACCTAGTTGCCATTATGAAATTGTTGACCCTTCGGCCAATTTGGATTAGTGTGACATTTTTCTACATGCAAATTTGTGTGCTTGTGGGAATAGGGCACTTGTCCATACTCAAACATACCATGCACATATTGTCTTGTAAACATATTGAAGTTAATGGCAAATGCTTCTACTAGTCCCGCAACAAATAGTGTATGTATGTTGATGTATGGCCCATAGCATCTTGTATATGATTGAGTGGTTTGATTTTCAAAGAATCATGTATGTGTGCAATTGCATTCTCGTGTGATTATTTAACTAACATAGCCTCCCATAGTATACACACAAGCCATCATCATAATAAGTTTAGTGTGCCTAAAATATGGCCTAATTAGAAAATAAGGTAAGAATAGGGTGCTTAGAAACCCATATGTACAAAATAATATCCTCCCAACAAAAATGTGCTTTACCTCAAAGGGGGGGGGGGAGGGGTTTAAAACTTTAACAAGGGAGCGTGCACCCCATGCAACGTGGTTAAGTCACCATCACCACCTTGTTGAGGATGGTAAAAGCCATCCCAAATAACCTTGAGTGGTGTTGGTGGCTAGGCTAAGTTACCACCACCACCACCTCCTCCTCATTGAGGTTGGTAAGAACCTTCATTCATAACTACAATTGTTGGTGAGGATGAATTTCCACCTCACCATCGTTAGGAACCTTTTTACATATTTACCCCCGTCCATGGGTTAATCGTGACACATAATTGACTCAATGTATTGGAGGTCCAAATTTCACTTCAATTTTTGTTAATTCTTCATCATAGATTTGCTAACGCAACACAAGTGTTGTTGTGTGAATGTAATTGGTAGAAGTGGAGAACATGAAAAATAAACCAAACAGTCTTCACATGTCTCACTTGAGTGGGCTTTCATTCTTTATTAGTAAAGAAAGAGGGAATGATGCTTACATCACTTATTGTGAGGCCAAACCCCCCACCCTTAAGCGTCCGTAGTCCGAGTAGTGGGTTTGGGCTCACATTCCTCCGCGGTATTGGATTTGGACTTGGATGAGTCCATAGTGCAAGGTTCACCCTTCAAGTGGTCTTGGATTTAACTGGGATTTAACTTTTAACAACTCAATGTACGATTTCAATACGTATGTGGAGAATGCACAAGTTAACTATGTTATTTTAACCTCCTTATGCTCGGGTGCTATTTTGTCTTTGTTTGCTTCTAACGTCCATCCGGCCGCTTTAGCTACACAAGCCCTTAAGGATATCCCTCTCCTAAATGGAGTCCGTGCCGTTGACTCTATACTACCACTTGAACTATCACTTGTGTATTCCGTATCGCTACTATAAGAGGTCTCACTACCTAATTTCCCTAATTCTACTAACAACCCCTTTCTAATCACACAATTCTTCTCTAATCCTAAAATCCTAAAATCCTAGAGAGGAGAGGGGGAGAGAGAATTTCCTAACTTCACTAAGACTAACTAATCCACACAAGTATAATTTTACACTCATCACAACATCAAGTGCTCAACTCTTAAACATGGAACTTGCAACCACGTGTATTCAAAACATGAACTTTAAGTACCACAAATTGGAATCATGAATTAACTTTAAAATCCTTCACGTCAACACTAATTCTACCAAGAGGTCAAGCCCTCTTCAAGGCTAACAAGCCTTGGCTCTCAAACTAAAAACTAAGCACACACATGTGCTCCAATATGGCTTCCCACACCCACACTTATAACTCGTGGGGTGCCTTGGAGCACAAAGGAAAGAGAGGATGAGTGAGGGAAGAATGAGGGATTATATAGTAAGCTTGAGGGGGTGAGCACCCTCAAGGCTCACGATAAGCCCTTGAGATTTCCTCCTACTTAGTAGGCGCCAATCCTATCTTCTAAGCCTTCTTCCCTCAAATGATCAACAAGGATCCTAATTCGAACATTTAACTAGCCTTGGCTTTCTACCTACCACACTTTACCAAACTTGGGATGCTTCAACCCAAACTTAGCCTCCTTCGCTTTCCGCCGCCATAACTTTCTCCCCTTACTTTCCCAAATCGTCGCTCACCACTTAATTCAAACCACGATGCTTAACTCGTGATTTGATTGGTGCTTTGAGAATTTGCTTATCCTCCACCTTGCATTCTTCCTTGGGCCTTCCCCATTAAGTGGCCATGATGAGGTGGTCCACTTGTGCGCTCCATGTGATCCTCCATTCATCCCAATTCGAATGCACTTGCCTCTTGAGTCACTTTGGTTGTCTCCATCCATTTGTACTAGCCTACTCACTAACTACCCAATCCAAGTTCTCCTTACCTATCCTCATTCACTCAAATCCTTCCGAAGGTAAAAACACAATAACAACTCACATCCTAGCCTCTTACAACATGGTACTTCTAAGACTAACATTTCACTCTTTTTATATTTTTGTGAAGTAACATGCTACTTCAAAGTGCATCAACTAACGTTTCAAGGGTCTAAGACTAAATGTGGGCACCCTTTTGGGCTCACATAATTGGCGACCATCGGGGGATGAATCCAAACATCTCTTGCTCCAAGGGTAAGTTGCCTAGTCAAGCTCGGTACTCCTTACATCTACTTCCCGATGTACGGGTAGGAAAGAGCTCACCATTCAACGTTTCCAATTGAATTGAATTATTAGGAAAGACCTCATAGACAAGGTAAGGTCCTAACCATACCGCATTGAATTTCGCCGGAAATTCAAGCTTTCGTGCGTCTTGAATCATGACCATCATTCCCGGTGTTAGGGCCCTTCTCTTATGTCGTTTGTCGAAAGTAATCTTTCTCCTTCTTTGGATTGCCTCAATATGTTGAGCCGCCATTCTCCTCCCTTCGTCAAGTGCTTCCAAATCGGTTAGTCGATTTCGTAAGGATTGACTTTCGGTAAGTCTCGTACTCACGGCCACCCTAAGTGACTCGACTTCATATTCGATTGGTAGTGTCGCTTCAAGACCATAGACTAAGGAAAATGGTGTAGCACGCGTAGTTACCTTATAGGTTGTACGGTATGCCCAAAGTGCCGCCGTTAGTTTCGTATCCCAATCCCGCTTCGAGTCTATAACCGTCTTGCGTAGTATACTCACCAAAATTCCGTTAACCCTTTCCGTTTGTCCATTGGTTTGTGGGTGGTAGGGAGTAGTCTTCCGGTGATCAATTTTAAATTTCTCTGTCATCTCTCGAATCAAGTCATTCAAAAAGTGAGTACCCCTATTGCTTACTAGGATCTTCGGCACCCCGAACCGCGAAATTATGTTTTCGTACATAAATGTTGCCGCGTGTTCCGCCGTGTCGGTCTTCACCGCTTTGGCTTCCGCCCACTTGGTGAGGTACTCGGTTGCCACCACAATATATTTCATTCCTTTTGAAGATTGGGGACGGACCTCACCCACATAGTCGATGCCCCATTTTTCGAAAGGAATTAAGGGTAATGATACATGTAAAGGCATCTCCATTCTAAGGTCGTCTCGGGCATACCGTTGGCAAGCGTCGCATTTCCTTACATAGTCATGGGCGTCCTTAAATAGTGTAGGCCAAAAGTAGCCCGCTCTAAGTATTTTTTGCCCGGTGAGTTGACCCGAGAAGTGACCGCCGCAAGCGCTATCGTGGCAAGCGATTAAAATCGCTTCAACCTCCGTTTTTGACACGCATCGTCGTAAAATACCATCGGACCCCCTTCTAAACAACCTATGGCCCACTACAACAAATTGCCTACTATTTACCCTCACTTTCCTTCTCTCTTCTTTTGTCCACTCTTTGGGCAACTTGTGGGTTGTTAGAAATTCCACTATGCCCGCATACCACTCCGGTGTAGAAGTGACCACAAAGAGGCTATCATCTACTAACATATCATTTACCGGATTTTTTCCTATCTCCTCCGACAACCTAGACAAGTGGTCCGCTTGTAAATGCATACGACCCGGTTTATATTCCACCGTGTAGTCGAATTCTTCTAATAACAAAACCCACCTAGCTAACCTACCACTTAACTCCGCCTTGTTAATTAGATACTTGATAGCCATGTGGTCAACAAAAAATACAACCGGGTTGCACATGAGGTAATGCCTAAACTTTTTAACGGAAAACACCATGGCTAGGCACTCCCTCTCCGTTGTAGAGTAGTTTCTTTCGGCGGGGGTCAATTGCTTACTCGCATAAGCTATAGGTTGATCCTTCTCTTTTTCTCCCGTTGCTTGACAAAGCGCACTCCCTATTGCCACATTACTAGCATCACAATAGACGTGAAAAGGTTTACCCCAATTGGGTGGTATCAACACCGGATAGGTGCTCAACCTATCCCGCAATTCCTCAAAGGCTTTTTGACAAGCATCCGTCCACTCGAATTTGACATCCTTTTTGAGCAAATGGGTAATGGGCACCGCTATCTTTGAAAAATTAGGAATAAGTTCCCGGTACCATCCCACATGTCCTAACAACTTAGAGATCCCCTTGGAATTGGTTGGAGTTGCCAAGTCGCTTATGGCCGCAATCTTATCCGGATCGGGTTCTCTACCTTTCTCACTAACAACATAACCCAACAACACTCCCTTATTCACTCCCAAAAATGTCTTATCCGGGTTCAATGCTAACCTCATCTTCCTACACCTAACTAATGCCTCCCTAACACAATGTAGGTGATCATCCACATTACTTTGTGTGCTAAAATCGTCCACAAAGACGGTCATGGATTTGAACAACAAGTCGGTGAAGATATACATTACTAATCGTTGGAAAGTAGCCGGGGCATTACATAACCCAAATGGCATCACTACCCACACAAAAGTACCCCAAGGTGTAGTAAAAGCCGTTTTATGGATATCTTGGAGGGCTATGGAAATTTGATTATAACCCGCATACCCATCCATAAAGGTATATCGCGAATGACCTCCAACCTCCTCAAGCAACAAGGTGCTAAAAGGTAAGGGGAAGTGATCCTTTTGTGTGCACGAATTCAATTTCCTATAGTCGACACAAACCCTTAATTTCCCATTTTTTTTCTTTACTAAGACCATAGGAGAAACCCAATCCGTGATTTCCACCGGCTTGATAAACCCGGCCTTCAATAACCTTTCCAATTCCGCTTTCACCAACAATTGCAATTGAGGATTCATCCTCCTCTCCTTTTGTCTAATTGGCCTCGCCCCCGGAATTAAAGGAATCCGGTGCTCTACCATTTCCCTAGGAATTCCCTTAAGCTCATCGTAGGACCATGCAAAAGTATCACTAAACTCATCCACCAAATTGCTATACTCCCTAACCTCTTTCTCCCCCAATTTGGAGCCCATCTTCATTTGTCGGGTTTTTCCATTCTTTAATTTCACATCCACGTACCGCCAATCCGCTTCCGACACATGTGCTTGCTCCTCTTTGTTCCGATACCAATCGGAAGGCACATTGGGGTAATCTTTCACATCTTGACCTACAACTATCCCCGTAGACGTGGTCTTGAAATGTAAAGGCTCCTCCAATTTCGATGACTCAATAATCACATCCTCCTCTTGAGTCCCATCTACATGAATTAAACTAACCTCACCCTCTTCCACGTCATCTACCCAAGGTGTTAACCCACCGCTAACCCACTCTTCCTCGGTGAGCACCTCACATGGCTCCAACAATGAGCCCTCTCCTAAACTAACACTAGGAAATTCACTCCCTAAGCCTACTTGGTGAAATGTAACCATTACATCAACCTCGGACTCGGGGTACTCCCTTAGCCATTGGGCATAATCCCCATTATCCCCATAATTGTAAAAATTAGGACCTAGACTTCCCGAGCCCGAATCTATAACAACCCTTTGACCTTCGGGATGGACGACTCCCACCAATGCCTTGCCAATCTCATTCTCGTTTAAGTCATCAATTTCCTTCTCCAATGGCAAATACATCTCCTTCTTCATCCATCCTTCTAATGAACCAATGGACACTATGACCCTATTACCCTCCGGACCATAAGTGATGGATGGTTTAGGTCCACCCCAATTGACCATAGCATTCGCCATCCGCAACCAAGGCCTACCTAGCAAAATGGGGAAGGTGTCCTTGTTGGAGTGCATTTTAATGACATGGAAGGTGACCAAGTACTCCTCACCTCCCGTAGTCATTCTACAATCCTTGATCATCCCCAAAGGCGTAGTCGAACTTTGATTTGCCATATTTATGACCAAAGGTGAAGGCCCCGTGAGTCCAAGTCCCAATTTTTTCATAGTATCCTCCGGTAGTATATTTAGACTACTCCCTCCGTCGACTAGCACATTAGGAACCACCTTATCTACTATAACAACTTCTATTTCTATAGCTTTCACGTCTCTTCCACCTTGTGATTGGATCCTAGCGGCTATTTTAGCTTTCACCTTCCTCATCCTCTTGTGTACCGGCATTCCCTCCTTTAATGTTTTCCTTGCCGTGGGTGAAATTTCCAATAGTTGGCCGAAAGTAATATCCGCCTTGAGTGTACTAAGGTCCGCCCACAAGTCGTACCCGGTAGATCTTTCCACCTTAGAATTACCCACTACGTCGAATTCGTCTACGGGAACCCCCGGTCCTTCCCATTCACCCACATCGCTATTATCCAAGTCATGTACCGCATTAGTCCTCTCCCTATCTTGTAAAATTATATTTTCCCTCTCCACATCCTTAGTAGCTCTTCTAGCTACCCTATCCAACTCGGAGAGATTAATCTCTTCATCCGAAGAGTAATTTCCTTGCTCTCCTATTCCTACCTCCAACGGGGCATCCCCTCTCCTAGCCCTAGTAGTTACCGCTAGTGCAGGTGCTTCTTCAACCACACCCTTACCCTTCACTAACTCATATGTAATAGCATTGGTGTGAGGAGGCCATTGACTTTGCTCCTCTCCAATTCTCGTTGGGAGAGGAAGCATGTCATCACATGTGGCCTCCAACACTCCATCCATGAACCTAACATCTTGGGAGTTAGATGGTCCCGGATCCGTTGGAGGCGCTTGTCTCCCGTTACTACCATTAGGTGGAACTCCTTGTCTATTTTGTATTGGAATGTAACCGGTTGTAGTTTGCAAGCCCGCCGGTGGATGAAAAGTTTGCCTAGCATTACTATGGTCATAGTATAAGTTAGGTGGCCTAAGTTCATTGGCCGGTACTCCTTGTGGCCTAGCACCTCGCATATTATCCCTTGCTTGTTGTTGTGGATTAGCCACCGGGTAAGGGACATTAATTATTTTGTCCGGTTGTCGACACGTATCCGAGGGATGACTTCCTCCACAATTGCTACAATTAAACTCTTGACCTTCGGACCAACATTGTCCTTGAGCGTGCCACCTTCCACAAAAGGGATGAAATTCCTTCTTCTCTAAATTTTGGCCACCTTGCCCTCTAGGTTGTGGTCCTCTATTGCTTCCATTTCCATAGTGAGGTGGCGCTTGACCTCGTTGATTTTGTTGAGGTGGGTTACCGTTTCCTCTTTGGTCACGGTTTTGTCCACTTCTACAAAATTGACGCGTGTGGCCCGGTTGGCCACATTGGACACACCATAATCCGGAAGAATGCCTACCCGACTCAACCGGGGGTGGAGGCCCCGGTTGTTGACTCCGGATCATTAATGACATTTGATCCGTGAGGCTTTGCATTTGTTTTATCATAGCCTCTTGGAATCCTAGTTGGTTAGCACCTAGTCTTCTCTCAACCTCCTCCAAGTGTGGATCCGTTCTAGGGGCCGGTAGTGCCAAAAGAGGTGCCGGTTCCCTAACCGCTAAAGGTCGGGGACCGGTGTCCACAATGGCATATGGAATTTGGTTCTCATACTTAGCGGGTTCTACCGCTACCACCCTAGGGCGTATGGGGATGAATTGTGGGATCAATTCATCCTCCCTTCTCCATAGCCTTTCGTGATCTTTATCCAAGTTTTCAATATCTCTAGCCGCACGCTTGGCATCCGCCAAGGTCAAGGGATTCCTTTCTAGAACACCCCTAATAGTTCCGGACTTAAAAAACCCTTGAATGAAAAATTGCTTTAGCGTGTCGTCGTTGAGCATGGTACCCACAAATCTAGTGCACACTAAATCAAACCTCCTAATGTAAGCCGAAATTTCTTCCTCCCTTCCTTGCTTCAATGACGACAATGCCCTTAATGCGGTACTTTGACCCACTTCCGGCCTAAATTCGTTAAGAAACTCCCTTTGAAATTGTTCCCATCCCCTAAAATGTCCCTCGGCATGATCCCGATACCATTCATAGGCTTCCCCCTCTAGAGTGGTAGGAAACCACACTAACCAATAACCCGGGTCGGTTATGAGGAAGCTAGCCAACCGTTCGATATACCGTTCCATGTGCCGAGAGGGGTCCTCATCCTTGGTCCCATAAAATTTAGGGAGATGAGATGGCATATCCATCGCCGCTAAATTTTGTGGAACCACAATTGGTAGGCCTCTTGGCCTAACCAATGGGTCTATTGGAGGTATAGGAGGTATGGGCGGAATTGGGGGTATGGGTGGTGGATCCATCCCCCGTTCCTCGGCCATGGTGACCGGTGAACTATTCAACAATCCCCTATCAACTTCTACCGGGAATTCTTCTCTAAGTGTGTAATTTTCCGAAGAAGTTTCACCACTCAATTTGGAGGGAGTGATCTCCTCTTCAAGTTGAGCTCCAAGTTCTAAGGTGTCTAGAATTGACCTAGTCCTAGGTTCGACGTTCAAACAACTCTCTATTCTAACATTATCTTGTTCTAATCTATCACTGATTTTAGAGGACCGCCTCTTTCGAGTAGATTTCTCTAGTCCTACTATCAAACTTGGTTTTTGTGAGCGAGTCCTACCTTGCATTCCATAAGAATCGATCGACCCTCACTTGACCACACATAATCCTAGCAATTCCCCTCTTAATATTTTCACTTGTCTTGGTGTGGTTATAATTTTTTTAGGAGGTGAGGAAAAGAACCTGCAAGCCCACTTAGGTGAAAGAATCCCAATAGGGGATAGGCATGTTCATGTTAATTTTTTGGTTAAGTCGGAGCATCACCTCCGCACCTTCCCGCAAATTAACACTCACCACAATACCGATTGTGAGGGGGTGACCTTCCGAGTAGATTATGTTAAAAGTCGAGGCTTCACCCTTCAACTTCTCACACCATCCACAATTTGGGAATTACCCTCTACAACGGATAACAACAATCACGAGTACAAAAGGCATTCCTTAATTAGTTAATGAGTTCACTTTGAAGAAATAAACATACCTTGAGCAATCGCATCCCCCTGTGAGTTAGCACTCCCCTCAATCGTGACTCAATGTAACAACACCATAAACTTTGTGAAATATTAATTTAATCTAGAGAATGAAATGACAACTCCCAAAACTTTGAGACTCACCCCGAGGTGAGTGTCAAAGTTCAATGTCCTAAGGTGAATTTACCCTCTAATGTTTTAATGAGCTACTCGGTTATAGGTTCCTTTTAAGTTCTTAGCAAATCCCCAAAAAGGTTGAGGACGTACCTTCGCCGCGCTCCTTCCTCAAAAATGAATTTGCGTAATTGACAATGCAATTCATTCCAAGGAATAGTTGAAATATAATGAATTCAAATATAACCCAAAGAGAGAATACTTACCGAGTTTCAGGTGCTCCTTCCCTTCTCTCAAGTTTGTGTCTCCAATTTTTCCTAGTTGCCTCCAAGTCTCCTAGTCGCCTCCAAGTCTTGTAACTACCTTCCGCTTCGCTCCCGGCGGACGCACCAATTATGTGAGGCCAAACCCCCCACCCTTAAGCGTCCGTAGTCCGAGTAGTGGGTTTGGGCTCACATTCCTCCGCGGTATTGGATTTGGACTTGGATGAGTCCATAGTGCAAGGTTCACCCTTCAAGTGGTCTTGGATTTAACTGGGATTTAACTTTTAACAACTCAATGTACGATTTCAATACGTATGTGGAGAATGCACAAGTTAACTATGTTATTTTAACCTCCTTATGCTCGGGTGCTATTTTGTCTTTGTTTGCTTCTAACGTCCATCCGGCCGCTTTAGCTACACAAGCCCTTAAGGATATCCCTCTCCTAAATGGAGTCCGTGCCGTTGACTCTATACTACCACTTGAACTATCACTTGTGTATTCCGTATCGCTACTATAAGAGGTCTCACTACCTAATTTCCCTAATTCTACTAACAACCCCTTTCTAATCACACAATTCTTCTCTAATCCTAAAATCCTAAAATCCTAGAGAGGAGAGGGGGAGAGAGAATTTCCTAACTTCACTAAGACTAACTAATCCACACAAGTATAATTTTACACTCATCACAACATCAAGTGCTCAACTCTTAAACATGGAACTTGCAACCACGTGTATTCAAAACATGAACTTTAAGTACCACAAATTGGAATCATGAATTAACTTTAAAATCCTTCACGTCAACACTAATTCTACCAAGAGGTCAAGCCCTCTTCAAGGCTAACAAGCCTTGGCTCTCAAACTAAAAACTAAGCACACACATGTGCTCCAATATGGCTTCCCACACCCACACTTATAACTCGTGGGGTGCCTTGGAGCACAAAGGAAAGAGAGGATGAGTGAGGGAAGAATGAGGGATTATATAGTAAGCTTGAGGGGGTGAGCACCCTCAAGGCTCACGATAAGCCCTTGAGATTTCCTCCTACTTAGTAGGCGCCAATCCTATCTTCTAAGCCTTCTTCCCTCAAATGATCAACAAGGATCCTAATTCGAACATTTAACTAGCCTTGGCTTTCTACCTACCACACTTTACCAAACTTGGGATGCTTCAACCCAAACTTAGCCTCCTTCGCTTTCCGCCGCCATAACTTTCTCCCCTTACTTTCCCAAATCGTCGCTCACCACTTAATTCAAACCACGATGCTTAACTCGTGATTTGATTGGTGCTTTGAGAATTTGCTTATCCTCCACCTTGCATTCTTCCTTGGGCCTTCCCCATTAAGTGGCCATGATGAGGTGGTCCACTTGTGCGCTCCATGTGATCCTCCATTCATCCCAATTCGAATGCACTTGCCTCTTGAGTCACTTTGGTTGTCTCCATCCATTTGTACTAGCCTACTCACTAACTACCCAATCCAAGTTCTCCTTACCTATCCTCATTCACTCAAATCCTTCCGAAGGTAAAAACACAATAACAACTCACATCCTAGCCTCTTACAACATGGTACTTCTAAGACTAACATTTCACTCTTTTTATATTTTTGTGAAGTAACATGCTACTTCAAAGTGCATCAACTAACGTTTCAAGGGTCTAAGACTAAATGTGGGCACCCTTTTGGGCTCACACTTATCCACAACATATTTATGACAAAGAAAGTTTCTAGCTTAAATTTGAAATTTTGAGTGATCAACAACTACATCTATGAGCATCGAGAATCAACTATAATATTTTGTGGAGGTGGAACCGAAATAGGAACAAGAATGGATGCCACTTTCTTAATGTCGTTATTAAGTTGCCTACCCATAGGATTCTGTTTGATTTATTTTAATTGAGTTCATATATATGATTTCAAAGTCAAACTAGAAGCAAAACGTAACTTAACTTCCCATCATGTGAATCATAATGAAAGAAAGACGACTTTGATGTTGCCTCTCGAGTCAATTATGGTGTGCTTCATTTTTGAGTTGGTCTAAATCCCATGTGGATCATTAATACATCCCCTCATCAAGTACAATCAACCATGGGTATCCGTCTTGCTCTTGGATTAAGGGTTAATTTGCCATGATTGGAATCTACCAACATACCGGTACCATTGAGATACCACCTTAGGAATTTGCCTTAGAGATTTGAACATTGTATAATAGAATTTTCTTCCCTATTCAACAACAATTCCTTTCATTTCCTCCGAAATTCCAATGTCTCAAATTTCAATCAATTCATGTAAAAAATGACTCAGACATGGAGTGTAATATAGTAGATTGTTTTTACACCTTAGGTGTGATTGATGGACCCCAAGTTAGGCACAAACAATGGCACCACTCCAAGTCTGCACAACTCCACTCGGATTGGACCATCTAAAGCTAAAAGTGGAAGTGAAGTTGCTTCAAGAATTATGCAAAGTTGTCTACATGACTCATCCGGCTTACCTCACATCCAAGACACGGATGATAATCTTGGAGTAAAGCAACTTCTATTCATCATCATCCACGATTCCACCTACTAAGTAGGTATTGCACATTGTGCCTCTACTAGAAATATGGGTCTATGTTACTTCACTATGGAGTCAAATTGGGACAAGTAACTAGCTTAAAGGAAACATGAATGCAAGATTTTTATAGGGCCCTTGAAACCTTCAACTCTCAAATGATGTGCAAAATCACAAAATGTTTGCAATCCTATGTTTGCATGTATCTCAAACCACATTGAATTGGATACAACAAGTGTGTGCTACATAATTTTCTTCCATATTCTTCATATTCTTGATCTACATATTCTTCCTACATAAGAATTTGTAAGTGATTCATAACATTTCATAACAATACCAAATAGCTACATGATGGTCTCTTTCCCCCCAAAAAAGTCTATGCTAAAAAAAAGTGACAATTTACAGTTGATTGGTCAAAAAGTTCACAATATACAACCTGAGTGTTCCCCATAAAGAGGGAAATCCCAAAATCGAAGGACTATGCTCATGTGAAACTTGGTCCCATGGAATGCAAACAAAGAGTTATGGAATGTTATCTTCAGGGTTGGCTATGAGGTGCTATAAAGTGACGATTTAGCTTCAAAACAATCAAACTGTAACTTAATTGGAGTGAGGTGGTGTCAACTTAGGGTTAAGTGAAGTGAGCTCTGTGACTCGTCCAACGTGGCCTTAAATCCAAGACACAGATGGAAGTCCAAGTGTGAAGTGACCCCTAACTTAACCAATGCCGTACATTGCTCATCCACCCATTGGTGAATCCAAGCCCAAAGAGAGAGAGAGAGGTGTAAGGTAGGTGTGCCTAATACAAAAGCCTTGCCTTAAATGGACACCTATGTTGAGTGGTGAATGGTTGGCTGTGGATCTAAGAGCAGACACTAGAAAAACATGTGTTGAGAAGAGATTAGACTACGTGCTTAGAATTTGTTAACCATTCTAGACGCAATAATCAACATAATTGGAGGAACCTATATGGGTATTTAATAAACTCAAAGAATATCCACTTTGACAATGAATAGAATGTTCATACAAGCACTACAAAGTATGATGAGAGTTACTCGCATGATTTGGATATGTTAATAATCTCACACTAAGTGAGTGTTTCGTATCTCACAAGAAGTGGGTGCAGAGAGAAAGATGTCCACTAGAAGCCCGGAATACATTAATCTTGTTATTTTGGGAGTCAAGCTATCGTGTGAGGTTAAACAAATGATTCCATAATGTCACTTAGTGTTTGTTTATGCTTGAATTTTGAACTTTAAATTAGAAATAAGATATTTATTGACTCTCAAAAACTAAGTTAGTGACTCACTACATCAATTTCCACACTCAATGCTAGGCAAATAAAAACAATACCATACAAACTTTCACTTACGTACATTAATAGTCAAAGTCTAGTACATCATTTCCAAAACCTCATGCTTATTGCAAAACTTACACATCGAGAAACTATGATTTGAAGAGTGCTATATACATTGACTCAATTTTATATCCTAATCTTCAAATCATTGCTTTGACACAATGTCAATGCATATAGTGAAGACATTGCTCAAGAGTGAAGTGATGAAAAGAAGCTTGCACACGCTCCCACAATTGCAGCATTCCTTTGGCTTGTGTTGGATACTCATTTAATTTTCATTTCACAAGTGCCCACACATATTCGGTTGGATTTAGGTAAGGTGATTGAGGAGCTCACTTAAGTACATCAAAGTTTTGCATTGACAACCATTGCTTGACTAATTTTAACCTAGTTGTTTAGGATCATTATCATGGTGAAGTATGACACAAGAGGGGTTGAAACGGTACCATTCAATTGTCTTCATGACCCCATCTTCAAGAATGCTAAGATACACAACTTGTGTCATCTTCCCCTCTATCTTGCACATGTAACCCATACAAGAGGAAGTCATACAACCCCACACAAAAATTGCACCACCTCCATGTTTAACTGCTTGGTTCACATGATGAGCTCGTAATCATTCACAATCCCTCACCCAACACCAATCGCAACCCTTAGACTAAAATCCATTGATTTTTGTCTCATTACAAAAAAATCACTCTATACCCATCATGGATACTCCAATCTTGCTTACGTTGAGAAAATTCCCACTTGCAACGGAAATTCTTGGCTGTGAGCAACGGCTTTTCTACTTCTCTATTCACCCAACAGTTGCTTCATGAGATTACATTGGTGCTCACTACCACATTCAAGTGCTCATTCAAAGCATTCCTTGTGTCCACCAACTGTGATGGCTCTTACACATGCTCGTTGTTGAGCAAAGGTTAATCCTTCTTGTAAGCCTTCCTCTAGAAGGCTCCACATGAGGAACACACTCTCTACAAATCCTAGAGCACATAGATTGAAATATACCCACCAATTTTGACACTTCATGTGTGCTACGCCCATGCTGCAATATGGCCATAGCATTCAACCTCTTCACCTTTGGTAATGCTCTCATTCACGACTATAAGAGAAAATGTCCTAAGAGACCACACTACTAACCATAAGTGAGAGGAAGAACTCTAGGCGGTGTTGTGAACTTAATCTTGCAATTGAAGGTGAGTGATGAAAATAGTTCCAAAATTGTGTCAATAGACTTAAAGATCAATACTCTTCTAGACATGGCTTCCCAAAATTTGTTGTTTTGATGATTGACTTAGTTTTGAGAGTTGGTGTAGGTCACAATCCAATCTACGTGTACTTAACCTTTAAAGCCGAGAAACCCACAAACCCGGAACGTTCTGTAAATCGAAGAAGGTTGTTGGTGACAACACCTGGAGATATCAGAAGTGAGAATGCTGACATGAGTAACGATAAATCATGTGAAAAACAAAGCTTCGGAGACATGATATTTGTTGTTGTTGATGAACTCATTTCTAAAAGTAATTCCTAGAAAGTAAACGTTGTTGAAATAGTTTTATTCTTTTAATGAGTTTCTTTGATTGAAGCAATAAATTGAAAGCAAGGTGCAAATACAGTCAAGTACATGAAGGAATATAACATGAAATTTATATTGGCATATATACCCATCATTTCTACACATGTTTATTTTTTCCTTTTTCAAATTGTGTTACACACAAGTTAGGCTAAATATAGAAAATTAAAGAATATATCAATGATTCTCTATGTTTGCCCCCCATGGTAAGTGTGATGAAAGTTTACTCTCATACAAAGGTGCATTGATGATGACTACAATGACAACTACAACTAAAATTCATGGGGAGGTCACTCCATTGTCAAGTTGAAAACCAAGTGCGAACAAAGTTTGCTACCCCTATATTATATGCCATAGATAATTCTAAAAAATATGATATTTTTTCTATATATACATATCCATTGATGATATCTTTTGTATATTTTTTGAAATTTTTAGTCATCTCCATTTTTTCTAGTAATTTTTTTAGTTCAATTCTGCGTCATTCTAGTTAGAAACGGTATTTTTCTAGAAAAAACATATTATCAAATTTGGTTATCAATTTTCACTCTGTAATAGATACCATGTATATGTACTCATAATTATTTTTTGATAAAATTTTGACCCATTTTGTTGATGCAACTTAGAAAAAGTGGATTTTTTTTGTTCGCACGTGGTTTTCAACTTGACAATGGAGTGACCTCCCCGTGCTAAAATTACTTCATCAACTAAGATACAAAGCATAATAATTGAAGGTGGTCATGATGGTTGTAGTATAGGACTTTATTTAATTCTATTATGAGTCAAGTACTCTTAGGAAAAACTATACGCCAAAACCAACAAATTGTTTTCCTCCACTCCATGGTTTGCATCATCATGTGGGTCAATTTATAATGTCAAATGCACTCTTGAATTACAACTCCACCTTGTATGCAAACACAAAAAAATCCTGATTGAATGTGGGCCTAAACCATAACTAGAACCACTATAGTAGCTTGGTAGTTTTCTCAATTTGGTAAACTGCTCTACAAACAACCATTTGAGTGTTTGCTTCATTAATCAAGGAAGTGTGAGGAGTTGTTGTAAGGTTTTGGTTTGATGTCGAGTGTGGCGTGAGTATGGGGAAGGTTTTCTAATTACTCTTTGACAAACTTTACACAAGAAACCATGCGTATCTTTACTCCACTCTATGGATCAAACTAACAAGAAGGATGATACTTGAGCACAAATCCACCTTATAGCTTACAATCCAATGTTCAAATCTACTTCATGGATTGACCTTGTTGGGTAAACGCAAAACAAATATTGTTTATGGTTCAAGATGGGCCCGAACCACAATCACAACCAATTGAGTACCTACTAGTCAATGTTATCATCTTCAATTCTCATTGGCAAACTATACTACAAAATCCATAAATTGTTTGTTAACATTCCACGGAATAATATTGCACCAACAAAGAGGGATGGTAATTGAGTTCAAATCCACTCGTCAACTACAATTTCACCTCATATGTAAAGACAACAAGATCATGGTTTATGATTGGAGGTGGACTCGAACCACAACCGCTTGAGTAAAGTCCTTAGTTGTGTGGAAACAATGGTCATGCACATAATCAAACAAGAAATTATGCAATACAAGTTATGGTTGAGCATGTTATGAGGAGCTGTGGCGATTCTAGTATTCTCTGTTCAGGAGAAGCACTCAGACTATATACTGGGAGCTTTTCGACTAACCATTGTAAATTACCATAAGTTTTTTTTGTTTAATGGAAACCTCTTTTTTTGGAAGGAGACCATCATGTAGCTGCTGCTTATTAATGTAATGTCAACAATGGACCTACACCCCACCCCAAGTGAGGGTCTAAATACGGGGGTTACCGAATAATACGTTAGTTACGTAAGCAAGTGGTGCCAAGGAGCCGTAAAGTTTCGGTTTGAACCTTCATTGAATTCGATTTGTTAGTGGGCCAAGTCAAAGGCGGGGACAAGTGGGAGACAGAAAAAAGAAAGCTGCACTCTCGTCAACCACCTTGTCAGAAAGCTTGAAAGAAACCGGACGCCGGTAGAATCTAGGACACCTGTAGATTTCAGCAGCCATCAACTGCCATGGAGGTGATCTCCTACTGATCCCCTGTCCTGTCAAGTCCAGTCCAGCCCCGTGAATTTCCACATTCGAATGGAACATGCTCTCATCTGCCATCCTACTTTCTCACCCTACTTTTGGTTTGTGGCTGATTCATCTCAATTAAAATGACTTTTTTGCATCGACTCATGTGGGAGCTTTGGAGCAACTTATGGTCCCAACTACAGTATTGAGTTGGAAACGAGCAACCTCCAAACACCATGTTCTTTATTTAGAGGTTTTTTATTATGTTGGAGGGATGAAAAGTACGCTCATATGCAATCATTTCTTCTTGCTTGCATGAGGTTTAAGAGGTAATTGTCGTATACAAATATCGTAGGTTGGTAGCAGGTTGGGCGGAAGATAATTCAAAATATTTCAGTCTAGTATTTTTGGGATTGTTTTTTGGGTTAGATGGCCTAAATGAGAGAAAAAAATTTAATCATCAAAATGCGTAAATTTTAGGAAGTTGGATGCATGGGGAACAACCATTACCGAAGCACAAGAACAGCAGAAAACATGGATTTGTATGTAGGATAAATATGCATATACGTACTTTTATGCTCCTAATTCTTTATTAATGTTTTCATTGTCTGCCTCAACCCTTTTCTTGAAATTAATTAATTTTTGGGCAAAATTTGCCCAACTTGCTATCAACCAAATGTCCTTTCCAATCCATCCCCGTGAAGCCTGCAAGCAGTCCAAGAGGGAAGTGTTGCATACGACTACACCTCTCATCCATCCAACATAAAACCCTTCGTCCCTTACAAGTTTGTGTTTGATTCATCTCAAATGACTTTGCCTTGACAAATTCAAGATCGTTGAAACTAATTTTGATGTCAAATAAACTAACATAAAAAAATAAAAAAAAATAAAAAAACCAACCTCTGTAACATTATCGAGCTGAGTGTGGAGGGTGTATGGGACCGAGAATCTGTTAGATAGTATTAGGGTACGATACCATGGTTATCCTCTTACCAGTAAATTCAACATGATAGAACTTGGGTGAAGCATCGTCATTGAATATGATGAAAATGAAACAACTGAATAATGTTATGTTCAGACTGCATGTTATAACAGGCCATAGATTTCCACAAGAATTTGAGGATCTGACAACTGTTATGTTGGATGAACACAAAGTACTTACACTTAGTATATATATGTGATGATTCCCTCTTGCTCGCGAGCGGACATCATTTCGTTTGTACAATGGCAGCCTTTCGAGTATACATCGATTTTCCGTGGGCGCGAAGTGGAAAAATTAAAAAGAGGCAAGCGCGACCTTAACTTAGCGCTGCCATCAGCCACATGTGTCAGCTTCAAGACAACGTACCAAGTACACCCTGCAAAACGCCACCACCGCTTCTTCATTGTTTGCGTAATAATTGCTGCACTTTGGATGGCGCTCAAAAGAAACACTAACATCATATCGAACCCCATCCCCATCCCATCTCATCACCCATCCCATCCCGCAGGGGCCCTCGCTCGCTCCTCACCCAAATATTCAGTTACCCATCCATCTTTCTTCTTTCTTCATCCTGGTTGTAATCGTGAAATGCAGGTAATATAAGTCCGCTTACGAAACCCAAAGTCGTAAAGTTGGTGCTCACAGCAGAGTGGAGGATGGTCCCGTTCGTAGAAGTACAAATGATGATGATACCACCCATCATTGAAAGGTATGTTGTGGAGGAGTGGATGTTCTTGTGGTAGTTGATGGAACAAATCTTCAGGACGTTCTTGGGAGAGCACACTCATTGGCAAGGTGATCTTGCTGTTTGAACTAATTTGGGGCAATGCGGATGATTCAAGTTCAGCTTATAGTCATGGTGTAAAAGAGGGCTGTGTGATGGTTTTGAGCTCCACATCAAAATTTGGGGGAAATTTCGGGAGGTGAGTGGTGCTGGTGCTTGTTTGATAATGTGTTGAATCTGCGCATGAATGCTCATTGTGTAGATCATCTCTTGGAGGTTTTGAATTCCAATCTCACATTCATCAGCTCTCAGCTTGTGGATTTTCTTGACTTCTTTGATTCATTTCTTGGACAAGGATTTGCAAACTGTAGCCTCAGGTTCCTCTTTTGTGGGAAAAAGCAATAGTAGTGCGTTATATGATTGTGATCGTGTCTACTGTTTTTCATGTTTGAAGTAGCCGCTGGGTCTTTGAGAAAATGTTTTTCTTACATGATTGACATCTAAACTTTTGTAACTTATACATGAGCTTCTTAATTGATAACTAGGAAGACATATAACCTCACATGTAAAAATGGTTCTTTTGATGAATGCTTTTTTGGGTCTGAACAGTTGGGATTGAAGATTATTTGCAATGGCATCCACACGATGCAAACTATGAAGATTTAGGTACTTCTTCTTAAATTTGTTGATCTACAGATATATTTGAAGTCTGTGTGGGTGTTGTATGAGGCTGATTAATTGAGGAAACAGTTCTATCTTTCTTGACAGTAGTTTGAATCAATGGAGATGAGGAGCTACTCGATTGAGATGTAATTTGGTCTATGCTTCTTCATACATTTTCTGGCCTCGTTTTTGCACAGAAAGTTTTAGCTAGGGTCACATTATGATGCAGTTTAGTATCTTGCATTGTCTGCCAAGTCTTGTAGTTCCCCACTTCCTCTAATTCTCTTATTCATGATTTCAGTCATCAGCATTGTAATAGATGCGAAAGCTGATGAATAATGATTGGACAATGGAAAAAACACGATGATTCTGCCACCCATGAAGAAACTTTTCGCCGCTGAAACTTTGTGTTTCTTGACAAGATTGATATGATTAGAGTATTACAATGGAGTCACTAGTCAAATCTTGCATTATGGGTGGCTTCAAATTCGCAAGTGCAGAAATGCTCGAATACATTCTGATGATTCCAAGTTTGGAATAATAAGTAAAACGTTTCTTTAGTATTGGTGATCAAGGTTGAATTCATTTCACTTGGAATCTGTTATTCATCTGTTATTAATTCATACGTACATTAGTTTTCGTTTACAGATGGACTGAAGTCTTTTAAGAGTTTCACTCGAGTCTTTTTACGACTCATCTGTCTGTCTCATATATACACTCCTTTTTTATTGTCTTGTATGAAACCTCCAGATTTCAAGAATTTAAGATGATTTTTTGGGAGTATTTTACATTTTACAATTTGATGTTCCAGAAATAGAGAACGTCTAATTTTATCTCAATTACTTCTGAATTGTATTTATGGAGAATTTTAATCAATTTCAACAACTGTCTTAAGAGATCACTTTGACATAATATGTGTTGTCGGCAGGTAGAAGAAGACACTAAATTAACTCAGGAGCACTGAATCATCAGAAATTGGAGGAGAGTTCAAAAAGATGGCAAGACTTGTGCTTCTTCTTGTTACATTGTTACTATGCCAACAAGCTGCTTGGGCTTCTGAATACGGCGAACTGAAGGTTGCAAGGGCAAGCTTCCCAAAGGGATTTGTATTTGGGACTGCAACTGCTGCATACCAAGTATGAAGAATGATTTTCTTTTAACCTTCATTCCACATGTCTTGGTTAGGATGTCCAACTTTGGAGTCCAAAACCTCTAATAAATTTACATAGCATTCTTAAGTGGTTTAGTGGGTGTTCTCCCTTGATAAGCCTTCTTGGAGAGTATTCACTTGGTAAGATTCTTTTTTCAAGCTCTTTACGGTTGAATCTTGGTAGATGGGAGAAGGCTTTGTTCAAAGATAGGTAACAATGAGGTGTCGATCAATAAGAGCTTAGTGCCACTTGACTATACTTGGAATTCATGCATGTAATTAAAGGACCTCAGTTCTTGGAAATTTCTTCTTGAAGGTAGAGTTGACAGAGGAAGTTCTTACACACGCTTGAGAATTCTGCCTAAAACTGCAAATGCATCTATACGACATGAGTAATACTAAATTAACCATGTATTCTTGAGTTTCTCAAACCATAGCATGTCTCAAGATTGAATTACTCCAAGGTCCACCTAGAATTAGCTTAACAGTTTTGAAAAGCGTAAGGCTGATGGGTACTGAATTTTATTTTCTATATGCAAGACATCTGCTGTTCTTTGCCTGTGAAGAACATTATGTTTGAGAATGGTCAATGACATGTGTATTTGCTTGAATTTGCAGTATGAAGGCGCTTATGTAGCAGATGGAAAAGGATTAAGCATTTGGGATGTATTCACACATGAGAAAGGTTGTTCTGATTTGTAAGAGAGGCTTGCAAACTGTTGTTGTGTGCATTTTTACAGAAAAAATTAGAGACTTAAAATTTTTTTTAAAAAGGTACACCTACTGTTTGGATCTAGTGGCATTTTGAGGTGTTGTTGTCATGTCTTGATCATTTTTCTCTTGGTGGACAATAGGGAAAATCAAACAGGACGAAAATGGAGATGTTGCAGTAGACCAGTACCACCGCTTTAAGGTAAATTATTGGAAACCCTGCTACAGTTACACTTTCTGAGCACTCATTCCTGATCAGAAGCATCTAATTTCTTTGATAGATTGCTCATGTAATACACAGCAGTAATCTGTGAAATTTTCGCACGGATGATTACCTGTTACTTAACTTGTACTTTTTGGACTCATCATTCAGGAGGACATTTGGTTATTGAAAGATTTGAACATGGATGCATACCGCTTTTCGATATCTTGGCCTCGCATTCTTCCAAGTATGGAAGTTCCTGCTTGACAACTTGTGACGTTTTTATGTGCAGAACATTGATTCGTTTCTGTCTGTCTGATTATTGATTGAGTGCTAGTAATCAATAACATCTTCGCCACTTAAAATAAAGGAATTAATTTTACCACATTGACATGGGACTCTGAACACTTTGCCTACGGGATATTGCAGATGGGACAGGTTTTGTAAATTGGGAAGGCGTAAACTACTACAACAAACTAATCAACAACCTTATTGCACAAGGTAAACAGATACAACACAGAGCTGCTTCAAGGTCAACTAACTTATTTTCAGTTTTCCATCCACAAGCAATTTGCAATATGCACCTAGCTGCACCTTGCTTCAACCTTTCAGTTTCTAATCTGTCTCTAACTTCTGAGATGTAAGAATTGCAAAACTAAGAAACTTCGAGGTAGTGCTCTAGCCTTGAAATGAATTTTCAGATTGACCTCTTTCTAAACCTCTGAATGTACGTACCAAGGTAGACGTGCGTAGTTCAGTATCCAATCTTAAACGAACACTTATATTTGAGTGGTATATAGTTGGGTGTGAATTTAAGAACGGACACCAATAAGACATGTGTTGAGAAGAGATTAGACTACATGCTCAGAAAATGTGAACCATTCTAGACGCAATAGTCAACATACTTTTGGGGACCTTTACGATCATTCAATAATTCATAGAATCTTCACTTCGACAATGTATAGGTTATTCATACGAGCTCCAAAAAGTATGAGGAAAGTGGCTATGGGCACTACTTGGATTTGCTAATCATATCACTAATCACGTGTTTCATATCATACAAGAAGTGGGTGCACAGAGAAAAGTGTCCGTTTAAAACCCGCCGACCCTAGACTCTGCATCAATGCTTGTGAATTCTGCACCATTATTTAAACAAACAACATTTTTTCTGAGACTAATATTCCACCTAGAGCCACACAGTCCATAGGTGTATACACCTATTCTCTTTATTTCTTTCTTTTCATTAGTATGAGCTACTTTAGAGGAATAATGTAGGTGCTTGAGTTTGGGGATTATATATACCTGAAGTTTGATGATAATTTTCTGGAACAATGTTTCCACAGGTATTGCACCGTATGTGACCTTGTATCACTGGGATCTGCCTCAGGCACTCGAAGAATCTACAGGAGGATGGCTTAGTCCTGACATAGTGTACGTGTTTTCTGACCCAGTGTTTCTAAAAAACTAAGATTATTTGGAACCCAAATGGAACATTATGTGGAAAAAAGTAATCAGTCACCCAGATAGTTAATACCCATCAGTCAGCATAACAGAATTCATGTTTGCAGATAGTACTTAACTGGTTTTTTCTGTCGCAAAATTGTACACATGTATAGCATAGCAGAAGCTTGAAATACATTGAATAATTTTTGTAATCATTGCATACAAAAAATACTTATTAAACTGTGATAAATTGTTACGATGTATCAGAGATGCATTTGGCAAATACGCTCAGCTGTGCTTTGAGCTATTTGGTGACCGTGTGAAGCATTGGATCACTTTTAATGAAATTCATAGCTTTGCGAGTGCTGGTTACTATGACGGAACATTTGCACCAGGCCGATGTTCGTCACCTTATGGAAATTGTCATTTTGGCGACTCCTTAACTGAGCCCTACATTGTGGCGCATCATGCTTTAAATTCACATGCTCTCGCAGTGGATATCTACAGAAAGAAGTTCCAGGTCTGACTTCTAGTCACAGTATTTTATATTAAATAGGCTATCATGTAGATCTATCAAAAATTAATTATATTTCCAGGAAGAACCATTTCTCGTACCATCTTCTAAAGTAAGAAATTTAGAAGTCATTTGGCTTAAAAAAATTTATATGTTTATCAGATATTTTTACTGATTCTAATTGATAAACTTTTTGAATATTATCAACCAAGTATTTGTTCCTAACTAATTCGTGTACTGAGGAAAAATACCATCTGCAATCTGGGTGATAGGGGTCAAAGTGTGAAAATTGGAAAAGAATGGACTTTGTGCAGACCAGTAATTTAGCTTAAAACAAATGCTGGAAATCTATAATTTCTCACTACTAAAGTGGTTCTGCTGTGGATGTGGTGGGGGCACAAACAACAGAGTTACCAGAAAGGTATAATTGGCATAACTGCTGATTGTACATGGTATGAACCACTCCGTGCAAATTCAGCTTCCGATAAACAGGCTGCACAAGAATCTTTAGAGGGATTCCTTGGGTGGTAAGGTTTTGTGCACCTTAAACAATAGTAGGTTTTGATTGGATGCAGGTTCTCGATATATTTATTTGTTTTCTGAGATGAATGATCCAGGTTCTCAAAATCATGTACAATTGTATGTTGATATTATCACTATATATATATATATATATATATACCCTAACAGCCTGTACCATTTTGTAATGATTTTCCAGGTTTCTAGATCCGATTTTCTTTGGTGACTACCCTGCCTCCATGAGGAACTCAATGGGCTCTCGGTTACCCTACTTCACGGCTGAGGAAACAAAGCTAATCAAAGGCTCCCAGGACTTTGTTGGCATCAACCACTACACATCAAATTACGCAACATTTAACAGCTCCACTGGTGAAATTGTGAAAACAGGTCTGTCAATAAGCACTGATAACGAGACTTCATAGTTTCCTTAATATCATCTTGGTCTGATCGTATACTTTTGTTACAACAGTTGGACTAATTTTTTTCAACCCCATAGTATAAACACTGTTATGAATTAAAGATAATGGAACTAAATGCATTTTCCAGGTCAGCAAACATTGATTTAACAGTGTGCTTCTTGTGTGCTGTATGTGAGTGCAGCATATCGTGATGGTGTTCCCATAGGCACACCGGTAGGGTGACACAACCTGACCCTGAAGTGTTTTTTCAATTTAATGTGCATGTCAATAAAACCACAGAAAATAAAAGACAATCTCCAAGACAAATTTCATGCACTTGAAAGTCATTTGTATTTTATTTTGATGTTTTCAATTCCTGGCTTTGCAGACCCCCTCAGATTGGCTTTTTGTTCGTCCGAAAGGAATGTCTCAACTCCTTGGTTGGGTCCGTGAACGCTACAATAATCCTGTTGTCTACATCACTGAGAATGGTAAGTAGGTGCTCAGACTACCATAGAGGGCTCTCTATTTTGACATATATTCTTAATTTTTACTCAAATTTTGCTGCGTGTCAGCTGAGGCCTCCTTGAATCCCACATGGAAACTTCATCCCGGCACTAGTAAAGATGAAATAGAGCGCCCTCTATGGTGTTCCTCTTATCCAGTTGGAACACTTACTATGTATCCAGTTCTTGGATTTTCTTTTAATTTTCTTTCATTAATGCTACAATCATACCATTAAAGGTTTCTGTAAAGCAGCAAAATGGAGAGCCAAGACTCGAAATCATGAGTTTTAGGGGGAATCTTCTTCAAATCCTGTGTTTATCATCCTGTGTCAAGTCCTGTGAAAAATAAACTCAAGGAAGATAAGAGTTTTTAATCATGCACAGAGGATTCATGAGTTTGGGCCCAATCTTCAGTTTGAGTCAGTGAACCACCCCAGAATACATATCAACCTCCTCCATTGGGCCAATATGATGTCACCCTCCTGTTATTCAGAGTCTCAAAGATGGTCCATGATTTAGACTGTAAAAGCTACATACAGCAAACCCCAAAGTGCCTTTACTTTCTAGATTTACTCATCCCTCACCCCTAAAAACCACTTTATGGATCTCAACTCCCTAAAAACACTAGGTCAAGGTTACAGATAACTCTATTTTGTCCTATGATGTGATAAAAGTTGCTTCAAGTTTTGATTTAAACTGTGAAATTGTATTGATGTTACAGGTAGAGATGAGGCCAACAATGATGATACCCTCCCATTGAAAAAACAACTTGAAGACCCTGAGCGTATCACCTACTACCATGGCTACATGAAGCATGTGCTCATAGCCATAAGGTAAAAATCCTTTGACCAGACAATACTTCCCAACTAGCAGAATCTTTCTCAGAAATCTCAAGAATTCTCCCTGAAAATACACCAAATTGTCCTACTGGTGTGGGCTGTAGGATTTCTCTGGAACCCCCCTCAATTATCAACCCACGCCAAATCTCTAAGTTGAAATAAGTTAGTGTGGGTCACAATAAGTTTTTTTTTGTAAGAATTGACTTGGCTGACTATTTCATATTATGCTACTTTTGCCCTTAAACTTTGTCCTTTGATTAGAAGTCTCTAAGACTTATCCAGGCCTTGGGCCCACATTATTTCCACCCTAACTAGACAACTAGAGTTGCCCACATGAATTATTTACACATATTTTTTTCACACACTTATAGGACAATTTCATGTAACCTTCATAGGTATTTAGCTCACTATAAATCATCAAAATAGGTAAATCAGATGCTCACAGAGCAGTTATATCACTTGACCTTCCAAGTCTTCACCACTCTTTTGGACACCCGGACTTGTTTTCTAATGAAATTAAACGAAATGAAATTGATTTTTTAAGTCCAGGAAGCCAAATGGCTGATGGGACTTAAAGCACATCAAGATGGTGTCAAACAGGTAAATGCTTAACTAATTTGTAAATTCTGATGGATACTTTGTTATTATTCTTGCAGAGAGGGCTCAGATATTCGAGGCTACTTCGCTTGGTCATTGATGGATAATTTTGAATGGGCAATGGGTTTCACAGTGCGGTTTGGCATATATTATGTTGATTACAAGAACAATCTGGCACGCTATCCAAAGAGCTCCGTCAACTGGTTCCAGAAGGTACTTAAAAAACAATAGCAACCTGTTAGTTAGTTGTGAGTCAGTAGCTGACTTATTTTGACATGTGCATTTGAAGCATTCACAATTCATATGAATAGTGTCAGGAAAATAAGCACTGCAAGTTATTTACTGATGATACAGTGATGACAATCTTTGCTCAAGCATTTCAAGAATGAATCACAAGTGTTCTTTACTCTGATTTGGAGTAAGGTATGTCGGCCTAATTTGGTTAATTATCTCAATTGGATACCTATATTGAGTGATGTGTGGTTAGGTGTGAATCGAAGGACAGACAACAAAAAGACCTGTCTTTAAGAGACTAGACTACATGCTTAAAATCTGTTAAACTATTTTGGGGACAATTGTCAACACAATGGGAAGAGAATCTTGACTTTCAAAATGAACAAGGAACAATAACTATGTCCTCAATTTAGATTTTCTCAACATCTTGTACTTATAGCATTTTTAAGAACATGTTGCGCTAGCACTCCATCAACTTTTATATATGCGAGTGAAACTACCAATTCCAAACATGATACACATCAATCAGTTGAATGAGTGTCATTTGTCTTGGCACCCTAAACCATATGGTAACAGGTGCACCCTTTTGTTATATTCTACTTAATCACAGATCCGATTTACGTGTGTACCTAATGTTGATAATCAATATGAAGCCATTAGATAGCTTCAAACATAACCCCTTTCATCTCTATGAATTACCTGGATAAAGCAACATTCCGTAATGTGCCTGCAATTTTCTCACAGTCATACTCCATGGTTTTGATCCAGTTTTCAAAGTCCCCTATTTCCTGCACACAGCACATACACATTATATATAGAATCTATGATATAATTATCAATTTTAAAATAGATGTGGAAAGTTGTTTCACATACAATCCACCCTAACATTATTACTTTACCTCTATCCCTAATATATGCCCTTCTCAGCTACTAGGTCTGATCCTAGGCATAAACTTCACCTTAACCTTCCCATGAGTCTTCCTTAACAATTAAGTTATCCTTTAACTCTATGGGACATTTTGTCAGAGGGAGGGAATTATTGTATATGAGTATACCTCATCCATCCAACATAAAAACTTGACCCCTTATAGGTTTGTTGCGGTTTCATCTCAAACGACCTCAAGTAACCTAATTCGGGTCTCTGAAGCCAATTCCGGAATCAAATCAAATAAAAAAGTAAAGGTTGTATACTATTTCAGGGCTTTTATGTTGGATGAATGAGGGACACGCTCGTATACAATGATTGCCTCTCTCCCTTTTCGTCGGCAATGGTCCCCTATGAATTTTGGTTGATTGTTTTCCATACAATATCAATCACACTTTTCCACTTGTGGTGCATGCTCGGAGATATTGTTTGAATTTGAATGAAGAGCAACCTTTTTTGGTTGATTAAGAGCCAAACTCGTTATAGCACCTATTGACATACCAAAATGAGTTTAACCCTTAATGAACCGATATAGAATGTTCAATGTTCAAACCTCCAAACACTGCTACCTCCAAGCATGCACCAAAAACTTACATAGAAAATGGAAGGTGTTCTATGCAAAACAACTAACTGTTGACCCATAGTCATGTTGAGTTATAGGACTCTAATGTCTGCCCACAATGCCCCGAGGGACCCAATTTTGTCATTTGAACATACCAGTAGGTATGGGTATTTGATGGTATTTTTGTTTTCAATACCATTCACATCTATATAGCATGCAAGAACCTTTATACCTAGGTAAAATCGACCTAATATGATGTGGTTTAGAATGATATCAACCCCAATAATAACTTGGGTAGACAAAGATTTTTGCACCTTGAAATACCCACCAAATATCAATATTTGACTAGTACTACAATTTTGAATCCCACAGGTAGCTTTGATACCATTATTGATGTTGATTATTGATACCATGCATTCAACTATATACCAGTCCAACATTGGTACTAACCTTGAGAGCAGCATCAAAAGTGTGTACAACTGTAAGCCATTGCGAGGTCTGTTTCACGAATTTCTGTACAGTGATTCCAAGTGCACGCGCCTCCATCTCAATTTGCTTCTCATTGATGAAAGCTTGTTGCACGCCCTCATTGACACTCTCCACGACCAGGTCTGACACCACCGCTGCCGATGCTAGTGCATCTTTCTTTGCCGTCTCTGGTTTCAATGAGCAATTTATATGTCCTTGTAAATACTGATGTTCAACACAACACTTACAGATAAAGGTAACCAGTAAACCTTAGAATAAGAATCAAAAGAGATAGTTATGCCAAAGCTTTCAGAGTTACACACTCAGTAGAGGTATCCCTTAACTCAATGGGAGATTTCATCGGGAGTTGATCCCCTATGATATTCCATTGGTTATTTGCATATATAGAGTCAGTAATTTCTGTCCACTTGTGGTGCATTCTCGGAGGTAGCATTTGAAGCTGAATGAAGAGCAACCTATTTCGTGATGTTCATCGAGGGCTAGACTCATTTTAGCACCTCTTGGCATGCCAAAATGAGTTTGAACCTTAATGAACTGATATATAGAATGTTCTTCACACAAACCTCCACACTTCCTCCGAGCATGCACACACAGGAATCAAAAGGCAGCAATCAAAACCTATAATGAAATAGAATACAAATCACACACGTGGCAAGAGCCAAATGGTGGCCAACACCCTAAACCAGAAGCAATCCACAACAATCTATCTCCATGGAAGAAGTCACCTTCCACACTGTAAGTATATATCCTTGTAAGTATCGATGTTTACACAACATTCACAGACAAAGGTAAACAATAAACCACAAACTAAGAATCATAAGAGATAATTATTCCAAAGCCTTCAGAGTTACATACTGGATATGAATCAATCAAAAGGAAGCAATCCAGAACTAGAACAAATAGAAAACAAATCACACATGCAGCAAGAGCCACATGATGGCAAGCAATTTGACCAAAGGCAATCCTCAGTGATCTGCATGGAAGGAGCCACCTTCCACACTGTAAGTAGATATTGTTGTAAGTATTGAAGTTCAACACAACACTTATAGATAAAGGTAACCAGTAAACCATAAAGCAACAATCAAAAGAGATAGTCACTCACAAGGTTTCAAAGTTGCATAATCAATACAAAGCAATCAGAAAGGAGCCATCAAAAACTACAACGATTTAGAAACCAAATCACAAACGTGACAATAGCCAAATGGTGGCAATCCATTCAACAAGAGAATCATCCACAATAATCTATCTACATATGAGGAGCCACCTTCAATGACATCCTCATTGACTTTACCATTTCCTGACATTGGGTTCTTCCTTGTTTTGAGTTTCTGCTCCACGTCATTTGTAGAGGTTCAATCATAAGTGCGTCTACAGCCAGAAATTCCATCACAAACCTCTAAATTCATATGCCAACGCTGATTTCACATTGATTCGATAACATCAACCCTACCAAATACAGGATTGCATTTTCTTTATCTGTGGTAGATAGTTGAAAGACCTAAAATGTTAAAATTTTGAGTTGAATCGATGTAGGATAAAACATTAGGTAGATGTTGAGTTAGCACCAAACAGATATTAAACCATGAAGGGTATGTATCAACACCGATTCATCAAGATCAAACGTTAGTCACTTGCATTTCGAGATGTCCTATAGTACTTGTTGTTAGTGATTGGCTGGAATTTGATCGTGGAATCCCTTCAGATAGAATGGGGGAGAGCTAATTAATTGCTGCAAACAAACCCTAAACATCAACCTACAACATTGACTCAATGCCTACCAAGCATATGGTTGCAAATTTTAATGTTTCATTTCTATTTTTGATGGTTGCAATACCTAAAAGGTTGAAATATTGAGTTGAATCAATGTTAAATGGCTCATTGACCAGATGTTGAATTACCACTGAGAAGATATTAAACCATGAAGGGTATGTATCAACACTGGCTCATCAACACTAAACGTTGGTACACTTGCATCTTGAGATGTCGCTACTTTAGTACATGTTGTTAGTTATTCGGACGAATACGATCATAGTATCCCTTCAACAACCTCAAATCGAATGGAGGAAAGCTAATTGATTGCTGCGAATGAACCCAAAACCCTGAACTCTAAACCCCATATGATTGATGCAGCGAAAGAACAAAATTGAAAGAAAAATAATAAGAATATTAATCAAATTAAATTTTTAAGAAGCAAAGAAATATGTGGAGTGGCCAGACTTACCAACTCGTTCTCGAAGAAGCACGGACTGGTGGGCATGTTTCTGCATCATGTGCGAAGCCCATACTTCCAAACTACCCATGGCTCCAAAACTCAAGACCCAATCGCCTCAAAACTTCAGATTACAACCACCTGTTTTTCTTAGAGCTCCAAAAAACTCACACTGCTCAACTGCATCCTCCTTCACACTTGGCAGGAAGCTTACTCTCCCCTTCGTCACTTTGTTTGAAATTTCAAATCGGTTATCCTGAAACCTCCAACACTTCGTCATAACATTACTCATCAGCCTTTGAAGATTGTTCTCTTTCTACTCCCTCTCTTCCATCCACTTCAGACTTAACTTACTAGAGTTGAATTTGAGCCAAGATTATGTATGCTGCACTCCTACACTGGAATCAAAGTACAACAAAGTAAGATTATTCCCAGAGGAAGAGAATAGGATCTATGTAGGCTCTCCCCAACCAATGATGTTACAAAGATTCTCACACCAGTGTCCGGGGAGATTTTCGGGCATTAATCGGTCGAGATCCTAGTGTTCCAAGTCCAACCGGTTACATGTTGACATCTTTTGGTTTTCCCTTAATAATGTGAGGTATCTTCTACTGATTCCTCTAGAATGATGGGTAATTTTCCTGAAGTCTTGAACTTCAACCGGGTAATTCTCCAACTCAACCGATTCATCTAAACTAGCGGTCAATTCTCCCCGTTCATTGCCTCACACCACAAAGACCTCAACAAAATTTTGTATGTAGTATAGTTGGAGGGCACCTAGGATCTAATTAGTTATTATGTACGTTTGCAAATTCTGGTGGGCTTTTCATATTGGAAACTTATAACAAAACATGCCATGTGTCGACCATGAGGTCATCCCTTTCCTTTCTATTTTTTTAGGTCAAACTAGCATTTGTATTAGTTTCCTAGACCCCAATTTAACCCAAGAGAATCTCCATCTCGTAATAGATGAAATTTATCTCAACTTTGCAAACTTTTAGGGGATTGTAGATTAATGTGGATTAAATACCCGTGCCTTTTTCACCTCGTGCTCTCCCTCACACCGTACCACTTTCATGCAATAATGAGGATTCTATGGACTAGATAATTGATGAGAGGAGTATGGATGATAAGTTGCAGGAGCAGTGAGTTATCAGTCATAGCGCTGACCCTCTTATATCTTGTGACATGTTGTGTTTTCATTGGACACAAGCACATTGAATATAGACCAAAGCACACAATCTTTGTGAGATGATCAAAGCTACATTTGATATTGTACATGTGTCACCTTGTTGCAACCTGTAACATGGCTCCTTGTGTACGATATCTAGACCATAACCATCTTGATGGAAATCTCGACAACATATCATCTTTTCATTCACTCATAAGAAGATTCCACATAATAATCGAACCTCTTCGTTGACATGATTTCATAACCCATGCCTTCGTTAACATAATGTTATAACCAATGCCTTTAATTTGTTGACGGAAAAGTGTGCAAAACTTTCCTTTGTTAACCAAAACCCGTAATCTTTACCTTGTTTGACAAAATTTGCCCTCCCGCTTTCATCCATCTCGATTGTTCACACATCTAAATTTCATCCACAGATGGTTATGTCTAGTAACGATCTCAAACACACCTCAACTATTTCTTGTAACCCTCACCCTCTCGATGTCCATAACCAATCAACCCGGGACAAAATTTAGAATTGTGGATGATATATGTGCCTCCATGGATGAAAGATTGGGATGATTTATGATAGACCTTGTGCTCTTGGATGAGTTATGTGTCGTGAGGAAGGGAGGAGGGTGGTAGCCGAAAAGAGTTGATCAAACAGTCTCTCTCTTCCTCATCTTCTAGCACTTGCACAACATTATGGTTTGGTGGTCAAGCTTTATGGACGAATGTTCAATATAGTTCATAATATGGGATCAATTCTTGGCAAGCTAAGTACATAAGGAATTTCAAGTTTTAAAGATAGATTATTCTACATAATATAAAATATCCATCCACATTCGAGCATATTCATCTCAATTTGACAATTTCATTCCAATTGCATGATTTTTTTTTCGGAGACATCAAGGAGTTCTTTTTTTTTTCTTTTTTCTTTTTTCTTTTTTTTTTTTTTTTGGTATCAGAAGTAGTTTAAATGATAAGGTTGCTAATTACCTTTGAAAAGTCGTAACAACCCTTTCCTTTTATTGCATAATCATCTTTACAAGTCTTATCAGAGCATCCTACCATAAAATTCAAGATTATATATTTTACATTGGGCCTTAGTCCACTTTTACTTAAATGTGAGAGCTTGTCAAAGTTTTTTTTCTCTTTTATAGCACAAAATTTATTTTCATTATTCATCGTATGATTATATAAATTTAACATTAAAAAATATTTTAATTATTTAATAAAATCTCAATATCATAACATTCATATCATAATTGAAACTTCACATATCTCTTATGAAGTGTAGATGTATTGACGGATCAGCCCATAGCATTGAGGTGACCAAAATGTTTAGATTTTGAGGATATATGTAGTTTCCTTTCAAAAAAATCTTAATAAATCCATAACATGTAACTATCAACTTCGTTTTGAACTAATCACTATCTTAATTTGTAAATAGCTTAGATTTTTGACAGCCAAGCAACATTACATTGATTATGATACTTTGTGTCACATGCATAATATTGTCTCTCACCTTATTTTTTGAGGCGTATGCTAGGCTATACTAATGATCAACAACTTCATTAGTAATGTCACTTCGTGACACTCGGTGTTCAAGTGCGCTCACTAATATCTTGGCATAAATATTTCCAATCATGTTATTGAGGTGTATGCCTATGTTACATGATGGTCTACAAGTTGATTAAGAGTGTGCACTTGGCATCAATGTGCTCAAGAAGTATCTTCATCTTGCATACTAGAAAAAAAACAAACATATGACACTTGCTAT
Source organism: Polytrichum commune (assembly GCA_950295325.1). Taxonomy (NCBI): domain Eukaryota; kingdom Viridiplantae; phylum Streptophyta; class Polytrichopsida; order Polytrichales; family Polytrichaceae; genus Polytrichum; species Polytrichum commune. Next base: position 26,764,260 of record OX485805.1, read on the forward strand.
TAGTTACTATGATCAATAAGAACCTCCCCTTCACTACACTACATAAGTAGATTAGTGTTAGATGAAGATTAGTGTTAGAGCCAATAGTTACCCAAAACACTAAATGTCACTTGAAAGTACAATTAGTGTTACAATTTCCTTTGTCTTTATTTTGCATTGTCAAAGTTGAGTTCCATTAAGTTTAAATTTTTAATATCAAATTCCTAGCATATTACATTTTCTATGAGGCTCACATATTCTACCTCCAATTCTTCATTTGAAGATCTACAAAAAAATGTCATCTAACACTAAATGCGCTTTTGTAAATATTCAAAGTTACTAATTGGTACAAATAGTGTTAGAGTTGACATTTAGTGTTCTAACACTATGAAGACAATTGACATTTAGCGTTTTCGTCGACTATTAGTGTTTCCAACACTAATCTACCTATTTAGTGTAGTAAAACACAAAACTACCATCTCAAGTATCCCAACGCGCTACCCTAATTGTCATAATGTAAATATTGATTCATTTTAAAAAGTTACTTATGTTGATGAATGGTATCATGTTGGCAAATAGCTGACGTGACACTTTGAGACCTCTAGGCATCTAGTTTAAGCCCTTCACAAATTGTGTATGTGAGACTAAATACCAAAATGGTGCAGTCCATTTTAATGTAAATTGTTTTTGCGAACAATTGCCAATTGGCAGCCCAAATACTTATGATGAATTTTGGTTTTAAATTCCAATTATTTATTTGGATGATTCCATCAAACACACTATTATAAGGCATATATATAGATGAAGTTTAGATTCATCCATATTTCTTATAGAATAGGCTCCTTCACTCGGATGATGAGCTCCATCTTGTCTACTTCAAAGATATGATAAGATCACATAAGACCATTCATCATAGCATTACTCAACATAGAGGAGCTATTATGTGGGCCACAAATATATTAGGTGTAATGCTAGTATCACCAACAAAAATTCCAATATGCCTTCATATTCACACTAAAAATGCATGCGACACTCACAAGTTTATTATGTAGAGGATAAAAAGATGCAACAAGAACTTAGTAATGTTAAGGCAAGCCCACTTGTTGCTGGATCCAGATAACAAACATTGATTAAAGATGAGAAATGCATATTATGTTGGAAAAGTTGTGACAAGGGCTCCCAAATGCAAATGTGGATACAACAACCAATAAACCCGTGAAGAATGCACCATATTGCATCCGCAAATGCGAAATGTGGATGGATGAGGGAGGATTTGTTATGTGGATATGGAAATGGATGGGCTTGCCCTTTAGTATATCATCTCCAAAAACTTACATATACAAACAAAATACCAAAGATATGCATGAATAGTGGATGATAAACTCGTGGATGGATGACACAAGTGGCAGTCCATCCTCGTTTGGGTCTTCCCCGTCCTCCTCCTTGCCCCTCCCTCTTCCCTTCTGCGTGTCGACTTAGGGTTCGGTGTTGTAGGAGTGCTCGTCGAATCCGAGTTGCAGAGGAGTCCTTCCCTCGTTGTTGCTGTTGTTGTCGTCGTGACCGAAAGGAAATTAGCGTGCTTCACGATGTCGTGGCGAGGGAAGCTTTCGCAGGTGGTGCAAGAGCTTCGAATCCACTGCTGCCAGTACTCGCCCTCCTCCACTGCCACCAGGTACACATACATATATTCAGCCCCAACCCTTTGCGATGCTCACATTCCCACAAACTAGGGTTTCTGTGCTCCACATTCGCCTTGTGGTAGAATTCGGGATGGGAGGGAACTGATCTGCTACACTTCGCGGGGGAATTCATTCATTCAGACCCTTGCGTTGCTTGCATCACTTAAAACAGGGTTCCGTGTGAACTACATTCACCTATGTGAGGGTTGATTTCTGGATGGCTATTACGACCCCGGGTAGAATCCGGATTGCAAGAGAATTGATCTGCTACATTTACCAAACCTAAGGTTTCTGTGAACTACAATCGCCTTCTGGGAGGGTTGGTTTGTGGAAGGCTATTACGGCACGGGGTAGAATCCGGAATGCATTTTGTTTCACAACAGCAAGAGAACTGATTCATTGAAACCCTTGCATTCCTTGCATTTTCTAAAACAAGGTGATATGTGCATTGCATTCGCATACTGTGAAGGTTGATTTGTGTGGATGGCTATTATGATATGGGGTAGAATTCGGAATGCATTTTGTTTCATAATAGCAAGAGAGCTGATCTGCTACACTTTGCATGGAATTCTTCAAACCCTTGCATTGCTTGCATTTCCGATAAAGGGTGTTATGTGCACCACATTCGCCTTTTGTGAGGGTTGATTTATGGATGGCTAGTACGACACGGGGTTGAATTTGTAATGCAAGAGAACTGAGTTGCTACACTTTGCAGACAATTCACTTAAACCCTTGCATTGCGAGCAGTTCCAAAACCTAGAGTTTCTGTGCACCACATTTGCCTTTTGTGAGAGTTGATTTGTGGATGGCTATCACAACACGGGGTAGATTTTGAAGTGCATTTAATTTTAAAATAGCAAGAGAACTGATCTGCTACTCTTTGCAGGGAATTTATTCAACGGAATTACTCAGATTTGAAAGCGCTGAATCCGACCCTGCCTATTCTGGTTCGTGAATGCAGTGGAGTGCAGCCCCGTCTGTGGGCTCGCTACGGTCAGTACACATATCACCACACACTTTGTATGTAGTTGATTGTTGACAAGAATTCGATTCCTGACATCATACTGACATATCATATACCATGTAGCAGCTCACATAATAAAATTGGCTTATGTTGCTGTGAGCTGGAGAGGAAGAACTGGATGTCCTCTCTTTACAACTGAAATCAGAAGCATATTCTTTTATCGAGCCTAAGCCTAGTGTAGTTCAAAACATGGTTTCCCCATCTTGTTTGAGAGCCGATGATAGAGAAGAGTTGCTGATAGGTTGCTCCATTGCTAGCTGTGGATTGAACATAAGAAAATGGGGTTATTTTGCTGTGAGCTGTGAGAGGAAGAATTGGATCTGCCCTCTTTGCAACTGAAATCAGAAACATCTTCTCTATTTGAATCCAACCCTTGTATGCTTCACAACATGGTAGCTCTGGGCTGCAAACTAATTGGTCAGTCATGGGTTACAGATTTTGGCGTGGAAAGGAGTGTAGTGCTAGATGGGTTGACTGAGCATGAAATCAATGTGAAGCTTGAGGAGATTGTCAAACAAGGACGACCAATGAGGTGATCTATTCTGAGTTACAATCAATCTAGTAAATGGGAATTTCTCATGCATCCTTCTTTGCCTGTTCCTCTACCTCGATGTGCTTTTGAAGAACCTCTTATATTCTGCAATGCTGATGTGTAACCTGGGTTATAACCGCAACTGCATTTTGTAATTTTCTTGAAAGGTTTTCTGTAGATATAAGAGTTATCCTTGAACTCCATGGGACATTTCTTTGGGAGGCAGCCCTCTATATTTTCCATTGGTTGGTTTGCATAGAATACTGATAATATTTTCCACCTGTGGTGCATGCTCGGAGGTAGTGCTTGAATATGAATGAAGAGCAACCTATTTCAGTTGATTGAGGGCCAAATTTATTTTAGCACCTCTTGGCATACCAAACTGAGTTTTGACCCTTCAATATAGAATGTTTCTCGTCTAGACCTCCAGAGTATCTCCAAGTATGCAAATTTACCAAACAAGGAAGGTGTTGTCTGCAAAACAACCAACTCCTGACCAAAGGGCATGTTGAGTTAGGGGAGGACTCTATTGTTCTGTTTGTTTAAATGTTCATTTTATTTCTGAGTAGGTTCTCAATGATTTGGGGATAAAGGATGCATTCAAAATATTAACAATGCCTCTGGCTTCTGTTGTCTACAGGTAGTCCTGCTAAGGGAGACAGAGCACCTGCTAATAAGCTCCTTTGATTTGTCAAACTTGTTCAATCAAAATGTGAAATATGATGCTGTGACTTGTTTAGTCACTTGCACCTTTTTATTCTCTAAGCCACATACTCCATGCTCAGCTCCACTTCGTTTCTCTGTCTGTTTGTTTGTCTTGCTTCTTGTTTCTTGTTTCTGCATATCCTATTCTCCTAGCTAGTGATCACTTCTGGCTCTCCTGTATAGGGCCACAAAAGCAGGACATTCGGCACTGTTGCTCACTAGCTCTTTCAATACTAGATAATAGAGAACTTGGATTGCCCTGGACTTGCTCAGGACCCCAATGTTCAGTTAATTGATTCTTTGTGTCTAACTACCTGCCACAATGATGCTGTAGCTTACTTGAAGAACAATGTAGAACTATGGTGTCGTTGGCTATCAAAAGATAAACCACATTTGATCAATCTTGTGGTAAATGAAGATCTATCACTGTGACAATCATCGACCACATAAATTCCACCCTTTGTGGATATTTTGATTCTTCCAAGGAGATTTGTTGTCAAAATATATTTCAAAGTATATGTTAAAGTTCTGCATAATGTGCTTGGTCGTGTCATACACTACCTATGAAAGGTGTGTCAAGCATTGTATCTCTCTGATGTATGCGGCTGCAGGTGAGACTATACAATCTGCGAGCACCATTTTCAAAGATTTGAGAATGATGTTAGTGTTCCCTCTTTTTCAAATGTCCAAGGCACTTTGTACATCTGTAGTCTGTTTCTGTATTTATCACAGAGGAATTGAACAATCAGCCTGCAGTAGTTTGAGTTTTGTACGAGGTCTGTTGAAAAGAGCATGTACATTTTCCTGTGACATTATAGGGCGCGGGGAGGGAGCTCAATCAATGCTACAGCTATATTTCCTGAATATTTCTGCAAACCTGATATACTGAGAATGGATATTGATTTGAATTCCATTGAGACTCTTTGGAATCCCACATGGAACATTCCGGCACTTAGCAAAGATGAATTAGAGCACCTCCTTTGATAATAGTCTTCTGAGTTCTTGAAATATGGAAAGTAAGTAGCTAAATTTATCAGGACAAAAGTAGGAGGTTGTTAACTTGTCATGTGGAGTATCCTGCCAACATTGGTGAGGTTGTACTTGATTCGGTCGAAGTAGAAGGAATTTTGGTCCACAAAAATTGAACCTCTTCTGACCTGTAGCATTGGGAAACTTATCAACAGGGTGAGTAGTTTTATTTTATTTCGCCAGTCTGCATCTATTGACAGGGTTAAATCTGCTCAACTTCCAGTTCCACTGCAACCTCGGATTGGGGGATTCAAGAACATCCAAGCATAAGGTGTCTGGCCCTCTTGTGGCCACTTGCAGCTTCACACACAATTTTGAACATTGAATTGGATTGGATTGGGATTGGTCTCGTCAAGTTAGCAATCATGAAGATTGTCATCTCATGTTTCATAATCGGAGTTCAGATGCAAAAGCTCTAAGAGATCAAAGTGAAGATTCTTGTTCAACGGTCACGTAAAACCTTCCCAATAGTGTTATTTATTGAGCCTAAAATGGTGCTATATTTTGAGCACATTGTTCAGTCTCATTGTAGCACATGTGATTATGGTGTCCGTTCACAACTCCAAGCCTTGCTATATGCCACTCAAAAATACATATAGGTGCCCAAGTAAGAAGAATGACCACATAAGGTCCACATACTACCACCTCATCAGCACTGGTCTCATCGAATTAGCAATTGCAAATTACAAAGGTCATCTCAATCCTCATAATCGTAGTTGAGATGCTAAAGCTATAAGAATCAAAGTGAAAGATTTTCTCATTTCATAACATTACTCATCAATTAGTGCTCGTTCAGTGGCCCCTCAGACAATAACAGTCGGATGCTCGAAAAGTTGAGTCTCCTTGTTCAGGTTTCCAAGCATCCAACCGTTATATTCCGAGGCCCCATTGAACAAGCACTAAGTGCTGAGTAATGTTATATCTTTCAATGATCACATAAACCTTTCAAATTATGTTAACTATTAAACCTAGAACAATGTCTATATTTTGAGCATATTATTAATCTTATCATAACATATTTTTCTTTGGTGTCCGTTCATGACCCCCAAGCCTTGTCATATACCAATCATATCTATATATATATAGGTGTCTTATGCCCCCTCCCCACCCGACTTTACCAAATAACCAAAGTCTTTCCTAAACACCGGGTAAAGCTCCCTCGGTTATAGGGGAGGCATCCGGCTATCCCAATGCACCTACAAGAACTTGCTCCAGAGGTTTTTGAGTAGGTTGTAGTTAAGTAGCTTTCACACATGTTCATGGTTTTATCTACGAAGCAATGACATGTTGGATAGTTTCCGTCCCATCCCCAAATCCCGTATTACTCATCTATCGTACCATCAGTTTTTGTTAATGAAGCTCCTCGTGCCCTCATAGCTAAGACTCAAAAGCAACCAATCACAAGGGCGGGAGACAACACTTCTAAAAGTCCTATATTCTTACCTCATGTTTAGGTACCGATGGGAAGGTCAGTGCTTGAGACTTAAAACCTCCACTTGTAAACCATGCCACATCATTTGCCAACTAGACTCAGCACTAGATAATGTCGATGGAGTGAAGGCCGTGTTTTAAGAACCAACTTGTAGGCTTAGCTAAAGTCAGGTGGGGAGGAGGGGGGGCATGAAAGTAAGAAGAGTGACTGCATAAGGCCCACATACTCCCTAGTACCTTACCTGTGAGAATCGCTCGTTCGACTAGGAACTGAATCAGAGTACCCAAATTTTGTACTGTGAATGATGTGCTCTGATTGATAGAGCACACCGTCAGAGTTTGGAACCTACCCTACACCACTCGAACGAGGAAGTCGACACGAGTCGACATTCACCGCATGATGAGATCTCGAGTCATGGAACTCGCAGATTCATCGACCTACACAAGTCATTTCGATGTCAGGCTGCATCTCAAGCGAACTCTGACAGGTATGTTATGTGGCCCTATTGTGGGCGCTCAGGAATTGTCTCCTCGATCCAGTAAGCACTCGTGAATCACGAGCATTTTTGTTTCACGTTCTCAAGAATTGAAATCGCGATGCAATAGATCACATGAGGTAGAAGTGGGTTTTTTTTTGAAGTTTTAGAATGAACACGTAGATCCATGACCACATATGTTCACTATTGAACTTCAAATGGTGTCTATGTTTTTGCCCACACAGTCCAATTGTGTCGTAGCACGTGTGTTTGTCGTGTTTGTTCTTAACTGCAAACTAAGGGAAGCTAAGACATGAGAAGTGAGGGTGAGCGGTAACTTGTGAGCCATAATGTGAAATATAGGAAACTTTCACAGGTATAGGGTTTTTAAATCTGGCATAACTTTTTTGAATTTATTCAAGATTTTGATGATAAATTTTTGAAAAGTAAAAAAATGAAGGGGGTTTATTACCGAGGACTACTAGAAATTTCAATCAAATGGTGATTTATATATATATATATATACGTGTGCAACCAAAAGTTTGCGAGAAAATTGAATGTCATGGACGGACATTTTGAAATATTATTGTGAGAGCACTACACGAGCATCATTACACCGTTTAAGGTATTTAGTGTCACTTACTACTTGGAGTTATGTTGTGCTATAACATGTTACTATGGATCTCATTTCTTACTAGCAAAGGTCAAATAGGTTGTTTGGACACTATATAATATTGACATCTTTACTTGGTATAATTTTACATTAACAATATAATGTTATATCAATGTGTAACTCCGAATAGTAAGTGACACTAAATATCATGAACAATGTACTTGTGTTCAACAACATTGACAAATTCACGTGATTACATGACTTTGTTGTAGGTATGTTGGAGCGTGGATGATGTTGACGTTGTTGTGGTCCACCTTGCATAGAAATTTGAACATATAGTAAAGATGTTTGTAATACATTCATTTCTCTTTCTTTCCCATAGCATGAGAGGACATCTTGGTGAAGTCTTGGGATGTGCATTGTGGGATGTCTTCAGTTGTAACATGGTAGGAGTTGTCCCCTTTGAGATGATGTTGATCATCGCTCCAAAACCTAGATATGGAATGACAATACTCCAACAACAATTCATTCTTTAAATCTATAAAGATAACTTTTTTTCTTGCTTTATAAAGCTCAGAAAAAAAATGAGGCTAATGTGGACACCTCCAGCTCAAAGGATTCATCCAACCAACCGATTCAAGCATTAAAAGCTTGAGCATGTTAGCAATTGTGAATCAAGACCAAAGAAGTTGAAATCGTTGAAATCAAAGTTGAGGAAGGTGTTGATCTAGGCTCCAGAATCAAAGATTTTGTGCTTTCCAATCTAGTGTCATAGGGTGGAACTCTTTTATCATTCAATGTTGTGTAAGTCGACAACATCATTAGCAACATGGGTCATTTGCCAATGAAATCCAAGTTTAATGCCAATATTGGTTGTGTCATGTCTCTAAAGTGGTTACAAGTAAGATAAAGTATTGTCAAATCAACTTTTCATTATAGAATACCCACAATACAAGTTGCTCAGCACCTCACAACCATATGCTGCCTCCTAAGTTGCCTACCATGCCTACAAAATCAAGTGTGTTATAGCTAGTATGTGGATAGCACTCCTAATTGTAGAGGATGGTGGATGTAGTTTTTTTTTTGGTGAAGATGACTAACCCAAATATTGTTGCAGTGGCAACAAAATTATCATGCATTACTCACCCACCAAATTAGAGTGATTGTGCCACTGATTAGGAGCCACAAATAAGTATCTCATTAAGGAAGCTAACCAAATTAGCCTCATCTACCTTAGTATCCATCCATGAGTCTGATGCACACCTTTTGAGAACTTGCAAGTTGGGTGGGTTTCCAGGTTTGGTGGCACACAAAAATGTGAACAAGGGATGGAATTGTGTCACAATTGTTGACAACTTACAATATAGCAAAAACGCCACCCTTTGTTGGCATTGGAACTTGGTGTTCTTGAGCCCCAACACCTCTTGCCTCGCGAGATTGGTTTCTATCTTCAATTGCCATGTGTTGGGTACTATAGGCCAGTCCACAATTAAAAAAATAAAAAATAAAAATCTCTCCAACTCACATAATGCTTGATATCGTCACAACAATATCACAAATCATGATCCACATCATTGGTGGAATGAATTTATTTTTCAACCCATTGTCATGTTTGTTGATTCTGACTTTGATATTTGCACAAAATCCATATATTGGGTTGCACAACATATGTTGCCTTACACAACATCTGTTAGCATAGGTGGGGGACCATCTTGCAATGTGCCATTGGGAAGGGGTGCATTTAGTCTCTAACACCGATGTGATAAGAGCCACACCAAGCTTTGCAAAAGTCAATGACTCCTCTGTGCATGCTCTATTTTGTCCAAGTGTTAGGGCAAGGAATGGAGTAGTTCACTTTGTTGATTGATGTGAGTTGTAATGAACATCAGGTGGCAAGTCAAGTTTCCATATGGTGGAACCAAACAGCTTCGAGCCCGCCAAGATACACTTCTTGGTGTTAAAATCATTTGCACCGGAATATGCTTCATGGCCTTTTCTAGTAGATATGGATCTCTTAGCAACAACCTTTAGTTTCAAGGACGTTAAATCAAGGCCTTTACTAGTGGAACCCCTATTAACCATGTCATGTAATTCGCAATCCGCATGAAGACTCGAATCAAATCATCCATTGTGGCTTTGTATAGGTTAGCTTGTTGCCACTCGTTGTGCACTGTCATAGCTTGAGTAGTGCGGATTTCAAATCTAGCATTTATGATTTCAGGGTTTAGGGTTTAGGGTTTTAGGGAAAACTATATATATATATATGACTATAGTTAACATCCACATTAAATAAACTAGACCAAAGTAACAAGAACAAGTAACATCCAAGTGTGAATGCAAAGTGGTTAGAAAATTTGCTCTTGAAACAGAGAAGTCGATGCATAGTCTTTGTCCTACAGACAAAGCCAAAAAGAAATAATTTGAAGTGTGTTTAGATTTGATTAAATGTCACTCTAATTGAGGATGGCTTACTAACCCCAAACGGATGAGAATCCTTTGGAAGCTATGGCCAATACAAAAGAAAATTGCCAATACAGAGACTGATGCCAAAGTTGAAAGAGTTTCATGACTGCTATAGAGGGTGGAAATAAAAGTGATAGGAGCCCACACACATAGGACGGAATCACACACGACAAGGAACACACCAAAGAACCATAAGAGTGTGAATCAAAGTCTAACTAAGATGAAATGAAGGAGTAAAAGGCATAGATTGTTATTAGAAACCTCAATCCAACATGTCGTGAATCCTTGTAGACACTAGCTTAGTCATCCATAAGACCTAGTACCTTGGTTGTTTTCCTTGGGTTAGTTTGGAGTGATAGCAAAATATTAGCTACACATACCCCACTAATTCTATGGTTTTGCCTCCATATGTAGAGAGTGTCACATGGGTGGCTTGACTTTTAAATTCAATCGAAAAATAAATAAAACCTTCACCGGTGACACATGTAAAAAGCTTCACTATTCAAGGATTGCAAGCCAATAGTTTTCATGTATATAACGATTCCGTTGGGGAAATTTTTCATTAGATGGTAGATTGATTATGAGCTTAATGCATAACCACAAATAATATGGGATGCCCAAATCCACTTTTCGAAACATCGTGATGAAGTAAACCTTGCACACATGCGCGCGCACACACACACTCACCAACCCCGCCAAAATAATAATTATATAATAATAAATCAAAAACCTCGTTGTTCTTCAAAAAGGACCTGCAACTGGTGTTAAGGAGGTACGTACTACCCCGAACCTGAGACGACATTGTGATCTCGTGGGACATTAAGGGTTAAGGCAGGCCTCCTAAGATATGGAAAACGCCAATTTTACCGCTTTTAGCTTAAATCCGGCATCCAAGGTTGTCTATTGTGTCGTGACGGAGGCTAATCTCGGCATAATGTCGTGCCGTCACGACACGTATCCGTCACGACATTATGCCGGATGCTGTCTTTATCCTGACGGACTTGAATTTTACCGAATTATGTGTGTAATTACATTACCCCATTTCGGACACGTAGGATGTAAGATGTCCACGTGTGATGACATGTCAGCAAAGTAGAGGTAAAGTGGGGGAAAAATTACTAGCGCCCGTCCGCCCCCGTTCCCGACCCCGTCCAAAAAAAAAAAAAAAAAAAAAAAGAAGAAGAAGAAGAAGAAGAAGTTCCCAACCCGTCCGCCCCCGTCCGCCCCACACCCTCCTTAGTCATATTTTACTACTTTGATTTTAACAGAATGATAAACATAATGGCAAAATGGTTTACATGGCGCTAGGCATATCCACGTCCACGTCGGCCTTTTCTGCCACATAGGACGCCACCTTGGCAAGAAGGTAAGTATTTTACCCACCCTACTAGCTTCCCCCTAGGTTGACCCTACGTGGACCCTATTGTGTCGTGACGGAGGGGTCCGTCACGACACGACACGTCATGACGGCACGACACCGTCATGACGTCGGGATAGATAACCCTGCCGGCGTCCAAAAATCTACAAAATTGGCAATATATAAAAAGTGAAAAATTGCTTTGAATTTTACCAATTTTCGTGACGTAAGTTGTAAAAGTGTCAGCTGCTCGTTCTATTGGGCCCCAATGCCATCATCGAACCCAATCGGAACCCAATTGGAACAGGAATTCCCATCACAACACAACGTTGCTTGGGCCTGAAAGATGCCCTCCAGCGTCAGGTTCATCATTGACTATCAAAAGTCATCTTTTCCCATTTCAGAATGCTAAAACCCGACTCAACGCTAGGCGTCCTTGATGACGAGGCGCCCTCGACAACTAGGCGTGGTTGACGACGAGGTTGGGTCTACAACTCTACAAACACCTAGTCATCGACGGTAATGTCATAACAAAGAACACCTCCAGTGACACGTCTGCTCAGCGATTCAGGACAAAACATTCACTTCTTATTTTCGGCGTCCAAAAAACCTTATATTATCTAAATGTGGCGTCTAAAAATAAAATGCCACATTTTAGGAGGCATGGGTTAAGAGTCCCAATTCGTTTACCTTGGCCCACCAAACTCCCAAGCTTGAGCTCAAGCTCTGTTTAGCTGGGCCTATGGATTCCACCCTAGTTTCTAGAGGACATAATACATACACTCACTTCTGTCCAAACTCTAGTTGGCATCTAGGCACCCAAGAGGGGCTACATTGTGCCAAGTGGACCAATCACATGATGAGAGATTGGCGTCCTCATGGGTGCTTGCCACGTCACCTCCTGGGCTTGGGGGGGGGGGGTGGGGCGTGTGTTGTCCAGGGAGGTAGCATGGTTATAGGGCCAATTTAGGGCTTTTTGTGAGGGAGAAATTCATTGCCATTTTAAATGGACTTGGGGAGCAGCTTGACCTCAATGCATGACAAATCAATCGACAATCGTGATGAAGCCATAATTCCCCAGTTTGACTCAGCATATTTCGCCATGCACATTTTTGAGGTTTATGCAAATTCGCAGATCCGTTATGTAGCACTTCCAATCTCATTGACAAGTTTGACCGTTGCATTGCCTCGTTAGTAATTTGTCTCATCCGGTCCGTAATAAGTTATAGTTGGGCCCACACTAGGACCAAAAATTGGTCCACAACATTGGGGGAGTTTCCATTTTGATAGGAGTTTCTAATTTGTAATGCAGCGACGTGACACGAGATACACTGTAGTACATTATATCCAATGAGGTTATTGTGAGTAGGACGACAAGTCCTTACTGATAGTAGTAAATCTCAACAAGAGAATCTGGACTTTCCCTATCAAGAGCGACGACTCATGTTGTCAAAGGACATCGGTTGGCCCTAGTGTGGACATGCTTTTAGCGAATCACTCAACTTGTCGTTTCTAAGTTGGAAGATCAAAATCGAGATTAAAAGAGATCAAAGTGAAGACTCTCTTTCTCTTTGTGTGACCAGATACGTCCTTTTAATTCATAGATTTGTTAAACCTACAATAATGCCAATCTTTTGAACACACAATCCAATCTCGTTGCAACATGTGTCGTTACAATGTTCATGCTTAAATACAAGCCATGTCATATTCCAATCAAATATAGACGTCCAATTAAGAAAAAATGGCCCCACATACCGTAGAATATGAAACCCTAGCCAGCAGTATGATCATCATGGGCTGCCATGCAGATGCTCTAGATTTCTCCACCTACAGGAGCACACTGGGCATTTGGTAGGCTCTCATCAATGCCCCCAGTACTCAGGGATTCTCAGTTTCTCATAGCTTCTAGACTTGGTACAAATTCTTACCATGTTGACAAACCATCATCTCCCATGAATCTTCCTGTTTGCATGCTGAATCCTATCCCTCTTTCAATCCACACCACTAACTCACTCTGAAACTTGGGTAGTTTTTTTACTTTACTTGACTCCGAGTAATAATACGGAAAATGTCATATCAGAATCACATCAGCAGGATGCAGAGGACGAAGAAACGTTTCTTATTCTTACGGCATGGAGTAAATGAGGAGTACATTCAGGGAGAGAAGGAATTCTCACATACAAACGCAACTCTCATCCATCCAATATGAACACTTACCCCCCTATAGGTTTGTGGGTAGATTCATCTCAAATGACTTGGACTGCATGAGATTGGAGTCTCTGAAGTTAGTTCCGGTGTCAAATCAACTAAAATAAGTATCTACAGGATACGTACTATTAAATGAGAGGTATGCTCGTATGCAATAATTCCCTCTCTCTCTCTTCTACATACAGCACCTACAGAAGAAAGTCGCAGGCTCAAGTTTGAAGAAATATCCAAACATCTGATTGGGTGGTTGGTTGATTTGATGTCATACTTCATGGTGCCTTTCAGATTTTCAGAAAACAAGATTTGATGGTATTGCTATATCATCGTGTCATGGCTCTCTCCCTGTCAAAGAATTACTATCGTTCATACGGGAAATGCAAATTCATTAGGTTTCCATGCACTCACTTGCTTTTACATGACTCAGATTTCATCAAGTTCGTATTTCCGATCCTTGCACCAAAAAAAGTCACAGGCTCTTTGGATTAGAAACATCACAGTTGAGTGGTCGATTGCTGTCATACTTACTTCATGATGCCTTTCATTATGTTTCCAAAAACACGTTCTGATGAGGTTGCAAAGCATGCTGCTCCCTTAATAACGCTCATGACTTGGGGACATTTTGGAATTTTAATCGGATTGGCCAAGGCACAATATGGGCGTTAAGGTCACCACTCCAAAGTTCCAAAGTGGCCGACCGTCTAAGACGCATTGGTGTTGATGTCGCCATTCCAAGGTCCAAAATAATTGACTATCCACGCAGCATGTTGAGCGGACGGTCCAAGGCTGGCTAGGACATTAATTCATATGCACATATAACACATGCCCAAGCCTATTAGGCATCATATATACACTACCAGTATATATATGAGTCCACGACAATTGTCATTGGAAGAAATACCTAATCTACAAATGTGGTAGATTTGCAGATTTTCCAATGCGTTAAGACAATTTTCTAATGATCTAGGTCAATCGCCCAGGACTCATGTGCTTGTACTGTACGGGTAGGCAAATGAGGTTTTAAGCACTCACTTACTTTTACCGGACTCAGTTTTGAAGTTCTTTCCTAATCCTTGCACTTACAGGATCCTTTCAGTTGATTAAGGTAAGGATCTTAGGTTTGAGCGGTTAGTAGTGTCAGATCAACAACATAGTGTAAGTTATACGTACTTCAAAAGCCTGTGTTAATTCTTTCGCAGTCCATAATGATTTGCAAGAACAAGAGTTGTGCAAGTTAGCCACCAAGTTTGTTCCTCTTTCAATGATCAAGTAAGTACTACTGCCACAGTTTTTTGGGAAGCACGCAATATTGAGCACATGTCACTTTCTTGTGAGACCACAGACTCAGAGAGTTGGATTGACACATTCATCAAAAAACTGAGGCAAATTTGTCAATGTACCTTCACCAAGTCTAGACAGTCCTTCTCCGAAAATAAAGAAAGAAAATGTCATGAAGAATGGGAGCTGTTGCTAAGTTGGACGACATGCACACGGCATGCTTCTTCAATTTCGTAACAAAATCCCAGAGTTTCAGATTCTTGTTGTGTATGGTCGTATACCCGTTTATACTGTGCAATTGTTAATGACATAATCTGACAAAACAGCAGAACCAAGCAGAGATTGCACAATTTTGGACACATGCTGCATGGCCATGCAAGTGCTCATTTATCTCACAAAGTGTAATGTCAAACCTGCATATATAGAACTTATATACGGCGTCCACAGCAAGCTGACCGACCAATTAGCGAAACCCTACGCCATATATTTTGTCAGAGTTCTGCTCTCCAATCACCACTCAGGGATCATCCAGACGAAGTGTGAAGGTCAAGCCATACCCTAATTAATTACTCTGGCTATGGCCGACTGCAAGTGAAAAGAGTCAACGTCCACTTATAACATCTACGACTCATGATTTCTACACTTTGAAGGATATAACACTGATGTTAACAATTTGCCAGATGAGCTGTCCAGCATTCTGAAGCCTGAGTGGGAGACAAGTAAAGGAAGCCAACTGAAATTCGTAGTATACCCTCAATGGCCTCTGTGGAGATTAGACATATCCATACACTTTGCAATTCACATTGATAATATGTCGCACTTTAATTACTCCACACCGTTGCTTAAGCTTGCTTGCACTCCAAGTTCCTGCCATAGCTCAAACCTCAGTTCAATTCTGCAACAAATCAAAAGAATCTATTCTAAACCGACACATACTGCACATGTTACACTTGTTTCGGTGTCATAGCCATCATTGGTGGTGCATTGCGAAGCTCCAAGTTCACACTCTTCGGCTGCCTTGACCTACAAGCAGGCGCGTAGGACAATCCCACTCACCGAATGCCTTCCCTTTCAATGTGTTGTCGCTTTGTAGCTTCCTTCACACTCTTTCTTTGTGTCATCAATGCTACAGAATTAGATAGTCCGGCAAACACATCAATGAATGCATCAAACATGCATGATCCTCACTGACATTGAACTAGAAGATGAATATACCGATCGAAATGATGATATAATTCTCCGTGGTGTGGAAATTGCCGGGGATCGGTGCAATATACAGATCCGATTACATATTGCATCGTGTAGCAAACCGTAACTAACCATGCCTGCAAAGATCTCTAGATGAAATGAGTTTTGAACACATCCTTGTACCAGGTGCCTGCAAACATTGTGAATTGCCAAGATCTGTAGTGAGGAATTCATACTCACTTAGAAATTGGAGATGGCAGTTGTAGTAAAGGAATTTTTCAGTACGAGCATTCCATTTGTGATCATTCCGATGATGAGATTAATCTGAGTAAGGCAGACTTGCCTAATTCAGTTACTTGTCTTGATCGGACACCTATTTTTGAGTGGTATGTGGTAAGGTGTGGTTCCAAGAACAGATACCAATAAGAAATTTGTTTGAAAGAGATGAAATCAAGTATTAGATACATTTAGGGCATTTGGGAACACCATTCCAAGGGATAGGTAGAATGAATTCGGAGACAAAGAAATTGCTCTCCAAATGTCAATTACCGGAATGTCAGTAATGGAAATTCGAGCAAGCCACGCGGATTTCCTGGAATGGTGTTCCCAAATGCCATTACCGGACGTGATTGGTTCTCATTAGGAAACCAAAGGTCACATAGGCATATTGATGCAACCTTGTTGACAGTGTCATTGTGGAGCTCCACACTATCCATTATCTTGGGACGACTCCACAAGAAATCCAGCTCATGTACCTCTTTCATAACATTATATAGATGCTTGAGGATGTTTTGTGGCGTCAACAAAGATCCAAGATGTAGTATTCTTAAATTTCAACTGGGATCCACATCCAATAATGACCTCAAACTGAATATGGGAGGTAATTTGTGAATAAAACATACTTGCCCATCCCATTTCCTTAGCTCCATGTCAATACCCACATGCCAGTTGCAAGTCGTCATCATGTTGCCGACCTTCCCACATGGATCCGGCCTTGCAAACTCCATTTGGGTGCCCATTAAACTTGTCGCCACCTTGTCACATCGAACAACTCCCTATCCCTAGTTGGGATTTTCCACTTGCGCATGTTAAACTATGTAAAGATACTATGCTAAGGTTGCCTATGTGTAGGTCCCTATGGGACTAGGCCCATGTATTTACATGACTATCATGGGGTTCTTTATGGGGAATCAATCCGCGACCATTCCTCTCTAGACAATCTTCACACCTACATCAAGGGCCCTAATCAAACAACACATGCATATGATTAAAGCCCTCCAAGCTTCCTCAACCAAATCATGCTTGTTAACTGATTGAAACTCATTTCAATTTCATGTGAGGTCTAAATTCACATATGCCTTGCACAAACTTGTGATTAGACCATTGTGGACCGTGCTTTTAAGGTTTCACCTAGTGGACTTGTACTACTAGAAGCAAAAAAAAAAAATGTGATACTTGGTATGGGTTTGATGATGTTTCGTGCAAACCAATATGTTGCAAATCATGCGCCTCAGTTACATGGAATGTGCCATGCCGGTGACATTGCCATGTGTGTCCCCCTTATGTTAATATGGAAATGATACATGGCCATCATGTGTGATCCACAATTTGGCCCTTAAGGGTTGTTTACATCATGGACCATGAAGTTATCCCAAGGCCCTCTAGGATCTCTGATTGACTATTGAACTTGTTCCGGGACCACTTCGCTTTACACCAAGGGAAAATTTTTAGAGTGATCATGGAGTTTGTGTTCTCCAAAAGACATATTTTAAGGCCTATATTATCCACTGGCATGATCCAATGGTTTTTGTGATGGTAGAGGCAAAAGGGGTTCTTTGGTAGAAAAAGGTAGAAAAATGTTGTTATGATAAAAATTTAATGAAATTTTTTTGGGGGAAGAGAAGACGAAGACAAGAGAAGACTAGAGAATGGATTTTTTTTCAAAATTTCCCTTTTTGGACATATGTTAAAAAAAATCAACACATTTGCTTTTTGGTGCATGGTCATTCCTCTTGGTCCACATTCAGTTTACACCTACTAAGGGGCCCAAAGACTTTGTAAATTGGTTTTTTAAGAAATCGGACCACGGAAGTTGGATCATCAAGTCGGACCATGAAAAAAGGCCATCTTCCATGGTCCAACTTCATGGTCCATGGTGTAACCCAACCCTAAGTTCATGGCCCACTCTCTGTTATTAAAATTGATTAAAATTAATGTTTTCTACTATGCGGTCCTTTTTAATCATTCCCAAAAGGTTTTGAAGCCCACCTATGCTCGGGGAGAACCAACAGTTAGTCACAGATGAACCGGTTGAGTTTGAGAAATAACCGGTTGAAGTTCAACACTACAGGAAAATTACCCATCATTTTAGAGGAACTTATAGAATACACCCCAATTCAACAAAGGAAAACCGAAGGATGTCAACATGTGACCAGTTGGACTTGCAAACACTAGGATCTCAACCGATTAAGGTAGAGATATCATAAACCGTGAAAACAAGGTGATTCGCATTGAAGATATGGTCTTAAAATCATGAGATAATTTTCCAAGATAGGAGAGAAGGATTCATGAAGAATGCAAGTTGTTTCATGTTTTTATTCCATGTAAAACATTTTTCTACAATGCGAATCACCTTGTTTTCACAAGTGGAAAGTTTGTCAAACTCCCTACTCGTTCACTAGATTCTCCTTAAACCAAACACGGTAATGCT
This sequence comes from Polytrichum commune, assembly GCA_950295325.1. Lineage (NCBI taxonomy): Eukaryota > Viridiplantae > Streptophyta > Polytrichopsida > Polytrichales > Polytrichaceae > Polytrichum > Polytrichum commune. The sequence goes on from OX485805.1 coordinate 26,782,929, forward strand.
CATTTCCACACAGAACATCACCTAAACCGGTTAACTCATGAATACATTAAACCATGATTGATGCTAGTCAAACATGACTAAATTTGGCTAAACTGACTGTACACGCATTTCAAGCTACCAACCTCGCAGTTATCGGTATCAAAAGTGGCAATTCACTATTCTGACAGAAGTCTACTGCACATGTAGAGGGTAGTTCACGGTTTATGGTATTTCTACCTTATGCCCAAAAATCTCCCCGATCGTTGAAGCCCACTCTCCTGAATGCCTACTAGCTCAGGAGATGGCATGGGTTTCCTAGCATCAGGAACTGATTCCATACACTGGTTCCTTGGAGGCAAGGGTTTAGGCATCCAACAAGAAACGAGTGTATGGGTTGGTTCGCCCAAATCCTAGCGACATGGGAGGCTTTTTGAATGGGGCCAACATCCTTGAAGCCTGGCAGAAGTCAGGTGACTCTACCAATTGTTCCTCTACTCTAGATATACTTATTAGAGCTCTGTGATGAGTGTCTCTAGCATTACTTTCATATTTCTCATTGGAATCCAGATCTCTTTGTATGTTTCTTGTTGTTGACGCTATCGGTATCGGTAAATTTCGCCGGCATGGTTAAAGCTCAAATAGTTTGGGGCTGGAAACGAATGCTGCCTGGGTGGAAAACATGTTTCGTTTGGTTGGTACAGAGGGACCGTAATCCAACAAATTTCCACGCTACGCAATTGTACAGAAGCACCATATAACTTGCTGTTGCTGATCTTTGTCTTCTAGTTGACATCAAGTAAAAAAAATTGAGAGGACATTGATGTGGTGTGACAAACATGATCATGGCATGGGTTCAGAATTCTGTGAAAATGTCAATGACGGCGCACAAAATTGTGAACAGCTCGCTACAGGAGATGCGACCAGCCTATCAAGTTACAGAAGATTGCAACGATGGAGGTGATTGCCAAGCCTCTTGATGAGAAGGAGCACAGACGGATGTACGAGGATGTTCTGCGGGAGGTGATTGAAAGGGGTGAATTAGCTTGATAAGATTGGTCGTAATGCCAAGGCATTACGTGTGGATGAGTTGGCCGAAATTCCTCATTCCCAAGGACCCGTTGAAATGTCTTGTCAACTCCTACCAACCAGTTCAGGGGATTGTGTAACCAACCCTCGAACATACGGATCCACATTGGATGAGTTTTCAGGATTGCTCAATGACTGTTGTATTTATTGAGACCCCTTCCAGAGCGGATTTGTTGAAGGAAATAGAAACCATCATGAATGAGTCATTCTCCTAGATCATTCCTAAACCTAAGTGGGAGGCGCAATACCCACTCCTATTGGCATCGAACCATCAGCAGATTGCTCTAGCATTGAGTGTGCTACAATTGTTGTAGCCGAGTGCCCTAATAGGCAGGTTTCATCGGTCAAGCGTCCTTCGGAGGTTGCAGTAGCTGAGGAGTGTACTATGCTAATTGCATCTGTTGAGTGTGTTCCCATGTCAATTTCCGCTAGTGAAGAGTGTCCTAAAGTTGACAATCCAGAAAGTTTGTATGGTAATTGAGGTTGCAACGCAGCCACCGGAGTAAATTTTGAAGAAGGGTTTGTTAGATGATAATTCCTGATATTGAGGATTGTATGATCACTTGCGATGATGTTCCAACCATTAATGATGCAGCTTCAATGGATGTCAAGGTGTGTGGGGTACTCTCGGGTGGGGTTACCAACGAACAAGAGGGATCTACAACGGAGAAACCTGTCGAGGTGAATCTTACGAAATCAATGAATGACTGTTTGGAGAAGGATAATTTCTGGGAAACGGTGAACTTGAGTTCGCTTGGAAGTATGTGGCCGGAATCAGTGCAAGCGTTGGGCACTATTCCTGTGAACCAAAGCTGGAATCGGATTGTACAAAATAATATAGGGCATCGGATCATAAATTCTGTAGTTAATCTTGCCCTTGATCGAACAATGCTGAAGAGTTTGCTGTCATCGCAGGATTCCAATCGAATGTGGAGGCGGTATAATAATTGCAGTTGATATTAAATGTTGATTTGACATTGTCGAGGCTCTTGTACATTTCAAAAAAAAATTATTGGAAAAATTGTTGTTACCAAGCATCCTCTTTGTGTGGGGTTGCAGGAAGCGTGCTCTTGGTCTCCAATTGAAAATTGTTGATTGATAACCACCAATTTAATAAGGATGTTGATTTTTGAAATTAGCCACATCAACAGTAGAATTGCAATTGTAGAATAGTTTCATTACGAGATGATCTAGAAGTCAATGTGGACAGAAGTGGACTACTTAACTATAGTTAAGCTAACATGTCTTTCTATTCTCCAGGGCCTTCATCACATTTTCCGAGTTGAACCTTGAGGAATAGCCACAAGTCCAATTTAGGGCTATGTCATGTTAAAGTTAACTAGAAATCGAGGTTGCACCGCACTTACCTAGAATCAACATTCGTCAAGGATAGTATGATTGACCTTGTTTTCTAGCTCCTTCACTTATCATCTATGCGAGGAAGAGTTTGACTTAACCTAACTAATTACATAAAGAGTTGAGTTAATCGTGACCATGAAACTATTGTTTACCAATAGCTAAAGGTAACGAAGTTTCCTTAGCACTCTTTAACATTGGGTAAACAATGTAGCCTCTCAGCTACTTTTCTTGGAAGTCAAAAATGCTATTGTTCTCTCCATAAAATGGATTCCTTACTCATATATGTGCATGCATCAATCCGGACTGAACTGAATGATTGTGCTTTGGGTTCAACCTAAATATTGTGTTTGCTACATATAACTTGCCCTTGTATTTGTGAGGGAAAGCCACGTGTTTCCATATCTTTATGACATCTCCAATTTTCACGAGAAAGTTAGTTCAATACACTCGTAAACTCATTGTGGTCAAAAAGGGTCATCTATTTGTACTACGCATGCATGCCATGCCCCACCTTTTGCATGGGATAGAGTTGAGTATCCCATTACAGCCCTTGCCTATACCTCGTGATTGTCAAAATGTGGGAACACAACTAACATGCCACCCTTGTCTATTATGCCTTACATAAAGCTCACTTATTTGTAAGAATGGCAAGTCCATGGGAATGTCTACTCACTTGTCTTTATTACAGAGTGCTACACGGTGGACATCCCATGTATGATATTTGCATATCATTCATGCTATGTCTCCAATTGGCTTATATTCTCTTGGAAACCATGTAACATATGGCTTGCTACCATCGTTCCCTTCATTAAACCATGTGTCCATAATAGGTCCCAAAAAAAAAGGTGTACTTACTTTAACAACAACACCCTATAATTCATTAGGAAGACAATGCTTAAACCAACACCTACGAACATTATACAATAAGTACAAAATGATTTTGGGAATATCCTTGTTCACCACCTTACCAACATGTTCCCATTGCTACCATTAAAATACTGGACCTTTATAACTCTTGCATACAAAATCAAAATAAGACATACTTTGGTGCTTTAAAATCACCTATCAATCAATATCCAAAATTGTTAAGATATTTTTACTTATATATGTGTGGGGTGGGGGGGGGAGGGGTTAACGCTTATTGTGATGGTTTTAGTAACACCATCTACCTCGCATTTGGAAATCAAATCTAGTGTCTTGCTCCACATGACTTAAATTTGAAAGCAAAGCACCATCACACAAAAGGGTTTGGGGAAGTTTCTTGAGCACGTGATGCGTACTAAATATAATTAACCTTGAGTCTCTCTAAGTTAATTGATTGGTCACTTTGAAGCTTATGGCCTTGATGTCACCTCACCGGTACTTGGTCAGTGGGTGACATGTACACGCCCGAAATTTTCTCCCTCCCTTAGCTAGCCTCTCAAGCCCCCCACTTCCTCCTCTTGCACGTCCCATGTCTTTGTCTTCAAGTAAAGTACTTGAAAGTGAAGTAGCCTTACGACAACTCTCCCAACACATTTATGAGCACCCCAAAGGTTACATAATTAAAAGGTATGTGGGTCTTATGTGGTCACTCTTTTTAATTGAACACCTAAATTTGAGGACAGACATATGACAAGACTTGTAGATGAGATCATGTGTTGAAAGAAAAAAATGGTACAAGGCATGTGCTTAGAATATAGACCACTAGAAGAGTATTTGTCCATGGCAACCATCCGTTGTGATTTGGTCATTGCAGCTCATGACAAGTAACTGCATAAAGATATCATTTTGGTTGTCAACCGGAGGATTTTGGTTAACCCATTGTCCAAAAACCTTCGGTTGACAATCAAAATGATTTATTTATGCATTTTTCTTGCCATGAGTCACAATAGCCAATTTGCAACGGATGGTTGTAATGAACAAGTTTTCTTCTAGTGGACATCATTATATGTTCAATTGAGAACACACCGTAGTGAACTCATGCAAACACCTATCATATATTTTCCGATTCCATCTAATGGTCAAGATTCTTTCTGGAGTTGGAAGTCCCCACAATAGGGCCACTTGCCTTACAAGCCTCCCTATACCTTGGGGCCCTTAGCAACACATAAAAAAACACAACAACAAAAAATGCACCTAGAATTTAGTTATCGATCCTAATCGGAGGCCAATCTTTGAGTGGTAGGTGGTTAGGTGCATATCCAAGCATGGATACAAAAAACACCACACACACACACATGTTTCTAGAAGAGAATAGACTACATGCTCAAAATATGATAACATTCTCGACAATATAGTCAACATAATTGACAGTGGGGGGAGGGGGGCTATATGACCATTCAATGAGCATACAAATCTTCACTTTTGAAGATAAAGAACAAGATATATTGACATGAGCTCCGAAATTTACGGCCTCGATTTGGATTTGCTAACCCCCTCGTACTAATCATGTGTTTCATTATCCTTGGAGAAGTGGGCTACACGGAGAAACTAACCACTTAAGACCCATCCTACCTTACATAATTTCTAGGGTAGGTTGCTTTCCACAAAGCTATGCAAGTACATTGAGGGTGTTGTGATTCGTGAGCACAAGCGCAACCTTCTTTGTCCTCTCAATTAACTTAAAGTATTTTGTACCAAATTCCGGAGTGAATGGGGTTGATCATCATTTTAGCAGCTCGGGGGGGTTACTGAGCGAGTGTAATTAGCAACATAACACTTTGTGGGGCTAATTAGTGAATTGGAGAACGGGAGTACAAGTGCGATGAGTGAAAGTTTGATTTGCATACGGGAAGGTACTTGTAAGTAATTGCGGTTTCACAATTTCCCCACATTTATGCACATTTGTTCCTCGTCATATGTTTCAAGGAGGTCCCGGGTTAGATCACATCTGCCCAGGGTTGGACCCCACCCCAGGTTCGCCTCCTTCACTGCCCAGATGAAGTCCATGCTCCCTACTTGCTCTGTCCCACTTCGAAAAATAAAATTGCCCTTGCATTCTTGAAGGTAGGATGGGTCTTGAGTGCACTTCTTCTTGGATTTTGGACCTTGAAGAAGAAGTCCAAAATCCAATATATATGCTCACTCCCATTAAGTAAAGAAGCAATGAATTGGGATTTCATTTTCGAAGTGAAACTGTCAATAAAGCATATAATTAACTTGGAAGTTAAAAATGTTACAAAACCCTCGTTAGCACTGAGGTTATGATTTTTGTGACTTACCATTGAAAGGGTCTTCATCATTCAATTGAAGTACAAATGCAATAGCTACAAGATGTGAAGCAAGTATTTTTCTTATTCATAAATATGATGACATGTCTATGACTTCCCAATTGCGTTCAATATTGTCCCTATCAAGGTGCTCATAACACGTGTCATTTTGGAATCAATTCTTAACTACAAGCTTTCCCATGTACTATTCAAATTTAGGTGTGTAATTGAGAAGAGTGGCCACATTAGATCCGCACCCTAACCCATTATTTTGGTTTTATGGGCTTAGATCGTGTTTGAATCCCAAATAGCTTTGAAGTTGATACATCCCAACTTACTCTCTTTATATTAACTCAAAGTCTAGAGTAGAGGCACCCATAACCAATCGCTTAAGAGATTATCCGCTAGATTCAGAGAAGTATAAGGCAATGCAAATTTGTCATGTGTAGGAAGATAGAATTTAAGAGGACTACAATTTTTTTGGTAATTATATTTCTTCAATTTAAATTATTATAAAAAAATTAAGCTAGAAGTAGGCCTAAACATATTGGCAATGTTTGGAGTCTACCATAACCGCTAACCACTTACTCCTCCTCACTATAGCACTCAAAACTAAGACATGTGTCATGGCACTATTGGTTCTAGCGTACTCGAAATTTTTGGTACCCTATGGATTGCTGATGGGGTCTTCATCATGAATAATGGAAATTTCGGGGTCAAATTTTTTGAGTCATAAATCTTCAAGCTATAAATCTCCAACACTTTTACCTTCTATAGTAGAGGCACCTATTTCCGATCAAGACCCCATCAACAATCTATAAGGTACCACAATTTTGATCAAGCTAGGGTTGAATTACCGATGAGGTTGGGACTGAATTTGATCGAGCCAAAACCACTAGTGCCATGACACATGTCCTGGTTTTGGGTGCTAAAGTGAGGAGGGGTGATCAGTCAAAGGGAATGGTTATGGCAAACTCTAGCTATTGGTAATATGTTCGGGCCAACTCTTGGCTCCAAAAATTCACAGTTTTTTCAACTCAAGGAATAAAATGACCAAAAAAATTGCAGTCCTCCTTATTTCTATCTTCTTACATGGGGGAAAAAAAACCACACCGCCTTATACTCCTCCAAATTTGGCTCAAAATTTATCTCTCAATTGATCGGTTATGGGTGCCTCTACCAACCAAGTAAGGGACCCCAATAAAACTCATCCCATGGTTGATTCCTCCCAACTAGATCTCACCAAACCAATTTAGGGTCTCGACTCTCATATACTACACTAAAAATTGTATTTAATGTCATTGTCTTAAATTTTCTATCGACACTTATAATGAATAAGCTCAAAAGTATTGTCACAAATAACCGAAATTCGAATGAAATCCATGCCATTTATCGAAGCAAAGTTTGGCATACTTTGCATCCTAACATTTATGTCCCCAAATATTGTCATGGATGGGTGAAATTCGGAGGAAAAACCACTTCGTAAGCAACCGTAATTGCAACACGATATATATATATAATCCCCAAATTTTCAACCAAGGAATGACAAATAATGTTAGGTTTGCATTTAATGTTGGTGACACTACACGGGCGGTTTCCAATTAGTGTGGAGCCACACAAGTAGAATTGGTGGAAGTGGAGTGTAGTTCCATGATGGAACTTACGAAAACCGTATTGTCTCCGTCAAGTGAAAGTGAAGGCGTTCAAAAATTCGTTGGGCTGGAGGACATTGGACTAGAGAATTTTTGTCGCTTTACAAAGGGGCAGTGAAGGAAGCAGCAACAAAGTGATAAAGGTGAGCCTGGCAAGGCTAGCTTGGTATTCCTCTCGGCACATGCTAGCCGGGTAACGACCCATTAATTCCTGGCCGGAATAATATGCAACTGACAACCTCGTTTGTGTGATGACCCCGGGAACAACACATGAGGGCCGGTTTCCACCGTGGACCATGAAATCGGACCATGGAAGATGGGCCTTGTCCCACGGTCCGACTTCCATGGTCCAATTTTCATGGTCTCATTTCTTAAAAAGATCAATTTACAAAGTCTTTGGGCCCTTTCACTAGGCGTAACGTGAATGTGGACCAAGAGGAATGATCGTGCACCAAAAAGTGAATGTGCTGATTTTTTCTTAATATATGTTCAAATAGAGCAGTTTTGGAAGGGAAAACAAATTCAAGGTTGATCATTCTCTTGTCTTCATCTTCTCTGCCCCCAAAAAAATTCAGTACAAATTTATTGTAACGTCGTTTCTTTGCCATGGGCCCCTGCCTTTTTCTACCAAAGCACCTCTTTTGCGTCTCCCACCGCAGAAGCCGTTGGACCATGTCGGTGGGTAATGTAGGCCTTAAAATAAGTCTTGTGGGGAGCTCGAACTCCATGGTCACGCTGACATTCTTTTCCTTGGTGTAAACCAAAGTGGTCCCGGGACGAGTTCAACAACCAATCACAAATTTTACAGGGCCTTGGGTTGATTTCATGGTCCATGGTGTAGACAACCCTTGAGACTAAGTAATGTTATGACACTCCCACGCTAAATGTGCCTCATTTTCAACTACATTGTAAGAACAAAATATGACATTGTATGTTACCTTTAGGGATCAGGATAGTCGACCACCAACCAATTTCAATGGTGAAATATTATTATTATTATTATTAAATTAGTAAGTTATGGTTTATTCTGCAAAGGATAGTGAAGGACAAGCACGCAAGTGAGGGAGAGAGGGAATTGTTGTATGCAAGTGTACCTCTCATCCATCCAACGTAAATAATAAATTAAAATAAAAAAACATCATTTGGGGATACATCTCAAACAACCTCAAGTAGACTACTTTAGGGTCTTCAAAACAAATTCCGGTGTCAAATTAACTTTCAAGAAAAAGGTGCATACTATTTCAAGGCTTTCATGTTGGATGAATGATAGGTACACTCGTATACCATAGCTCCCTCGCTCTCCGCAAGTGAGAAGTAGTGTCCGGGGAGATTTTTTGACCAAAACCGGTCGACATCCTAGCGCTCCCAAGTCCAACCAATTACATGTTGACATCTTTCAGTTTTCCTTTATCAACTCATGGTATATTCCACATATCCCTCTAGAACGGTAGGTAAACGTTCCTAAAATCTTCATAACATCATTCAGATCCACAACAATGTTCTATGAGACTGACAGTATTCCACAACATGTCCCCCACACTCGATCTAGAGGTGGAGAATATTCCATGGAATATTGTCAGTCCCACATAACATTTGTTATGCATCTGAATAATGTTATGTTGAACTTCAACGAGTTAAATTGTCAAACTCCATCGGTTCATATGTAAACTAGCGGTCGGCTCTCCCGTGTGCCTTAGTGAGGAGCCAATTAAGGGCGTGCTGGCAAAGTCTTAGGAGTGAGCCAATCATAATGGTAGTGGGGGGGGGGGGGGGCAGAGAGACCTCATATTGTTTCTTCTGAAACTTGTCTTTCCTTTTCAGTGTGGTCCCCGAGTTCAAGCTGGTTGGGCTGGCACTCCAAGTACATACAATGAGAGAGTGAGTGAGGGCGAGGACGGAGACCGTTTGAACTTTGGCCATCATAGTAGCAAGAAAATGTGAGCCACCCTTGAACCTTCTTCGCCTTCCATTCTTACCACATGTTCCATGCACCGTAACTTCCCCTGCCACCATTGACAGTTGGTCCCCAAGCACAGCAGTGGAAGTTTTAAAAGAGCCTTGTGCCTATTCACACTGAGGCATGTGGGTGTTATTTGGTTTGTTGTTCATGTTCTCCAACTTCTATCAATTACATTTACACAACGAAAACTCTGTTGCATTAGCAAATCTACAATGAAACTCTCTCTCTCTTTATAAAGGATTGAAAATCGGACCTCCCTTGATTTGGTTATAGTTAGTGGAAGTGCGTGTTTGTTGATTTCGTAATTGAATACGTAGGTCCTTCCAATTGTGTTGACTATTGAGCACATAGTACACCCTAAGCTCCGTTCTATCAACTTCCATAATGTCACACGCTCTCTTATATCTCAAAACCCTAGGGAACGGATGTTCATAGTTCAAATCTCACTCCTTATCGTCATATTTATCTTCGTTATATCATGTAATTTGTCATCAATGCAAACCACCAAAGAGGTCAAACACACACCCTCACATTGCGCCGTGTGTCAACATGTGGAGTGTCACCTTCTTCTTCTTCTTCTTCTTCTTCTTCTGCCACTTGTTGAATGTTGGCGCATGTGTCCGCCACATCTCCCAAGAAGGCCAAGTGGAGTGGACCACACTAACGTAGGTGACAGGAGAACGAATTCAAATTGTCCTCACATCTCCTTTGTGCTATTCCATAATGTCACATGCTATATTAATTCTATAGTGACACACATCCATGTTAACACTACAAAACTCCGTAATATCATGTGCACTTTGGTTGCCACAAGTGTGATTACTACGAGATTACATGTGATTACATGTAATCTCGTATTACATGTGATTACTACGAGATGGTTGGAAAATCCTAATCGAGGTTGTAGCCACTTTCCTCATACTTTTCCATAGCTCATATGAGTGAATGTCGTATTCATTATCAAAATGAAGATTCTCCTGCTCATGAAGAGGTCATATAGGGTTCTTGAATCATATTGACTATTTAGTTAGGAATGGTTATCATGTTTTGAGCACGCATTCCGATATCTTTTTAACCACATATGTTTTTGGAATCAGTTTCTAGAGCCGTACCAAACCACATACCACTCAAATATAGTTGTTTGAATATGATAAGTAACCAAAGTAGGCATGTCTATCTCAGTGACCAAGGGTTGTGAGGAAAAAAACATTTAGGAAGTTTCTTATATACATATGTGGTTCTCAAAAGCCTTGGTCACCATACGTGATGTAAAGCAGTCAATGTCCTTTTTGTGGAAACAACCTATTTGAGATGCAAAAGATATAGAAGGGCAAAGTGAAGACTATATAAGTCTTTAAGCAATTGTGTAATTCCTCCCATTTTGTGTTAATAACTAAACCTAAAATGTTGTCTAGAATTTAAGCACATTGTAACATATGTCTTTCATTGTGCGTTCTTAACTACAACACTTCATTTTTCAGTGTGCCACATACCACTCAACTATAGGTGTTTGAATAAGTAGAGTGACCACATAAGGCCAAAATCAATTCTAAATACATGAAGAGGAACTCGTTAATAAGGTCTCAACGCGAGGTAATTGTTTTAAAAACATATGTATAGGGGGACTAGAAGTGGAGGAAAACATTGTCCTATTGAACATCAATTTATTTCACCACATGGGCCACGAAGAGGAAGCATCACTTGCACATGAGCTTGGACCAACATGCGGATAGTTACAAAGTAGGTTAGGAGAAACAACTCCTAAGTACTTTTCACTAGTCACCACTACACTTAGGTGCACGAAACATGGGAAGCTTGTGTGCACACAAGTATAAGAGAGAAGCCTTCTTTAAGATGACTTCTCCCCTACATTACATAGCTTTTGATATTTGATGTCCCGTACATTATTTGCAAAAGGTTACAATAAATTGTCTACAACTCAATAAATGTCACGTCCATTAGTTGTAAACACGACGCTAATGTTTTTCTACGCAAGGTATTACCCATAGATTGATAGCTTTTAACATTTTGATGGTGAACAACATGCAACTTCAAACAAAAGGTGAACTAAATCAAAGTAATTGGTGTGGAGATTATTATATGCTTACGACTGATGCAAGCCAACGATAAGCATTGTAAGTGTATTGGTTTGTGTTAACTTTGTAAAAAGAAAAAAGTTACAACATTCAAAGCTTCATGGTGTCTATGTAAACTCAATCATTGTGGATGAATGAAAATAAGAAGGAAATAAACTCCCTCTAGATTGAAGGCCATCATCATAACATAACATTATTGTTTGAATTGTGAGTCTATCATCTTAACATAACATTAACAAGTGGTGGGGGTTGGTCCTTTTTCCTATAAGGAGGAGGGCCATCAATCAAGCTAACAAATCCCATGGCCACATGTCATAACATCACTAACATGAATAACTAGAAAAGGCCAAGAATTCATCGATATGCTACAAAACAGTTAGTCTGAACCAGTTGGGCAAGCTATTAATCCCAACATAGGGGGGGATAATGCAATCTTGATTCATGGACCCCTCCAAGACCCACAAAAGTAGAGGCTTGGATCTCAATAATGTTACGAACATGGCCCGGTCTTTGATGCCATAACTTTACTCGGTAGATGAGTTGTGTTCACTTCCCATAAATGACCCAGGTTGTGTTTATTTCCCATACATGCTTGGATTCAGATGCGATACTGCAGAATCGCAACCAACGATTCAAAGGTTCGAGAATGACATCTCGCTCTACTACAAATAGATTCTCCATGTCGAGCAACGTTATGACCATGCTTCATAGTTATAAAAACTCCTCAAAACCAAAAGTCAAAAATTCATGTTATAAAATAGGTCAATACATTTTCATCTTCCCAAACGGATGAGTCTACGTAGGCACCACGAAGCTGCCTACGCTTCGAAGATGGGATTGCAATCCACACTAATAATATCTTGTTGTACCACGAACAACAGAAGTTGGGGAAACAATGTAAGTGTAAAATCCCGAGGACTTCGTGTAGTGAAGCTGGGAACAACAAGGGAACGACAAGGGAACGGCGTTCCCAAGTGAAGGTAAAAACCTGGCAATTATTATATTTTTCAATTTCGGCGCAGCCCTGTCAGAGGCTTTCATGCCCAGCTTTTCGGTGAATAAGTCTCGAAAAAAGGCCCTTAATTCCAGCCCCCTTCCTCCTTCCCTGCACGCAGACTGCATAATTAAATACAGAAGTCGAAGCCACTCAGCGGGTGTCAGAGCCCCCTCATGGCTAAATTAAGCTTCCCGTTGCCTTAATTTGGACCCACACACGTATATAATATTCCCTCCTGAATTATTGCCCACTTTCGCCACGATTTGCTCCCGGCGTAACTTCATATGTCGGAACCACGGTCGTTGCTTGAGGAGGTACTTACGGCCACCCACCACACGAGACTGAGAGCCCGTGACCGTTACGCTTCGAGCACGCACTCTCGTTGGTGGAAATGGCGGAGCTGGTCCAAGTTCGTTGCTTCACATCACGCTTGAGGGACCAACGGAGCGAGTATGTGGATGTAATATGGATGTAAAGTCTGCATGGATTCCTACGTGGCATCGAATGGATCGTGTTTCATGGTCACTTGGATTATTTTGAAAAAACCACCTCTTGGAGGTAGACCTAACACAAAACCACGGTCGTTGGTTGAGGAGGTACTTACGGCCACTTCACACACGAGACTGAGAGCCCGTGACTGTTACGCTTCGAGCACGCACTCTCGTTGGTGGAAACGGCGGACCCGGTCCAAGTTCTCTGCTTCACACAACGCTTGAGGGACCAACGGAGCGAGTATGTGGATGCAAGATGGATGTAAAGTGTACATGGATTCCTACTTGGCATCGAATGGATCATGTTTCATGGTCACTTGGATTATTTTGAAAAAAACCACCTCTTGGAGGTAGGCGTAACACAAAACCACAGTCGTTGGTTGAGGAGGTACTTACGGCCACTCAACACATGAGACTGAGAGCCCGTGACCGTTACACTTCGAGCACGCACTCTCGTTGGTGGAAACGGCGGAGCCGGTCCAAGTTTGTTGCTTCACACAACGCTTGAGGGACCACCGGAGTATGTGAATGTAGGATGGATGTAAAGTCTACATGGATTCCTACATGGCAACGAATGGATCATATTTTATGGTCACTTGGATTATTTTCAAAAACCACCTCTTGGAGGTAGGCGTAACACAAAACCACAGTCGCTGGTTGAGGAGGTACTTACGTCCACTTCACACACGAGACTGAGAGCCCGTCACTGTTACGCTTCGAGTACGCACTCTCGTTGGTGGAAATGGCGGAGCCGGTCCAAGTTCGCTGCTTCACACTACGCTTGAGGGACCAACGGAGTGAGTATGTGGATGCAAGATGGATGTATAAAGTCTGCATGGATTCCTACATGGCATTAAATGGATCATGTTTCATGGTTACTTGGATTATTTTCAAAAACCATCTCTTGGAGGTAGGCGTGACACAAAATCACAATCGTTGGTTGAGGAGGTACTTACGGCCACTTCACACACGAGACTGAGAGCCCATGATTGTTACGCTTCGAGCACGCACTCTTGTTGGTGGAAATGGCGGAGCCGGTCCAAGTTTGTTGCTTCACACCACACTTGAGGGACCAATGGAGTGAGTATGTGGATGCAAGATGGATGTAAAGTCTACATGGATTCCTACGTGGCATCGAATGGATCATGTTTCATGGTCACTTGGACTATTTTCAAAAACCATCTCTTGGAGGTAGGCGTAACACAAAACCACAGTGGTTGGTTGAGGAGGTACTTACGGCCAGTCAACACACGAGACTGAGAACTCGTGACCGTTACGCTTCAAGCACGCAGTCTCGTTGGTGGAAATGGCGGAGCCGGTCCAAGTTCGTTGCTTCACACTACGCTTGAGGGACCAACCGAGTGAGTATGTGAGTGGAAGATGGATGTAAAGTCTACATGGATTCCTACGTGGCATCGAATGGATCGTGTTTCATGGTCACTCGGATTATTTTCAAAAACCACCTCTTGGAGGTAGGCGTAACACAAAACCAGGAGACTACGGCACTCCGAATTTTCACAACCGTTGATTTGTTAAATTTTATCATGTGTGAGGACCCGCATGAATAGAAATTCATTGATATAGCATTTGGTTGAGGGACTAGTCACGTATGACTTCACATTACACTTGAGGGCGAGTGACCACATTGCATGATCGTGCAGTTGTCTTGGGATGGCCTTTGGACACTTTCTTTTGGGCTCTCACAATTTCATGGTCACAACTCTTGGCTCGTGTGTGAAGTGGCCCTTATCTCTTTGTTCTCTTTTACATTACTACGCTAAATATTGTATACGGTGTCATATGGTACTTTATGTCATTGTGGTAACTTTTCTAATGACACTTCTTATGAATGAGTCTCAAAAAGTATTGTCATCTTGTGGAGTCAATTTTTTGGATTTTTTGCGCCAATGAGAAAATATGTTAAAAGAAACTAGAAATTCAATTAACATGTGCCAAAATTCAAGCCATGGCCTAGGAGACATAGAAAGGAAGATTTTGAAAGACTATGGTCTAGTAGGAAGGGTTGTAGCCCTAAGGAACACACAAAGTGAGATGGAAGAAAAGAGTGGGTGTGTGCGCATGTGTTTTTTCTTTCTTTCTTAAAAGAGATCCAAAGACACATTCTTTTAACTTTGGCCGAGAGGGCAAATATCTTACAATGTATCAAGATCAAGGATCAATCCTCGTTTATATCAATTTACCCTAGTTGAGGGGACTAGTGGTCATGTTGTTTGTAACCATGAATGATTCTTTAGGCTATTGGACTTTGGTATCAATTTGTGACACTATTTGAAAGCAAAGTGATGTTGGTTAATCTCTATAATTGAGACTATGGTATGTGTGACATTCCCGGGAGGGGAAATTCATTATTAATTATATTCTATATTTTTATGCAGATTGTTTGTGATTCGTTGGGAGTTACTCAATCAATGATACGAGAGAGATTCAAATTGAGTAAGAATAACCTATTAAGCTCTTAGGGTGAGAGTATTGCCTCCCATGTAATGTGAGTGATTCACATAACTAAAAATTGTATGTTACCTTGGAAAACTTTGTGATTGAGTTATTTGGATGAAAGTTCAACTGTGAAAGAATTACTTTGTTGGAGAGAAATTTCAATTAATACTCTATGTTAAGATGAAATCATTATGAGGATAAAGATGTGATTTTTTAAATAAATAAACTACTAAGAATTACTAAAGTTGTATGAGATAGACGATTGCCTACTAATTCAAGTAAGGGGAATTCTTGCTATTACAATGATTGAAAAATGAAAGAGATCATATAATCTAAGAGAACCCATTGAGGACTATAATAAGTTAGGGAGAATAACTCGAAACTAATTGTATGAGAGGAGTATAGAGAATTGATTACAAGATGTAATGTTGCCTCAAGTATCTAACTTTGAATGATCTCACAAGATTATGTGATTGATGAGATTAATCGAAGTCCCTAATTAATATCCTCAAACAGAAGCATTTAATGCTTAGGGATGAGAACTTGACAAAACACTATTGTCTCAATGTGTCGATACATTCTCAAGAGAATCAATCTTCATTATATGTCAATATAGTATCATTGCATATTACAAGTGTTTGTCATATATGGAACCCCTTGAAGATAATAATGAAAGCTCAATAATATTTGGAAGGCCAAGAGATACCTAGGAGATACTATGGACTAAAGAAGGTTACTGAGAAGTCCAAGTGTTGGGGGAGGACTGTACCAAAGTAAGTCATGAAACTGACTAAGTGATTTGCAGTTGCGAGGTTAATTTAATCCACTAGGGTGTAGTCTATAGATTTGATTAGTGAAAGGAAATTATAAATGAATAATAACTCAAGACCATTGTCTAACAATATAATATAATTTAAAATTTTACTCAAAGAAGATTGAGAATCATGTAAGGATGATTGCACTACCATTTCAAGTTACACTGAAAGGATTCAATTAATATGAGACTATTGACTACATCAAAGTGTCGTTGACTTTGGTAAAACAAACTTGAATGAGACACTTTATGCAAGATTATTGTCAATGCTTGTGCCAATGCTTGAGCACTACATTTGATCCAATTAAAAAGAACTCACTGCAAGATTATTGTCCGATAAAATAGTGTGAGGTCGAGTGATTGTCAAAAAATGCATATGTTGTGCTTGAGCCATTTTGAAATCTTTGTATTAAATTAAATGAACTATGTGTTACACCCAAAGTAACATGACATAACCTATGCTTGTCCTAATAAAACCTATTTGAGACACATAGATGATACATGGATCACATTTGAAGTATTCCTTGAGTGTTTCCTTTTTTAATCCAAATTCCTACCTACATAGCCCAACTTACTTTTAGTTCGTCCATCTTTGGTTATTATGCATCCATAACAATTATGTAATAAAACGTTAACCAAAAAATCATTTAGTAAATGACAATAATTGCAACATTGTAAATTTGTAATGCAAAATTATTTTCACAAGAAATTACAAATAATGTTAGGTCTACATTTAGTATAAGTGACACTATGTGAGTGGTTTCACAATTAATATTTTGAGTAACACAAATGGAATTGGTGACATTAAATACAATATTTAGTGTAGTGTGGTGTAGTTAGTTCTTGCTATGGCTCCAAATAACAAAACCCAGGGAACAAAGTCTCTAGGAAGACTGAGATAGTGTCTATAAGGGTTAATGTCACATTGGATTAAGGTTCTTAATAACATTTTAGGGTGATTCTCATTCTTTACTCTCTTCAATGTTAACTCATCCTATTCTTTTCTCTTCCTTTTATTAATTCATTCGTGATGGTTCCGTAGTGAGTGTTGTCTGTCCTATCTCCAAGGTAGGTGCTATCACTCTAAAGCTCAGACCTAATTCCGTCGTGAAGCTCAAAAGCTTGGCAAGTGGTCAACTAACTCTTAGGCAGGACAACATGTCCAAAATACGTCTTTGAAGTAGCCATCTGTGTCTTTATGTGTTATGAATTATACTTGCGATCAATTTAAATTAATTCCACTTAGTTTTACTTACAGCTATCGGCATTCTTTCAGAGACTGTAACCACCTTCATCACTTTCCAATCCACCTGGTGATCCATCTCAAAGAGTATCTATTCCGTCAATATATAAGATATATATATATTTTTTAAACAGGCTATATCCTTTAGTTAACAAGTTGTTATTACTTATAAGGATTTATCTACAACAAGTTCATCCCACCGGGTAAAGTCTTGCTTCTACCATGCGGGTGTTGTTTTCAGTCTTTTCTCTATTTCAGTCCATAAATTCTCTCAGACCTAACTGGCGATAATCTATCAGGCTTACCCAGGCGATATCCTATTGTGGGGTAATTACCCTAAGGAGAGGTCAGTCCTCATCCTCGTACTAGGCTGTAACTCCGCACATTCTCTCAGGTAAGGTCTTGCCTCCCTCAGGTTTCTACGTCTGTGATTCCTCTACTGGCTATTGCCCTTTCGTCTCTCTGTAGACTGGTGGCCTTGCCATGACCACTCTCTGGTCTTGCCTTTACCCTTCTAGCCTCGGACTATGGCTTTACTCACTCATCCGTCTCTATTCTCCATCCCAGGGTAAGTGGCCATACTCTCTAGGTTATTGCCTCTTCCTGTTCATTCTCAGGCTATGGCCCTTTCCTTTCTCACCAAGAGACTTAACTTCTCTCCCTCTTTTCCTTTCTTGCAAGTAACTGGCTATGGCCCCATGCTCTCTTTCTCCTCTCTCTCACACTCTTCCCTTCTACCCTTCTTTCAACTGCTTTCTTAGTGGCCTCTTGCCTTCAGTTTTCAACTTCCACAGTGTGTGGCCATTCACTGGCTTCGCACTTTCAATCACAACTTCTCAATCCACTGACCTTGTCTGTGTTTCACTCTCAAAGGCCATTGCCTCTCCAGACGTTCTTTCTTGTCACTTACATACTTCAATGACTATTGCTCCTCTTGGCCTCTCGCCAACATCCTTCAATGTACGCTCGCACTCATAGCTAATTTCAGATTAGGATATAATTGCCATTACACTGCACTCAACAACTCTTCACTCAACACAACTCACTTTGGCGTCAACAACTATGACTCCATCACAGTTGCCTATAGCCAACAAATTACATTGTACAATCACAAGACCATTGCTCATTCAAAGAACACTTTACTTAGATCAATTACAGAGTTCCAAAGACTGAATCACTCAGTTCTTTCCTACTCATCCCTATCACTCCATCTCGGAGGAGCCTACTTGCCCTCAGACTCAATCACTGAGCTCTGATGTTGCAACGCCTATCGCTAACTAGGAGACTACGCCTGGTTTCTACATATGAAAATAACCTGCCTACCTTCTGCTTCGCCTCCTCCTTGAGCTGACGAAGGAGGAGAAGTCAGTTAGGGATTGTAACCGATTCTTGACAGCGATAGCCCTTCGATGACGTTGCGGATGGCATTCCAAGATCATTAGCCAGATGAATGTCATTACTTTTCAAAAAGTGGGCCACTTCCGGCAGGCGATAGCCAAAAATTGGTCTCACATGTGGACTCATGTTATCTCAACCCTTTGCACCTGTGAAAAACAATATAGCACTTTATTGTGATCCCCCGTGTCTTGTCAAAGCAGTGGGAAATGGCGGAGCGACGACCTCACCACCACCACCACCACCACTACCACTGCCACATCTTCCATTGTATATAGATAGGCAACAATGGGTATAGTTTTTCTTAGGTTCTAAGTTATGAGCATTTCGTTGTTAGCTCTTCAGCAACATGTTGGGACTTGTTAAGCACAAAAGCATGCACTTAAGCTACATACTTTCATTTTGTACTATTTATGTCATAAGCAACCCTATCTCAATTCAACTTAATCTTCATGTGCACGTTTTGAATTGGTTGAGTATCTTGATGTTATTGACAATATGTTAAGCTTAAATACGCAACATGGGTGCCTTTGATGCAAATACATACATCAATGACAAATATTATTAAACTTTCATTTTCTTCTTGACCTAAGACAATGTATATAACGAGGATTCAATCCAATACATATATAAAACATGATTAATGAACTTTGATAAGGCATGTATAAATTGTGTATGGCCATATGTTGAGATCCCATGTCCTTTAAGAGTTATAATACCCATCGCCGACTAGTATGGTATCTCTTGACATTCAATCTACATGATTACCTTGAATACAACCCACCCCCAAAAGGGGGTAGCAACCTACGTGTGAAGAGGCTCTTCAATTTAAGTTTCCTTCACAAGAATCCAACATTTATATCCATCTAGCATTTATTTGTAGGCTCACACGATATATGGCCATGTTGTGGGCACTTCCAACTTTGAAGATTGCTTTGATCATCACCTTGGATCATGTATTGTGTCACCAAGTTAGTAGTTGCATCTCATGACGATTGTCATTCCAAGTTTAAGATTCAAAGGTAAAATGAAAAAGTCTTGCACTTGGAACGCTAGCAAAGCAAGTATACACATATCGAACAAAATGATAAATTTTGTGTATTGAGGATCTTTTATATGAATTTTGAAGTGGTTGGAACCTTTTATTCTTTTTCTTTTGTTACTATTATGTAAGGGAAGCAACAAGACAATTGACATGAACATTTGTGGTTCTTTCAACCAACTTATAAAAATAATTAGCTAATAAAATCAAAATTCTAGTGATATCGATTTAGCTTTAAATTTTGGATATTTTCTAAACGAAAATAATTTGGTGGAGGTCAAAGACAATTGACATATTATACTAATTGCATGCATGTAGTCTAACATTCACTCTTTGCAACTTTATGTGGTATGTCAACTCCAAATAAGGTATGTACATCATATTCTATAATACGTTTTTTATTTGGAGTTGGAAACCCGAGTATTTGAGGGGTCAACACTTAAAAGTTTGAGAGGCCCTAGACATATATACATATCACATATATATATATATATATAATCATCTCTCTTACATATGGTTTTCTTTTTGCTTCTTACTTATAACAAGCTATGCTAAATATGGACTCAACACCTTACATCAAATGAAATTATTTTAAAATTCAGGATGTCAAAAGGATTATGGGACTACAAGTACATCAAGATGGTGTCAAACATCTTAGAGTAGAAGGAGTCTGGTAGCCTTTGTGAGAAAGAGACTAATATCCACTTGATAGTTCGATTGAAAGAAAGACTTGAGACTCCCTAATACTACATTCTCAAGTAGTGGGTGAACCTTATCTTTTCAATGAAGTTATATAGGGTACACTCCAACACAAAGTGCGCCTCATTTCCAACCACATCATAAGCGCAAACGTCGCATAATCTATTATCTCTAAGGATAAAGATAATCAACTACCGTCCAATTTTAAAGCCAAATCTATGATTATCGGTGCGATAAGGAACAACGATCTTGCATGGGGCAAATGTCAATGGTTGCTTTAAAGCACGATTGACGTTTATATTTGAGAAAATCTTTTCAAATAAAATATCGATTCAACACTTGTTACCAAGGGCTCTTACAAATCGCCACGTATCCCATGTAAAAGGGCCAACTAAATAAAGTAGGTCTACTTTCATGCCCGAAGCTTCAGAGGGTCAGACCCAAAAAGTGCCAACTTAAACTTTAGGGCACGGGGCAGCTGAATTTAAAATTTCGATTGGGGGTTATGATAGTCGATGGTGGCAGGGTGGGCGGGAGAATAAATTTATCAGGGGGCTTTTATGTGGCCAGTTGGCGCATGATCCATTGTGTTTTGTCGATAATCTTATTTTTGGTTAACTTATGGACACGGGCCCCGGGCTAGATCACATCTTCATTCTGGTGGGTCCCGCCCCTCCCACCTCTCTTTCGATGTATGGTCTTTCTGCCTGCATCTGCGTGGGAACTCTTCTTAGTTGGGAACCAATGTGATACTACATGGTCAAAATTATAAATATTCAAGTTGACATCACTTTCATTATTCCAGGGGCGTCGCCAGGCCTAGGCCCGGGTAGGTTGGGCCATACCTGGGCCCAAAGGGTCCACCTGAAACCCTAGGTCATATACATAAAATGACATTTTTCTTGGGAAAAAAATTTGCACTAGATAAAATTCGATTTCCCGAGCGGGCCTACCTTGAATAATAAGGTTGGCGACACACATGCATTTTCCGCAAGTCAATTGATGGAGTTCCTTCACATGCCAAAAGAGCTTAATGGCTTAAGTGACCGGGTATCGTCACATTGGTTCCCAACGGAGAAGAGTTCCCACCAGTGGTCGGGGAGGATTTTGGGCATACTAATCGGTTGAGATCCTAGTGTTTGCAAGTCCAACTAGTCACATGTTGACATCCTTCGGTTTTCCTTTACTAAATTGGGGTTTATTCTATAAATTCCTCTAAAATGATCGGTAATCCTCCTACGGTCTTGAACTTCAACTGGTTATTTCTCAAACTCAACCAGTTCATATGTAATCAACTGCCGGTTCTCCTTGATCATAGGTTCCCAGACAAGTGCGGGCAAAAAGACTGGGCAATGAAAAGGACGTGGGAGGGGAAGGGCCCATGCCGAATGAAGATGTGATCTAGCTCCCCCCGGGCATGCACAAGTGCCTTTTTCCGGCTATTGAAGCATAAGCATGGCTGCATTTGACATTCTCCTCGGGTAGCTTCCGGAGAAGTCCACTTAGCTTGAACCGCATCCCATCATAAAGAAAATGAGATCCACTTCACGTGTAAATTACAAGCATTTAGGCAATCCCTTAGCCCGTTGACTGTTGGGGTAAGCAATTAGGGGTGCGCTTTTAGGAGATTTCGAACTATGTGAGGTAAATGGCAGATCTTTGATCACCTGCCGAGGGGTAATATATATATATATAGTAAAGAAAAACTACTCCTATCGAGGGTGATTGCAAACAAACTTGTGTTCCATTGGTTGGTGGCTGATTCATTTCAATTCAATTTTTTAAAGGTCAAAGCAAGATCGTCTTCAAAATCGTTCCAAAATCGCTTATAACAATACGGATCAACTCCAAAGCTCATTCAAGAAAATCGGCACGTCCTATGGTAGATTCAATAGTATGGATGGAAGATTTGTAGAGTTGGGACTTTTCACCAAAAATAAATAAAATGAAATAAACAACTCAGCCTTCCATATGTCCATAATCACAAGATTATAATGTAAAGGTGTATTATCGTGTTGTTGGGCAACAATGGCTACCCAGATAAAACCGTCCACCTCGCCCTTTAGGATTGAATTCACTATAAGAATTTGAATCTCTTATTTTGGGTTAGAGGTTATCGTAATAGGAATCTACAGTCTCTATGAAAGTTTATAGTGTTTTCATCCTCTTCCGCTGCCAATTTGCTCTCCCCCATGGTAGGTGTTCTCAACATTCCCATGCATACTTTTTTCTTTTTTCTTTTTTCTTTTTTACCTCTTTGATTAATTAGCCATGCTTCTATAATCCTTGCTTACATTGGATACTTGGTGCAAGGAGTTGGCTTCACAAAGTTGGCCCTCATAGCCAACCACCAAAGGCACTTTGATGCAAGCATTGAAAGTCATGTAAGAGGATGTTGTGCAATTTTTGGGCTTTAATATGGTTAGGTAGGTGAAGACCATAAAAGCATATCACAAAAGCTTACATTGGGCCTCTTGAACATTTAAGGATTAATGTAGGCTTGCCATGACTTTGCCACTCGATTGTCCTTGGCCTTTTGATCATAGAAACGAGGATGCATTCTTGGAGATTTGTCCTTGAATCTAAACAAATGGGAGCATATATGTTCACATATAAGTGGCCAATCAACTTAGATATATGTTAGTGATAGTGGCTTTGAAAGCCACCAACATTGACAGTGGTATGAAAGTTCCAAAATCATTGGAATGCTCCCCATAGCAATTAAGAGTTGACATGGTCTTATCGTTGATCTCCAACCCCTACAATGCTTATAATATCTACCATTGTGCTTTTGGAATGTATCAATGTGGTTTCATAATGCATCTAAAGTTTTCGAGATTCACTCCCATGGGATGTACTAGTATATTTACACTATGCAATGTAATGCACAATCTAACATAACATTGTTGAGCTTTCACGTGGTTATTTTGATGCCCCCATAATTGTGGTGTGCATATACTAGACCCCCCCCCCAACACACACACACAATATATATGTATATATATATATATATACCGAGGTTGATGAGGAGCCTTGGCGAGGTAGCCTATTGCTCCCATTGCAAACCTCCACCAACCCATCGATCATGAATGGGAGGTGGATTATGCAATTCATTGTTGTTTTTATATTGTTTATTATCTCAACTAGGGTCGGGGGTTGAACAATCTTCCCAATGCATACACATTTTGGACTCGTGCCTTCTTGAATTACAAACCATTTGCATGTGGAAGGACACTTCTATGAATGTAACATACCCCTTTAAAAATAAATATCTTTCACATGTGAAGATATAAGGCTTTGTTATCTATGTTGATCATACAACCATCTGATGGCTTGAGACCAATGGTAAACACATAATATATGGAATGCCCCTAGGGTATCTATAGTGCTACCATCACAATTACATGAATGCAACAAAGAAGATGCATGCAGAGTATTAGGTGGAGGCATCACCATTGTAACCTAGTTGTTGCAATGTACACAATATTATTTAACTTTCACAAGAGCATAATATGTTGTGGGTGTAATTTCAACAAAATAACCATGTAAAACTCACTATAAAACATGAAGTGTTATGAAGTAAGAACTTTCTACCATTGGAAGAAATTTGACTGGGTAGAGGACCCTTTATTTTCATGTAGGAAAAAAAACCTCTTTGTGTTTAGTCCTTGTGACCCTGAGTTGACTAGTGTGGATAGATTTGGTTGTGATCATCATGCCTCCACTAGCTTCCTCCAAAATAGTGTTGCCTGGATATATGGTGATAGTGGCAGAATGCTATTCGGTTAATTTTTCTTGTTCTCCACCTCCTATTGATCATATTGACATCTTTAAATTTGCATTGCATTAGCAGAGTTATGATGGAAACATCAACAAGACAACACACTGAAATGAAACCTCCCCTAATTTATTATGGCTACCAAATTCAAGTGCATGTTTGTTGATCCCATAACAAAATACATAAGTCCTCCCAATTATGTTCACTATTGAACGTGAAATAGTTAATAACTTGTTAAAAACATAGTCCAGTCTTCTTCAAATCACATATATGAATGGTTTGCTCTTCGATCCTTCCCAAACCACACACCGATCAAACATAGCGGTCAACTAAGAAAAGTTACCGAAGAATAACATTCTTGATACCTTCTTAGGCCAAAAGGCGGCGACACCGTGACATGCACCAACACCGACCAAAGCGGGATGATAAGCAATCATCAAAAAACACTTCCACTCCTCCCCATTCGAGCAACGTAAAGGCCATGAAGAATTGAGTGGAGGTACTTACATTGCGGGGAAAAGGGAATGGTGGAAGACAACCTAGTCTATGCCCATCAAATAACATAGGTACCTCTTTGACGTTGACCACACACACATAGGCAAGTGATAAGTATTCGGACATTTTAGTATTTGGACGGTGCCCTTGACGCTTTATGGGGAGGAAGGGGGGGGGGGAGAGGTAAACTCATAAATTCAGGTGAAAAGAAAGGCGGGTGCCACATCACCACACTATAAAGTGTAGGGAAAATTTGGTTTAACTAATGTTCCCATATCCATCAAGGTAACCATGGCGACGTTGTGGCCTTTTACTTTCACCAAAAGAGAGGAGAACATTCGTATTTTATGAAGTCTAAGATGAGTGGATTTTGATGTGTTTTGTGGAACTTACATATTGGAAGTTTGCTTTGGACCCAAATGACATATCTGATGAAATATCCTCATGTTCTTAGCAACATTAGATTGGTATAATGTTGAGGGCTCTTTATTTTGACATACAAATTGTTATGTGTCATGTTCACATTCACCACAACCCACCTATATCCCATGTGGAAACTACATTTTGGCACATGTAAAGATGAAATAAGTGAAACCCTCTATAATATAAGTGAATTCATGGTGTCAATAAAGATATACAACCCAAATAGTAGTATAAAAAAAACCTACATGACCATCATCAAGATTATACTAGTCAAACATTGATTTTATGTGAGTTTCACTTGATGAGAGAATTATGGTATGCTCAAGTCATAATTTGGGTCATACCATCCACATACTATGATTAATGATACCAAATTGATATACGAGGAATATTCGATGTTATTCTATGGACATACATGGTCATTTAGATCATGAATGATTACATAACAATAAACAAACCCTCAACTATCCGCACCCTACCAATGTCATGCTAAACTCAAACTTTGTTTTTTATGCATGAGTGCTATTGTTAAAAAATGATTTGTGTATCGTTTTGCATTTTGTGGGTGCATTGAGAAAAAACATTTGACTATTACACATATACCTTACACATTGGAAAGATGAAGATAGAGTAAGGAATGTGGGTGTAAACTGGTTTGTTTTTTAGGTTCTCCAACTTCGATTGATTCGACTTAAATAACGAAACTTTGTGTTGCATTGGCAAATCCAAGATGAAGCATCCACAAAAACTACATTGAAAACTCAACCTTCCTTGATTTATTGTAAGTGCATGTTAATTGATTTTTTAACACAATACACATGTCCTCCACTATTTGAACATGGACTAGATAATAAAATTTGAAAAATCTAGTCCAATCTATTTTAAACATGTGTTTGTGGTTTGTTCTTTGATCTATGGCACCAAACCACACATCAATCAAGTATAGGTGTATGATCAAGGAAAACAACCGAATAACACCTACATAACTTATATGTCACACTTTCAAAAGCCCTTGTTAAATTGCTCTCCGCTTCATTGAACGACTAGTTGTGAATGAATGTTATGATCATTTGGCTTGGTCCATCGTTCCACCTCCAACAATGAGATGAGTTTCTTTATCAAAAGGAGGAGGAAGAGCAAGGGGGTAATTGTAGGGAAAGATCAAGAAGGATGGAGGCCAAGAGGGTCCGAGGGGAGGCCACAGGATGCTTGACTTTAGCATTGCATTTGACTTTGCAATACATAGGAAGAAGAGGCTATGAAAATGTATAACTAACAAGAGAAGAGGAGGTGAATGTCTTGTTGCTACCGCGTAGGGTATAAACCAATATACTCATCGACGAAAACTGAAGATTATGAAAAAAATTTACTCTTGCTAAAGTGCTCTCCACTTGAATGAGCGGTAAGTTATTGTGATTCATCGGAATGAATTTGATTTTGACTTGCTCCAACACTCCAACCTCCAATGGCGAGGTGACCCCCTTGTAATTCCAAAAGAAGGAGGAATGAGTGTTGGGGGGGGGGGGGGGTAAGTTTTGGGTTTTTTTCAAAACCAATTCAGTGGAAAGGGAGGAAGAAAGGGCCCCATGGGAGATTGGGGATGCTTGGCTTCGAGCGTTCGTTTTGTCTTTGGGTTATGTAAGAAGAATAGATTATGACTAGATAACCAATGAGGAGAGTAATAGTCCACTCGCACACATCGAATGTTTGACGTTTTGGAATGTCAAAGACCCCCTTGCAAGTTGGAGAGCGCTTTAACGTCGGACAACCAAGAATGTTTGACGATCAATCATATAGTTCTACACAATCATTTGAACGTTTTGAAACTTTTGGTTGTTCTCAAACACAATTAAATGAAAGACCAAGTTGTTTTTTTCGTCACAAATCCCAGCTTGTGATGGGTGGCAATCTTATTGATTTCTCATCCTCGTGTGTGTGTCATGACTTTCTACATGTACATTTCACCCAAATGTTTGACGTTTTGAAACATTGGACGTTCACCGTGTACGAGTGGGCTATAAGTGGATTTCTCTCGCTACTATATCTTGCAATACATAATTGATATGCTCATGGGCATAAAACTACATATTATGTAGTAGGTATTGTTTTTATTGGGTTTATTGGGTTTATTGGGGTTTTTTTTGGTTTTTTCTAGGATGGGTGATCAATGTATAATTGAGCCCTTCAATAAGTGAGGCATGTAAGCCTCACCTATTGAGGTCTACTATTATACATTGATACCCAACCTCACAAATCCAATGCCGTACATAATCAATGGCGGGGTTGTATCAAACTAGTGATTGTTTGCCACGTCCTTCCTACCTACTTGACATGCCATCAAGTACAATGATTATCCCAATTAGTGTGTTATTCTTCGGAATTACATAATAGTGAAACTAATGAGTATGTAATATCTTATCAAGCCAAATCATATATGCCCCATAATGTCCGAGCAACCTATCGAACTTTCGTTAGTTAATATTAAACTCATGAGTAAACCCCACCCAAAACCAACACCTATAAACACCTCCCAATCACCAACACTCTACTACCTTGGAGCGTTCCCCATGGTGTAGGAGTGTATGGGCCCACGGAGTGACGCTTTTAGGTGCCATTAGTGGCACCACCTCATAGCGGCCTCCACTACCTCCATGTAGGGTAGGTAACGGGCTCCACTCTATCTCGGGTTGGTTCAAGGTGGGTTTAGGGTGGCTTGTCAATGCCTATTCTAGCCATTCTATACATTATAGGGGGGGGGGGGTATAGCCATTCTATTCACAAAGTCATGGAGGTAGGCCCACAAAACACAAAGGGGGTTGGTACCCAAGATGCAAGGCGAGGGTTTTGCAGGCGAACTAGGTGGGATCATGGAGGTGGCCACGTGGCTTTGCACACCGTTACTAGTTGGTCTTTGATCTAGCTTGGGTCTAGTACCCAACTATGTTGTGTTGGTTCTAGGCAATGAAGATGGGTGTCCTCATCATACCCAAGGTCGTAATTTACAGGGCCTACATATTGGTTTAAGAAAGCTAGTGGTTTTGACTTTGAATATTCATCAAATATCTTATCAAGGCTAAACATATTTTTTCTTTCTTTACACCTATGTTTAGAACAAAGGCTAATATGAATATATGAATATATATATATATAGATATATAGTTTCTTTTCTTCATATCAACCATGTAGCCATATGTGCAATAGCTTAAAGTGTTGGTTAAAGCACCCTCTACCTTAGGCCTTAAAATATGTCTTTCGGGGACCTCGAACTCCATGGTCACTATGATCTTTGTTCCCTTGGTGTAAATTGAAGTGGTCCCGGGACGAGTTCAACATCCAGTCACAAATTTTAGAGGGCCTTGGGATGACAACTTCATGGCCCATTGTGTACAAACAACCCCTGAAGTGGCCCTAAACCACTCCTCTCCAGTTCATTAAAAGACTTGGCTGTGAATGAGCACATTCATTCATTCATACGTTCGGGACGAATTCAACAACCAATCACAAATTTTAGAGGGCCTTGGGACGACGACTTCATAGCCCATGGTGTATAAACAGCCCCCCGAAGTGGCCCTAAACTACTCCTCTCCACTTCATTAAGAGAGTTGGTTGTGAATGAGCACATTGGTTGGGTTGCTCCAATAGGGAGGTGACACCTTGTCGCTGCAGAAGGAGGAGGAGCCAAGTGTGGGGGTAACTTTTGACTTTTTCCAGAACCAATTCACCTCACGGAAAGGCAGGCAGGCAGGCAGCGAGGGCCCCCAGGGGGGAGGCCGGGCCGATCGCCGATGCGGGGCTTTAGCGTTGCGGTTGCGTTGCAGAGGCAGGGGGAGGCTATGGCGCCATACTAGGCCTCGCATCACTCTTCCCTTCCCTTCGGTTCGCTTCGCACTCCACCAGTAGGAGTAGGAGCAGCACCCAGCAGGCCCTACCAACCCTCTTTCGCTGCCCTTTCCCTCGTTCCTCCTCTTCCGTCACCACTGCTCTCTCTCTCTCTCCTGGAAGCTGTTGCCGAGAGGCTGGCTGCGCCCTCCCTCTTGCGATTCATCAGCACGGCCAGCCAGCCATCCAGCCAAAAACCCAACCCGTCCGAGCCTCCGGAACCGCTTTTTCATCTAGAGACTGCCAGGAGGCACTCCAACCCTCTCTCTCTCTCTCTCACCCTTTGCTTTGCATGGACGCTTCTTCTACCAAACTTCCGGCCGCTCTGCTGTCTGCGTCTCCTGCGGCCGCGCTTTTTTTTCTTTTTTCTTTTTTCTTTCTGCTGCCGCCGTGTGAGCTTTCAAGTTCCATCTCATCGCTGCTGACCTACGTCTAGAGGTTAAGATTCGCTCTGGACGACCGAATTGGGGTGTGGAAGCTTCTACGTGTGCGTCATTTAGTCTTTAGGGAGCTTCCTGGAGGCGTCGGTGTGGCAGTAGATCTACAGGGGCATCGAATATAGCATTGAATTGGGAGTCAGGGAGGGAGAGGGAGAGAGCCAGTGTGTGTGTGTGTGTGTATAGGAGTGATCGGTGAATTTGTGACTGGGTTAGGTAGGGCTCGATGAAGATTTGGATGGAGGATAGCGGCCTGCCGCAATTCAGTCTTGGAGACGTGGATGATGCAGTAGTAGTAAGCGGGATAAAATTCGCCACCGAACATAAGAGGAACGAATTTTGCGGCTCCTTCATCTCTGCCTACTGCTCTGTGGCGACTGACTAAGTGATCATCGCTGCAGGCTGTGGATTTGTGTTCCTTGCAATGCTCGTGTTTGGGGATGATGATGATACCTTTTAGTGAGTTTCCGCGATGCTTTTGAGCTGCTTGCTTGCTTATAGGTGTATCGTATCCCCAGGCAGGGAGAAGAGGAGAGAGTGATAGGAATCTACAGGTTGAATCAGTGCTTCAGTCCTACCAAACAAGTATTGCCGTGAAGCTCTTCGCATTTCGGGCTCGGTGAAGGTGTTTCCTGGAGCAGGTTATGCAAATGTAGTGTATGTTAGATGATGGTATTTCCTGAAGCCTGTTGATGATCTTTTTGGTAATCGTAGAGGCCTTATCGAGAACGTTGCCCTTGCAATCTTCTCAACCCTGGTGAATCGACCGTTGCAAGCAAGGCCAGGGACACAGAGCTTGGATCAGTGCTTTGGTGGTACTACTACACAAGCATTGCTATGAAGCTCTGTTGGAAGCTATTGCAATTCGGGCTTGCTTGAAGAAGGTGTTTCCTGCAGCAGGTTTTGCAAATGCAGTATCTGTTAGATGATCGAGGTCTTATTGTCGCAATCGTCTCAGTCCTGGTGAACCACCAACTGTTGCAAGGCTAGAGTAGCAGCTGGAGTGCGGTGAAAATATCAGAGGCGAGCTCAGGGTGGAGCATTTGGAAGATTCATCTGAAAAAGTGAGGCAAGGAGTTAAAGGAGAAGGAAGAATGGCGGGGGGAGATTTCGGCGAGGTGCCAGGAGTATCATCTGAGGTACGAGAACAGATTGATAAGTGGGTGGCAGATCTGGCAGCAACGGAGGCGACAAAGGAACCATGTGCGAAAAGGGAGGCAGCGCAGGGACTGCGAACGCTCACGAGGAAAAGCTCCATCAACCGAGAATACATTGCAACAAAAGGTACAATTCCAGCCATAGTTTCCGTTTTACGGGACAGCCACGACGCGGAAACGAAAAGGCACGCAGTCACTCTCCTCCTCAACCTATCGATTAATGCGCACCTGAAGGATGCGATCATGTCCGCGGGTGCTGTGGAGCCCGTTGTGGAAGTTCTCAAGTACGGCGACTGTGAAGCTCGTGAGAATGCAGCCGCAACATTGTTCAGCTTGTCAACTAAAACTTCCAATAAGTCCTTAATAGGAACTTCCTCGGATGCAATACCTGCTCTAGTGAAGCTCTTAATTGATGGTACAACTCGAGGCAAGCGAGATGCAGCCAGCGCTATCTTTGACCTCGCAATTTGCCACGAGAATAAAGCTATTGCTGTGCGTGCTGGGGTTATCCCCCCTCTTGTTGACCTTCTGATTGATGAAAAGCAAGGTATTGTCGATGAAGCTTTGGCAACGCTGGCAATTCTGGCCACTCATCCCGAGGGGCAGATTGAGATTAGCCATGTGGGTGCTTTACCCATCCTCGTGGATCTGATCTCAGAGAGTCATCCGCAGAATAGAGAGAATGCTGCTGGCATCCTCCTTGAGCTTTGTTCCAGTGATCCGAACCATGTCTACATGTCTGCGAAGCTTGGTGTATGTGGACCTCTCGGAGAATTGGCCAGTACAGGAACTGCGAAAGCGAGACGGAAGGCTCGGAAGCTGCTGGAGCTTCAGAGACATGCCCAACATAGGCATGGACCCCCGGGTGCAAGATCAATTTGATTTTGATCTACCTTAAACCCTAACCTCGATAAGATTCAGCCTCTGCAATTTTCCTCGAATTGCATGGAGGAGGGAACTTCATTGTGGTGTTGTGAACAAGTCGCCTCTTCTCCTTAATACCCATTTGAGAAGCTTGGGGTGTGTGGACCTCTTGTGGAGTCGGCCAGCACAGGAACCGCAAAAGCGAGACGAAAGCCTCGGAAGGTACTGGAGCTTCAGAGACATGCTCAACATAGGCATGGACCCCAGGGTGGAAAATCAATCTGGTTTTGGTTTTGATTTTGCCGCCCTAACCTAACCCTGATAAGTTTCGGCCGCTGTTACCTCTGCAATTTTCCTCGAAATGCATGGAGGAGGGAACTTCATCGTGGAGTTGCGAACACATCTGCTCGTGCTTAAAACCCATTTGAGAAGCTCGGTGTGTGTGGTCCTGCAATGGAGTTGGCCAGCACAGGAACTGCGAAAGCAAGACGAAAGGCTCGGAAGCTGCTGGAGCTTCAGAGACATGCTCATCATAGG
This sequence comes from Polytrichum commune, assembly GCA_950295325.1. NCBI lineage: Eukaryota > Viridiplantae > Streptophyta > Polytrichopsida > Polytrichales > Polytrichaceae > Polytrichum > Polytrichum commune. Next base: position 26,814,960 of record OX485805.1, read on the forward strand.
CATGGACTCCCGGGTGCAAGATCAATCTGATTTTGCCACCCCAACTAACCTTGATAAGTTTCAGCCTCTGCAATATCTGCAATTTTCCTCGAATTGCATGGAGGAGGGAACTTCATTGTGGTGTTGTGAACAAATTGCCCCTCTTGTGCTCAATACCCCTTTAAGAGGAGTCGGAACAATTATTAGGGCAGATAGGGGTTAGGGACGAGGAGGGACTTACTATAGCTGGTTCTGGCCTTTACTGTACATCTGTAAACTGGTGTAGGATAGCTCCAGGTTGGATTAGAAGCAATTTCACATTCAGTGGGACAGTGAGGCAGGGGAAGGCTTAATCGGCAGCAGTAGCAGCAGATTCATGTAATCTTTGCCTCGGTGGCAGCGCTGCTCTTGTCATCTCTTGTTTAGTCACACTGTTGTGAAACTCCTCTCTTTCTACCTCCCATCTCTGTTTCTTCCATGTGAATCCCCATCAAAAAGTTCCATGCATGTAGGATAACCCAATTTTGCGAGACCAGATTCTGTAATCAGAATAAGTAGAAGACTGAGACTCCCAGTCTACTCAGTGAGTGGATTGCATAGAAGTAAGGGAAAAACAACGGGTGTGATAATAGAGCACCCTGAAACTCGTGGCAATGCCTTTGTGACTAGCCTGGCATTCATGACAATATACCGAAAACAACTTGTACGTACTAATGCATCATTCAACAGTCAACTTGTATACATCTTGTGCATTCATTAAATCACGTGGAGCCCTTTCAAGCAGCAATTACTATCGTTATCTGTTTCTTTTCTCATTCTTTTCTGGAATACTGAAGATGATTGATGCAAGCACTGCCACTGTGTGCCACATCAATCCTGTCCTAGGGCAGTGTTATTTACAGAATAGTGCATTTCGTAATTTCGTAATCTGAAGGCGGGTCTATTTGGAAGGCTTGTCAAGACTTCTGGTAACGTTGTGATTTAAATCAGAGAAACATTTGTATTTTTCTGAGAGGGGAGTTGCCTTTAAATGTGTTGAGTACACTTCTGACATATCAGGCAGTTGTTGCAATGTGGTTGTTTCAGTGCTCTTGATGTTTTTTGAAACTGCCACACTTTGTATCAAGTTTCATGTTGCGCAAATCTGATATCCATATTGCAAGTTGTATGTTGAGTAGATAGTTGACAGCACTTGGTGATGATCAGTTGATCAGGTTAGTGAAATTGACACTATGAGCTGTTTGCTGGCGTTAATAAGGAGAGTTCAGCAGAGAAGAGATGACAAATAGTCCAAGGTATTTCGGATACTGCAACTTGACATCAAAGATGGGGAATATTTTGCACTTCGAAGGATTTAACTATCATGAGGCTAGTCACATTGATGCACAAAACCTATCAAATGTCATCTCACAATATGCTCACATGAAGTTATGTCAAGACAGGATCTGCTCCTTCAATTTTGTGTTCTGTGCCTGAGGGCTTCCACTGTGACCTGACCAGCCCGTGAATTCGTTGAGGAGCAGATCATCATAGGAAGCAAATGTTTCTTAACGACTGATCATTGCAAGTCCAGATTTGATTTCACTAGATTCTTGAATGCTTGTTGTTGCAGCACTGGGTATGAAACACCTGTGGTCCTTTTGAAGAGTTTGCTTTGGTCCAAGGAAATTGTCACTACTTCAGGTATGTGGGTGGGCACTTCCAATTTCACAAGTAAATTTTCATCGTGCGATTGGATTGGAAATATTCTCATCCAATTAACAACGTGAATTATGAAGATAGTTATCTTAACTTTCACCAGAATCAAAGTTGAGATGCAAAAGCTATAAGAGGTAAAGTGAAGATTCTCTTTCTTTGTAAGTGTTCACATAGACCCTCTGTCCAATTGGATTAATTATCAAACCTAGAATCCAAACATAGTCCAATCTCATCCTACCACGTGTCTTTCCGGTGTCCATTGTTTAAGTGCAAGCCTTCTCATATACCCCTCCAATACAGGTCTCATATCAAGAAGAGTGACCACATAAGATGGCCCACGTAGACTCTTCTAAGAAGAAGCCACTTTTGTTGGGAGCCATTCCAAGGCCATCAAGATTTGAGCCACAAAACAATAACGTGGACGGAAAGATGAGAACATTCTTGAATGGATCAATTCACAGTTGCTTCCTGGGTACATGCGAGAAGGGCTTATGTAGGAATGGGCAAATTCCGTGTTGAGATTTTGAATAGTCAATGCTACTAGGATGCCCAACCATTTTCAACACATTGTCATCCTACCAACCAAGCTTCAAGTACTTACATGTCTGAGTCTCGAAAAAAAATTGGGTTGTGCAAGGAGAGGAATGGCTGAAGCTTTTGTGATTTGGAGGGTAAGCTTGCAATTCAGCAAGTACTGGACATATCAGAATGAAATCGCTACAACCATATGAGTCATGGGCAATTGTGTTGGCATCGCTGGAAATTTGTCCTGCTTCACTTGGGAAATCTGTAAATCTACCACTATTGTAGATTTTGACGGCTCTATCACCGACGTAGGACAATTGTAAATGTGTCCTACTTCACTTGGAAACATGTAAATCTACAACAACTGTAGAATTTGACAGCTCTACCATTGATGTAGGACGATTATAAATTTGTCCTACTTTACTTGGCAAATCTGTAAATCTACCACAATTGTAGCTTTTGACAGCTCTATCACTGACGTAGGACGATTATCTAGGACTCGTGTGTTGGTAAGGTAGATTTGTTTAATTCAATTACTTCTCTTAATCAAACATGTATATTTGAGTGGTGTGTGGTTAGATTTGGCTCCATAATGGATACAAGAAACAAACGTGCTTAAAAGAGATTGGAATGTGTGCTCAAATTTGATAACCATACTAGGTTCAATAGACAAAATATTTAAGGTGTGTGTGTGGGTTGGAGGGAGGGGGGGGGGGGGAGGAGGAAGACCTATATGACCATTTAATGACCATGAGAATCTTCACTTTCATAATGAATAAGATATTCATATGAGCACCAAAATTTGTGAGGAATGTGACAATGGCCCTAGTGTGAATATGCTAACCATCTTGTGCTAATTGCGTGTTTCCCCATGTTACATATCCTAGGAAAAGTGGGATAGTCGGAAATAGTAACCATTTAAGACCCATCTACCTTTACCTTAGCTAATTTGACAAGTAAAAAAAGAAACTTCGGATCTCATTAAGGTATGTGGATCTTGTGTGGACATTCTTCTTAACTGGAAACCTATATTTGAGTGGTATATGACAATTCTTCTTATCAAAACGACACGGGTCATGTGGAGATCATACTATGTGCTCCAAATATATACACCATTCTAGGATTCAATAGGTAACACAATTCACGGAAGAGCCTATTCGTCACAAGGTCTTCACTTCTGACCTCTTCTAGATTTTGCACCTACACTTCAATTTTGAAACATGACATGACCATCTGCATGATCATTGGCAATTTCTAAGCAGATCGCGCAAATTCTCGTGCTGCCGTAACACTTGCCAAGAAACTTGTCTGGAATTGGAAGTGCCACAATACACTAGGCAGTCCACATAACTTCCGGTTCCCAAAAAGAAAAATGAAAACGAATCAAAATAATAAACAATACATAATGAATCTCTGAGAACCGCTCGATTCTTTTAGGAAACCAGCTGTGATTGCAATAGTGAACGAGTGAAGTGACTCCGAAACTACAGACTTAGGTCTTGGCACAATTACACCACTTTCGAGGCGAGTAAAGGCTGCACATTGGAGCTGTGCCCAAGTGATTCGTGCATTGTGGGCTACTCTAGCTAGCTAACTTCACAGCTTACACTGATTTAATTTGGTCACCAATTAATGTACAGATCAATAATGGTGATCGTGTGACTTGATGATCCGAGACGATCGAGAAGACAATTCGAATGACATTTTTACATTATAATTCGCGACCTTTTAATTAATTTGGTGGCGCGCAATGGTATGGTATTCACAAGTCAACTTCTGCAGTGCTTTTTAGCTCTTATGTTATGTATTTCAATGTCCGAGGAGAATTCTGAGCCTGTGATCGGGGAGAACCGGCAGTTAGTTACAGATGAACCGGTTGTGTTTGAGAAATAACCAGTTGAAGTTGGAGACTTTGAGAGAAATATGGATCATTTTAGAGGAATTTATGGGATGTACCTCAATTTAATAATGGAAAACCGGAGGATGTTATCAACATGTAACTGGTTGGACTTGCAAACACTAGGATTTCGACCGATTATGCCCAATAATCTCCCCAATCACTGTTTTGAGCATGATCGGTGGAGAGCTATGACCAGGGAGAATCACCCGTTGGTTGTAGATGAACCAGTTGGGTTTGAGAAATCGTCGCTGGGAGGTCAAGACTTCCGAAAAACTACGGATCATGTAAAAAGAGTCTAAAGAATATATGGAGGATGGTGGGTGTAGTTTGACTTTTGCGAAGATGACTCACCCAGATATCATCAAGGCGGGCGGCTAAATCATCATATATTACTCACCCACCGAACTAGAGTGAGTGTACCATCGATTAGGAGTCAAAAATAGGCGTCCAATTGAAGAAGCTAACCAAACTAGCCTCATTCGCCTCCAATGAATGTTCTACACTTTCACCCTCAACATGATCTCCTAGATGACACTACGGTAGAAATACCATAACCCGTTAACCACCCTCTAGCCGTGCACTAGACTGCTGTCATAATGGTGAAGTGCCATTTCTAAAACGGGTCATGGCTCAGCGGCAACTTCAATGCGTGTATACTTAGTGTAGCCAATGGGAGTCAAGTGTTAATGTACTCATGAGGTAACCGATTTAGGCGATGTTCTGTATGAAATTGCGGATTACCGTGTTCGGTGTAGGGAGAATCTAGTGAACGAGTAGGGAGTTGGACAACTTTCCACTTTAAAAAATTATAGCATTTTTTGTATAGAGCATAAAAATATGAAACAACTTGCATTCTTCATGAATCCTTCTCATCTATCTTGGAAAATTATCTCATGATTGTCAGACCAGATCTTCAATGCGAATCGCCTTATTTTCATGGTTATGGTATTTCTACCTTAGATTGCAAATTGCCACTTAAATTACTCCCCGACTAACTTGCTCGTCCTTCGAGTCACCGCCCGGCCGGGCACATGTTTTGCATGCACAAATGGGATTTGAGCATTCGATGTGCACTATATAACGAGAGAAGTTACACATGTTTGTGTGGAGTAATTAAGTAAAATAAAAGCATTGTACCGATGGAGCCTGTTTTGAGTCACGTTTGCCCAAGTGTTTTTTTTTTGGAGAACATGGCTTGCATGAATATTATTGGTGACTTACCCTCATTGTACGTCAGCCCGGGGAACTCCAAGTTGGAGGAAAAGTCAATTTCATCATGTGAAAGGCTACTAGGGGACCACCCGTACTCTAGGGGGCACACACACCGTATACTAAGTTGTTGGCTTAACCTAGCCTTAAATATTAACAACTAGGCCTTTGCTCCCCATCCCACAAAAACCACTACACTAAATATGATAAATAGTGTGACTTACTATTTGAAATTATGCAATGCTATACTTATTTATTGTATATTTCTTATTTTACCAGCAAATGTTAAATTGGTAGTTTGGACATTATAGAACGTTGACAACTTTACTTGGTAAAAAATTATTTCAATAGTAAAAAGATATAGCACCGTGTAAATACAAATGGTAAGTCACACTAAATATCATATTTGGTGTACTTGGGTGCTTGGCTTTATACTTGTTTTGCTTGCCTTACATGTCAATAGTCGTCGTCCAACATCATGAAGCCAAGACCATGTCTTATGTTAAGATCAAAATATCTGCATTGATTCTTGCAAGCTCTCAATCAAAACCAACTATGCGTATCATCTAGTGCTTTACCAGCATATGAGTCTTGGGCGATTGTCATGTGTCACTTGGAAACATGCAAATCTATCATCGTGGTAGATTTGCCTTTATATTTCACCAATGCATGACGATTACCAAGTAGGATTCATATGTTGGTGGTGGTGATTTGTTGTAAAAATAAAATTCAAGAGCCCATTATGATTCTCGTCTCATGTTTTCAAGGAAATAGATTGACCATGAGATAACTTAGTGGGCCTAACTCACTAATTTATTTTCAATGGACATTTAAATTGGAGTGGAAATGAGATTGCACAACATGTTCAGATTTTGTTAATTGTTCTAGACTCAATAATAGTCAACATAATGGCAAGGAAGGGGGAGGAAGAGGGCGGACTATGCGAACAAGTTATGGCTTCACGGATGGCACACTTGAGAAGTTGCATGATTTTCAAGCGGACTCCAAGTTTCTTTGCGATTGAACATGGTGTCTTCATCCACATTTGCAGATCGACTAAGAGTTTGAAGTTCATAAAATGGAGTTACGTTTCATAGCGTATACAATAAAGTAACAATTAAAGCCCTTCACCTTAATTTGTGAATTACGCCTTCTTGTGAGGTGTAAGGTCCCTTTGTTGTACTTTACTTCTCTCGCCATGTCCCCCCAAATTATAAAATAAAATAGAGATAGATAGATACACTAGCCTCGATTTGAGGCAAGCATGAATGGAGAGTCACTACGCCCGGAAGCTACTGCCATCTTTCAATGGTGGACTCTATGTAATGGGCCAAGCGAACGTAACCATTAATTTTTCTCGGCTGGGGGTAAAATAGGGGAGCACTTCTCGGGGGGGGGGGGGTTCAAGCAATTGGTGAGGGTTTTGAGGGTGGGAGTGTGAATTCCTCCTCATTAGCTAGTGGTTAAGATAATGAGTGGTTGAATTTGCCAATTGCGAGTGGCGATGGCGGCAATGTGTGAGGTGTATTTGTCAAAATTCCTTTGTGTTGCCATTTCTAGGAAATGGTCATGGCAGTATGTAAATTTGATGTACTGGAGTTTGATGTTGGTAGTGGGTTGGTTGGGGATGGGGTCATGGGTTGGTCTAGAGGCTTCAATGAGAAGAATGTCTGGGCGGAAGTGAGATGGGCAGATGCATGGGGTAGAGGGACAAGTGCAAAGGGAGTAGCCAGTGTGGGACAATGTTGTCACTGGGAGAAGTAGAGGAAGATTTACCATTAATGAGGCATTTCCATTAAGCCTAGTGATGGGAGAGTAGGAGTTGTTGAATGTGTTCTATGCCTTGTTATGTATGTCCGTGTGCAAGCCTTAAGGATAAGGTGGGTGCAGTTTGCAAAAACATGGGGCCATGTGTCAAGTCTAAATTTTCCGCGAGGAGGGGGGGCATGATGAGCATAATGGGGAACAAATATTTTCGGGCCAAAAGAGATGCTTGTGACAGTTGCCCATGTATTGAGCATTTGAGGAATTTGAGTGTTTGGGTGGTGTGGGAGTTTGGGGATTTGGGATGATGTAGGTGCTCCAAAAGGTGTCGGATAGATTGTGGTCCAACGAGGTGTTATATGTCCATTTGTGAAGGGTTGGATGGCAAGGGGTGACTTCTTGAGTGAGGTGTTGTTTGACAAACAAATGACTATGTGGTTGGTATTATTAAGTTTAAAAAAACCATATTGGCCTTTGGTCTAAAAATAGGTATAAAGAAGAAGAAAATGCCTCAATTGAATATTTGATGAATATTCAAAGTCAAACCCACTAGCTTCCTTCCTAATATTGATCCCTAGGCCCAGTGTATCACGACCTTACATATGATGAGGACCCAACTTCATTGTCTAGAACCAACACAACATAGTTGGGTACTAGACCCAATCTAGAGAAAGCCCAACATGGTCACCTTTGTGATCCCACCCAGTTTGGTTGTAGAACCGTCCCCTTGCATCCCATGTACGGACCCCCTTGGCTTTGTGGGCTTGAACCGTTCCCCCCCCCCCCCCCCCCCCGCTTGAATGGAATGGCTAGAATAGGCATTGACAAGCAACCTAAACCCACTTGAGATAGAGTGGACCCATTACCTACCCTATATGAAAGTAATGGAGGTTGATATGCAATGACACTTAAACCCATCACTCCATGGGCCCGGGCACTCCTTTTCCATAGGGAACGGTTCAAGGTAGTAGAGTGTTGATGATTGGGATACGTTTATAGATGTTGCTTTTGGGTGGGGTGTTGATTTTAGGACCCTCTACAATATGTTTATAAACAAATTGTCGTCCTTGCACAAACTCATTGGTATGTGTCATCTCTTGCACGACATTTGTGCAACATGTACTCTATATCATTGGAATTTGCAAGAATGACAAAGTGCTTGACTAGGTTGAGTGGTTGATTATGAAGCTCGAACTTACGGTTTGGCAATAATTGATTGATTATGGCCGGTTAGCTTGGCAAACAAACTCTATGAATTTTCAAGTTAAATTTGACTAGTGACAATTGATGTATAGAACAATCTGACAAAAGTGCACGTCTTCATGACATCCTTTGCTCCCTTGTTGATTTTGATTTTGATTTTTGATTTTTGATTTTATTCCTCCGCTCCCCCCCCCCCCCCCCCAAGTAGAAATTTGTTACCTTTATGTTTTGGTTGTTGAACCCTAGTATTATGTTGCACATCCATCTTGGTTTGGGTGGCTCATGTAGTGGCTTGGCATTGTAGATTACTACACTAAATATGATATTTAGTGTCACCAACTCTAATTGTCTTCCTTGATACAAATTGTAAACCACAGTGTAGTGTCACCAACACTAAATGTTAACCCACCATTATTTGTCATTCCTTGTAAATTGGAGGGGGTGGGGATAGCAAATTCACAATGTTGCAATTACTATCACTAACCAAGTAAATTTTCATCCAAATTTCAATCATCCATGACAAAATTTCATCACAAGTTGCTGACAAGAGAAGCTAGGGTTTTGACCAATGGATGAACTCATCCATCATCCATGCCAATGTTTGTTCACTTATTTAGACGAAGTGCCATCCAAAAAGTTACCATAGTGACACTACATATCATATTTAGTGTAGCATGTTGTCCCAACCCCGTCCACCCGTACATATGACACATCACTCCCTATGAGCCCAAAATGAGTGCTCATATTTGTTTTATGTTTAGAATTTGATTAGAATTGCAATTGGAGTGTTATTGAAACAATCAAAAGTATAAAAAGAGTGAGGCTTGGTGTGGATTTATGTTTAGGCCTTAAGCCATTTTGTGTGGTAAATTAGAAGCTTAGTGACATTAGGGAGTGTTTTGATTAGAGGAGTAGTGCTTGATGAGGCAAGGAGAAGTGCCTTTGATTTAATTGTTTGAATTAGAACGTGTTCTTGTTGGTTTAGGGGTTGAAGGGTTAGCGGAGAGGATGAGGTCCTACTAAGGGGGAGAAGGTTAAGGGGTTGTGATTGGATGCCCTATCTCTCCTCTTCCTCCCTTATCCTCTCTTCTCCTTAAGCTCCCTCTCTTTACCTTTTCTTCTCTCTTCTTCAAAATCTTCCTCTCTCTCTCAATGCTCTCTCTCTTTGTCTTTTCACTCTCACCCCTTCCCTCTCTTGTGTGTAGAGGGGTGTGTGTGGGTTGTGGGTGATACCCAAAGGAGCGTTAGTCATTTGATTGTTAGTCCTTAGTTGTTTAGGCTTATAGTTTAATCTAGTTTGATTTAGTTTAGTTTGAATGGTGTTTATGGTTTTATGGTGGTAAGCTAAGTTGAGTATTCACATGCAAGGCTTAGCCAGCCCCTGGACTAAAACGGCAGCTGGGCCGAAGGCTTAGCCAACCCCTGGACGAGACTGCAGCTGGGTTGAAGGCTTAGCCAGCCACCGGACTGGGGTTGAGCAATCCCGGTCACTGCAGCCGGTTGTTGGGTAGCAACCACAATAAGGAGTGGGAGCCATTTGAACTAGGGCTTAGGTAGGAGCTGGGTTATGAGTTAAGGGGGGTAGCTAGGTAGAATTTAGGAAGTTAGCGGAATTAGCATTGGAGTTACAATTAGGAACCCCTAAAGTTGGAGGTTGTTGACGTTAGGGAGTGAACTTGTGAGTGAATTTAGAAGTGACTTGCAATAGAGGAATGCTAAGATAGTGATAAGAGAGAGAAGTGTTTTTTAACACTTGTATCCTCATCATGGAATGAATTGATGTGCTAAAATTGATGTAAAGCACCAGGGTGAGTTGTGTGGTTCCCCACAAAGAGGACGGCCTGGGGTGACGATTGCGGATTAAGGTATTAGAAATTTAATTGTCACATGGAGTCGACAAGCCATAGCCTCACGGAGGCTAAGATCACTAATGAGAAGGTCTTGGCTAATGTCAAGGTCTCAAGAGGGATATCAGCTAAGGGCATGTGTAGCCAAGGCCGCGGGGTGGACCCTTGAGAAGGCCAATGCTCTACCTATTCAAGAGGCTAATATCAATAAAACATCATGATTCTAAGTAAGTTGGGAGTTCATTGAGATGGGAGTTACATTCCATGTTACCGCGAGTTTTGGTATGACACATGTGATTCTCAAAACCACCACCCGGACTAGGACGCTTAAGGGTGGTGGGTTTGGCCTCACACTCCCCCCCCCCCCCCCCCCCCCCACCTTTTAGGAACGATGGGGAACGGTGTGAAATGGCAAGGTGGCAGCCTCACCACCACCACCATGTTGTCCATTGTATTTAAATATGGTCATTCGATTATTCATTTTTTCTTGGTTACTTGGTCAACTTGATTGTCTCATAATGCTCGGCCTAGCTCACTTGAACACAACTTCATTTGTGGGTTTGGTGTCATAGTTGTATTTGTGTGGATTAGGATCGACATGCCTATTTCCAACACCTATATTTGAGTGGTATGTGGTTAGGTGTGAATCTGTGAATGAACACCAAAAAGACACATGTTCGTAAGAAATTGAACTACATGCTCAAAACACGCTAACCGTTCTAAATTCAACAGTCAACATGAAGAAAGGGGGGGGGGGCTATATGACCACTTAACGAGCACACAAAGTTTCACTTTGATAATGAATAACATACTCATATGAGCTCTAGAACTTATGAGGCAAATGGCTACGGACGTGATTTGGATTTGTTGACCATCCAAGACTAATCACATGTTTCATAACCTACAAGAAATGGGCTTGGAGAGGGGGAGATTTTTTTTTTAAAAAAAATCCAAAAAAAATCCAAAAAACACACATCTACCTTGATTAAGATGTTTTTTTTTTCCATTTGTTCTTGCTTTAAAAAATATAAAATCAAATATGTAGTGCATGGACCACCACTTCAAAATTTTCATCATCATCCAGCTCCCTCATTACTGATAAGTATAATATTGACTCATTTAGTGGACAACACTAAATCGAATATTAACCTTTGAAGGTTATAGAGATTTGTTTTGGACCTCAAGAAGTTGCACAAAGGTATTCAAGGTCACCCATATAAAATTCACATAACCATGTGAAGGGTGACACCAACTTAATTGGAATACTCAATCACATGCATTTCAAACATAAGTTAATTCCTTATGACAAATATAGGGAGATTTGGCTGGGGAGATTTTTGGGCATAATCGGTCAAAATCCGAGTGTTTCCAAGTCCAACCAGTTATGTAGTGTGAATTTTCAGTTTTTTCCTTATTAGTTTGAGGTATATTCTACAAATATCCTCTTAAATGATATACCCATCTCCGAATGGAGTGGTTGGCAATTTGAATCTGTTGTGAAATCTTCTCTCTAATTGACAGAATAAACTAGCTAAGTAGGTAGGAACCCAGGAGCCCACCCACCGCAAGGTAGGCAATAAACCCCACCCTGCATCAAGAGGATTATTGAGTAGGGGAGGGCTAACGGCCTCAAATTCACATCGAATTGCCTGACGTTGGTTATTTATTTATTTCCTCTGAAACGATGGGTGAGTTTCATGAAGTCTTGAACTTCAACCGGTTGTTTTTCAAAATCGATCGGTTTAATCTATGACTAGCTGCCGATTCTCCCCGTTCATTGTTTGGGTTTGTACAAATGACCCATACTTGACTAATGTTTTTTCACCATTATTACATATGACCATATCCTTACTTTCTCTTTGGTTTTTTTTCTTTTTTTCTTTTTCTTTTCTTTTTGTTGGGCACAAATTGGAAATTCAATTGCATAGAGAACCCATAATACAACCAACCCGGCTGAAACCAGTTCTTTTTCTCTAAAAACTTGACTTCAATATTTCTTGCGGGCTCATACAAACTTCCACGTAGGCCATGCAATGGTAGAATGAAAGCTTTAAGGTTTGACAAACTAGCATTACAACAAGTTCCGTGATCTATGTATGTGTATGGAATTCATAGGTCCAAAACGAGACTTGGGGCACACTTTTATGTGCCGGCCATCCCAATGAAGCAAAACAAAGTTCGTTGTAATTGGCAAAGCTTTTGTCAGTACCTTCGAGCACCTTGTTGGCCGAGCACTTGCATGTGGAGTAGGTGGGGCAAATTATTTAAGAGTACATTTGTCTTGTTGTCTAACGTGCAAGTTGGGATGTGGCCATCCTCGCACTTATTCATTTTCAATATTGCATGACTAAGTTACTAGATCGATTGAACTTTATATCTTGACAAGTTAGCTAAATGATAGCAAATCTTGAAAATTTGAAGTATTTGGGCAAGGTCCGAATAATATGAATATGACAACATGGGTTTCACACAAACATGAATTTATTACCGCTAAATTGAAAGTCAACATCTAGGTTTCAAAATAGAGAGGCAATCAAGCCCCCCTCTTAAAACTCTTCCTTCCTCCTACAATCATGTCAATCATTGATTCTTGTTTTTTGAGGAAAATAAACGTATACTTCCATGCGGAGGGGATTTGTTTTTTTTGTTGTCATCTAGTGGTATTTGCCAACTTTGACAACACATGGAAGTGTGCCCTTGGTGTACATAGTCACTTAAATGAATGAGTGATGATCTTGATTTGAAACAGGGTTCAAATCATGGCAATTGAGAATACGGTTTATGGCAGAGGCATCTAATTATGGCACTTTAAGCAATTGAGCTTACATGCAAATATGAGCCAACATGAGATCAATTTGTTTTGTAGAGACAACTCCATCAAGAATTCGCACACACGAACACACACGTATGAAAAAAGAATATATATATATATACATACACACACACACACACATAAGTATGGGACCCATGACATAGAACATCTTATGAAAAATTGAAGTGGAGCAACACAAGGACCTATCAAAAACCCATAGGTGCCTCTAAACTCATAAACTTGAAGATTTTGGAATGTGCAAGTGGTATTACATGCTAATTAGGTCACTTACCTTTCATGTGACATGTTTAGAATGCACATGCGTTGACAAATGGTGCATTTTTAAAAGAAGGAAGAACGACCACAACAAATTAGAGTGCCTCTAGCATAAATCAAGTAGACATGCCCCTTCGATCATATGATAAAGGAAGAAAATCGTGCTATACAAACCTTTCACAAACTTAAAGCAATTGGACATGATGTGAGCAAGGTGTGAATAAGAGAGAGTTACCCTACTTCATGCCCTCTAATCAATCTAGATGATTAGAGCTTAGACCTTAGACTATGTGCACTTCGTAAGACCTTAGACTATGCCCACCAAACCATGCAAACTTTCTTGTCATTATCAACGTTGAGGCTTTGTAAGGTATGATAGCATGTATGTCTCATCATGTACAAGCAAGGTTTCTCATTGCCCACCAAACTTGGCTAATAAGGCTTCTCTTTGGAGCATTTATGGGAGAAATATGAGAGCTTTTATTTGGCCCAATACCTCCAAAGAGAAGCCCTCTACAACATACATAATCGACACATAACGATCAATCTTTTATTCATTGTAGATGGTGTGTGACACTTGGTGTCGAAATGGAAATTTATGAAGTGACACACGGGACTTTGCCGAGGTTCCGAATGATAAATTCAAGAAACGGCTGTTGTTACTTTGCTCAATTAGTGAGTTAATCATCTATGTCGAATTTCCCTATCAATTACGGTATAAGGGCCGTTTCACACTATGGCCGTCCAAGTCAAGAGGTTGTGGGATTGAATGACCAAACTTTGCTGAAAGTCCAAAGAAATGGGCTGAAAATACATAGCCAATAAAATATAGGAATTGGAGCCTTCGACCGGGCACAGTGTGAAGCCTCCAAAGTCCAAACCTTTGGTCACAAACTCCCATGGCCTCTCGACTTGGACGGCCATAATGTGAAGCTTCCAAAGGCCAAGTCCAAAGTCCAAAGGAAGAAGGAGCATCTCACTTTATTCCGTGTCCAAAACCACCCCTCCAATCTAACGGCCAAGATCTTGTCAATGTTTGGATTCTTTTATGAAAATAAACCTATGACCTCTTGACCATAGTGTGGGTTTCCATTCCCATCCAACCCAAACTTCCTTTGAGAGTTTGTCGCCTTGGTCAAAAAGTAGTGCCATGTAGGCATTTTAGAGAGCGACAACCTTTGGACTTTGGCCTCTAATGTGAAAGGGTCAAGAGGCAAAATTCTTGGTTTCTTGCAATCTGATTGGTGGAAATCGGCGGCCTGTATGGAGGGATAAGCATGTTGTTTGTACCTTATAAAACTTTGAAAGCCAGGGGTAAACAAGAAACCTTGCCTGACCTAGATTTTGTGAAATTCTATATTCACTCTTGAGTGCTTGATAGGCATCCAAATGCAACATCACACTATGAATTTGTATTTGGTGTCACTTACTATTTGGGGTTACACACTGCTATACTTTCTTACTATTAGTGTAATTTATTATGTTCTATAATGTCCAAACAACCAATTTGACCTTTATTGGTAGAAACTGAGATATACAGTAAATAGTTATAGCATTGCGCAACTCTTTTAAATACTAAGTGACACTAAACACTACACTTAGGGCCACTTCACACACGAGATTGAGAGCCCGTGACCATAACACTTCAAGCACTCTCATTGGTGGAAAAGGCGGAGCCGGTCCAAGTTCACTTCACACTACGCTTGAGGGACCAACGGAGTGTGTGAATGCTAGATGGATGTAAAGTCTACATGGGTTCCTACATGACATCGAATGGATCATGTTTCATGGTTGCTTGGACTATTTTCAAAAACCACCTCTTGGAGGTAGACCTAACACAAAACTGGGAGACCATGACATTCCAAACGCTGACAACCGTTGATTTATTCTATACTATCATGCATTAGGACCCACATGAATAGAAATTCATTGAAATAGCATTTGGCTAAGGGCGGTCACATATGACTTCACACTACACTTGAAGGTCTGTGTCCACACTACATTACTTTGGGTGTGTGTTGGGACGGCCTTTGGACACTTTCTTTTGGGCTCTCACAATTTCATGCTCACGGCTCTTGGCTCGTGTATGAAGTGGCCCTTAGTTTGTAAATAACGTGAGGATGTTTCAGTTTAGAGGTATAACTATACAATGTCATCCGGACCAAGGTTTACATATCATCCATTATTATGGGCAAAATCTCTTACATTTAAAAAAAAAAAAAAGTAGAAGCTTATTGCTCCCCTGAACCATGCACATTCCATAACTATTTTAAATTTACATTTGAGATTGTGTTGAGTCACAACATCACACAAATTTGTGGGACCATGTACAATATTACATGAGGATATATCTTCTCTAATTTCGGGATTCCTTGTTTATGGGGGGAGCACTCAGGTTGTGTATTGTGAACTTTTTGCGAAGTAAACGTAAATTATCATAGTATTTTAATCGCAGCCTTTCTTTGGAAAGCGACCATTGTGTAGGTGCTTAGTAATGTTTACGGTCAACATATACTACTTTTTGTGTTTGTAATCCTTGTTTAAGCTAGTTTATTGGACGGATATCCCAAACCCTAGTATATCCCCACATGCAAAATATCTACGTGGAATCTTGCATGAACAAAGCGGACCCCCGTAGAGAGCTTTGGGAGAAGGAGAATACAAGCTATGTTTTGTGTGTATATCTAAGTAACTTGGTGGCGAGCCTTTAGATACCTGCTCAATTTTGCAATGTGTTTAAGGCATAACATTATTCATATCCATAGCAATGTTCTGTGGGACTGACATTGTTCCACTTGAGTAGAGGGACATTACAAAACTGACTGTGAAGATCTAAGTGAGGGGTACAAAATTTCATAGTACGATTCATTTAGTAACCAAGGCAAGGTTCACAAAACCGATTAGCATTTTCTAGATGAGAGGTTCAATAAAATTTCTTAAAAAAGGGAAAGGAGCGCCCACATAATATAAATGTGGAGGCATAACAACATATGTCAATTGTAATCACTATTTGTCAAAAATGTAATATTTATTTTTTATTTTTTAAAATTTATTGTGTAATTTTGATAGTTTTGATATTGCTATTGGAATTTATTTATTTTTATTTAAAATTTTATTTTTTGTCTCCATTTTGAGGGCATATTCAGAGGAAGTGGTCCGATATCTTCCAAATTTGTGTTCTTTTGGGATGTCCAATCTTAACTCCACTACCAACAACATATGTGTGACATGTAGTTATCCGACAAGTACTTGAATAAGGTCCGCTTACCATAATGTTGTATACATTGAAGTTCTTATTCCAAAATCCCTCTTTGATAAAATTCCATTGTTTTGCTTCATTATGTAGAGTAGATTTTGTTTGGCTATAGTATTTTCACACTTGTTGGAAGCAATGGTTAGATAAGAGTTGGCTACTAATGTACTAGAAAGAACTTGAAAGGTAGGCTATAGGCGGTTGAAAGGCAATCTCCAACTCTTTAGTTGTTGTGAATGATTCAAGTGGTATATAAGGAGGTTGTATGAAGCAAAAGACATATAACTTTGGAGTATAGTTGTTAAACTTCATTATATTTGTGATCAAATTGAGAGGCACATGTTAGGTTGCAATTTCGAGAGTGTAAGCTCTAGGCGAGCAATGTAGGTTGTATATTGAAGTGTTTGATGATATTCCTTGTTGAATTGTCTTGGTAGGGCTTGTTGGACATATGTTATAAATAACATGTAAATAAATAAATAAAAACTCCAATGTCACAACATAACATTATTCATATTCATAACAATGTTATGTGGGACTAACAACATTCCACGGAACAATCCTGGATGTTTCCCACATTCGGATTGAATGTGGAAAATATATGGGAATGTTATGTGAAATATTACCAGTCCCACATAGCATTGTTATGGATGTGAATAATGTTATGAAAACCAAATTTGAGCGAAGTATGTTTGATTGGCACCTTGTACATCACCTAATAAACCTAAAGTGCAATGTAAAGTTGAATGCCCCAATACGTACAGTTGACGATATGGACGTTTCTTTTTCTTTTTCTTTTTCCATAAGACCGTAAGGACTATGTTGATAGACTTGACTTGTCCTTTGGCTCCTACATAGTATGTGTTGGATTTATGACGAAGTGCGGAAAACTCCATAGCAAGAGATTTGTTGACAACATAAAAATAAAATAATCACATTCACGTATTTGACCACATATATATGCACCTTGATGACAACTTCTCTCTTCAATAGGAGAGCTTCGCCAAAAGAATCATTAAATTTCTAATGACGAAATTATCCACACCAAGAACCCCCCTTTTGCTTGCCCCGGAAGCCCGCCGTGGGGGCCGTACGTTGACATTTGGAGGGTGCGCAATTCTTTTAGAACAATTGGATGCATACAATGAAAGTCCACCCGACCTTGTCATTTTAGTCAAACGCCACATGTATATGGTAACTTACACACTTCACCAACTCACATAATACGAAGTTACTTAACCTCCAATACGACATTGAGTCCAAAAAGTCAAACCTAACTTATATAAGTATTTATAACTTACTCATGCTTTGTCACATGTAGTAAGTACTACCAAATAGGTATACACCAAAAGTCAATAGCCTCTCTCTCTATATAACACATATTTTTCCATCATGCTTGAAAATGACGGCCACATGTGGAATTTCACGGTTTTAGGGGATTCTATGCATATATATATGGCATCGGTAAAGGCCCTAATTGTGCCTTGCCGCTAGAGGTGTTATATATGTCAATACTTTGATTACTCAACACATGAACATTTGGTAAAGACCTTAATGTTTCTTTTGGCAAATACATGTATGTAAACAAAGTATGTATCAATGAACGGGGAGAATCGATTGGCTAGTTACAAATGAACCGGTTGAGTTTGAGAAATAACCAGTTGAAGTTCAAGACTTTAGGAGAAATATTGATCATTTTCGAGGAGTTTAAAGAATATACCTTAATTTAATAAAGAAAATAAACCGAAAGACGTCAACATGTGACTGGTTAGACTTGGAAACACTAGGATATGGATTGATTATGCCCCAAAAATCGTGTCCGGACATTCGTATAGAGTCATGTAACAGACAAAGATTTGTGCTACTCAAATAAATTGAAAGTGAAATTGTTGGGAATCCCTTACATTGATTGGGAGATGTTTTTGTTTACTGTATTGGACGACAAATTTAGCATCAATGATCCCAAATTAGTCTAGTGAGATGAATATGGGAGGAATCAAAACATGGTCTATCTATTCCAAAATAAGCATTACAACAAACCCCTCTTACATTTCCTTACGGAAATGTAAAGAAGGTAGTCAACATACGATCTTCACATCGGTAAAGCCGAGGTTCTTTATCTTTCTTGCTTTTGGGATGAATCAATCATAAACCTAAAAGGCAAGTAAGATTCCACCGGACATGGACCCACGTACATGAGTGGCAAGCATCCTAAGCATCACGTAAGTGAAAACCACAATATGTTTGTTCTTATGGGTCACATGATAATATGTATATCGCACAAAACATTGGCAAGCACTAACTTTGAGTCCATTGTATCTACACTAATACGTGCAATTAGGTTGCCTCTTCACCTATGCAAATTATCATGGGCCAAAATTAGAGTGTACAAAACTTCTGGCTTTGCTAATCACCAATACAGCAACCACAATAAACCCCCCAAAATACTTTATCTGTTATGTTATTGCGGTAAAATGTTTCGAAATAGTGTGGAATGTTGGTAAATTAGTGCGGGCAAACTGTTTGCACATACTAGTGGAGTTGTTTAGAGATGCAGATGTGTGTGTTTCTTTCAACCATCAATGTCCTAAAAGTCAAAATGACACTTTTCATTTCAAATGATGAGATCTTGCTTTGAGTTGTTTTAAACTGTCAATTTATTTTCCCAAACAAAGCCATTGAAATTGTCTATCACTTATAAAGCTCAATCGTAACGTCTTGTGTGTAGTTTTTTCTCTAGTCCTCATAGAGTGTCTATGCCTTAAAAGACATTTTGATAGTTTCATCACTTTTATATCATGGTGTGCTTGCAACTTTCCACGAATACACAATTTTTGTAATTTCAACCAATCATATCAAACTCCTCGTTCAAATAAGTTTTAAAATTTTTTATTTCTAATTTCATCATGGGAGGAATATTACGCTTATGTATATATACATAATGTATTTTTATGGATGTAATCCTTTTAAATAACTCATCCACACTTCATCCACAAAGTAGGTGTCATTGATGTCTTTTGACATTGTCTCAATATATTCATTGGTTCGTCATGGCTTTTTGTTTCTTGGAACACACAATCTTAGTGGAGAAAACAATCTATACAAGGCCAATGCAAAACCCAAGGAACCTCGAAGATGAGAAGGAAGGGGAGAGGAATGAAGAGACAATTACAAGGAAGGAGGAGGAGGGGAAGGAGGGAAGGATGGAAATCGAGGGAAGGAAGGAGAGAAGGTAAATCTTACTTGTTGTTGTTAACCTACATGTAGACCACCTTTGGGCGGGAATAGTACTAGGATGGGTGACCTCCCTTGAAAACATGGTGTTGAATCCATTATGGGTAGGAGTTGATGAACAAATATTGCATGTCAATATGCTAAAAAAAGCAGACATATTTTTAAAGAAAAATCCCCCCTACGTGGACATTATATAATCCTATTAGTGCAAGACACAATATTTTCTAAAGCCCGTCTAATTCTTATAATGAGAATCAATGTGAGTCATGTTAATTTTTAACCCAAGCCTAATCTCTAGTTTAGAATTAGTGTGAGCCACATAACCCCCCCCCCAAACGAAGTTTGATGTGGCTAAATATTTTAATTTATGTTACTTTTGATGTAAGATGACTATTATGTGTTGTGCAAAAGTGTTGGTTGAAAATTTATAGGAAAACTCAGGGAGAAGACCCTGGATCTTGGACCCATGTTATTTTCACCTCACCCAAACAATTAGAGTGACCTACATTGTTTATTTCCACTCACAATAATAACACTATTTAGTGTAGTAACTATCTTTTCAACGATGTGGCACCTCTCTAAAGATTAATTTTCTTTGAGTTTATGTTTTAGGGAGGGTGCACTATTGGAAGTGGAAACAGAGGTTACTAGGTAGAGGCTATTGTGATTTAGAAATATGTTCTAGATCTCACATGTAGAAATGAGATGTGATCGACAAAGTTCGACACTAGCGTAGAGAAGGCTAATTCAGTTAGCTTCCTTAATCGGCAGTACAATTGCTTTGATTCGGTGGGTGAGTAAGGGCGTGTTTCCATGTAGGCCGCTCGCCCACTAGATTCTACATAATAATGGGTCAATGGTGTTCTCATGTTAGTAAAGCACAAGGCATCATCCAACCATATTTTGGCAGTCTCCTAGAATGTGGAGGGTAGTGGACATGGGGCCCTAGACTTCCATGTGCCAACTAAGGAATCTTCAACCTACAAGTGCCGGTCCTGAAGGACTAAGACCCATTGAAGACTCAAGAGAACCAATGATGGTCTAGAACTCCATCCTTGGTAACTGGGAGGAGGAGGTTAGTAGGTGGGCCCATATTTGAGAAGATGGGTGTAGCTAGTTGGCACATACAAACCCTACCCCACCAGGTTCCCTCTAAATTTGGGTTGGTTTGTCCTTATTCACACTAGAATATGGTGGGCGAGGGGCCATGGAAACCCACCCTTAGTCACCTTCACAAAAGTCAAACTACACCCTTCATCCTTCCATAATAGGAGTGTTGAATCCTTATTTTATATATTGTCTTAATAAATGAAGAAGGAACTAAGGATCTACATATACCTAACATTGATGATAAAGAATTTACAATGTATGTATTTGCATTTAAGGACACCCATATCGTGTATTTGAAATTCAATCTTTAATGACATTGAGGCGTTCGACTGATTCAAAAAACGCACTTGAAGAATAAGTAAATGTTAGGTAGGGTCAATTTTGGCATAAGTAGCTAAAAATGAAACTATGTAGTTCAAATATGTTTTTGTGCATGCAAAGACATGTATGGGCCTCTTGGACGTTTAAGGCTTAAATCATGATTTAGGACCCGTCAATTTTGTTAGCTATTGAACCTAGGATGGTGTTTGTTTTTTGAGCACATAATTCATTCTCATTTGTAACACATGTGTTTTTTGGTTGTCCATTCTTAGCTACAAACCTTGCCGTATACTTCTCAAATATAGGGGCCCAATTAAGTTAGCTAAATGTTTTACCTAAACATTGTAAATCGAACACATATATTGCCACATAAAATCCACATGGCACATACCTTAAAGAAAGTGGGCCTAATTTGGTTACCTATCTTGATTGGACACATGTGTTTTAGTGGTTGGTTGCAAATTTGGGAACGCATAACATAATAGTGTTTTGTGGGACTGACAATATTCCACAAACCACATCCAGTCTGCATATGGGGAATATTATGTGGAATATTGTTAGTCCCACATAACATTGTTATGGATTTGAATAATGTTACGTAGGCACCAAAAAGACACATGTTGAACAAATATTGGATTGCGTGAATTTGTTAACCACTCCGCGTTCAATAGGCAAATGAATTGGCAGGGGGGCAATTTGACCTTCTTATGTGTTAGTGTGAATGGATTTTGATATTTCTTAATAGTTGCCCCAAAAGTTTTCTAGGATTGTACGTGAGTTCTCTAGATACAATTGCAAATGAGCATAAATTTCAACATCACAAACTTGAGTAGTATAAGGCAACAAACAACAAAAGTAACCAGATAAAGCACATCTACCTTAATTGCGCCACTGATTTTAATTGGTCACGTATATTTGAGTGGTGTGCAACTTGGTGTGGAATTAAGAATGGGTTTTGAAAAGACATATGCTTAAAATAGAATAGATTGTGTGCTCAAACTTTGTTAGCCAATTCTAGGTTCAATAGTCAACATAAATTGGGGAGGGGCGGACGCGATTGTTTCATGGCTCTGGCACTTTTGACTTTGCAAAATCATACCAGAACAAGGAAAATTCTATAGATTGTTGCTAAAATCTCATATCACATTTGCGGATTCAAGAGGAATCTAAACTTCAAAATCCAAGTTGACAACCATGGCAACCAACCAACACCAACCATTCAACACACATTTACCTTGGTGGTCCACAACATAATCCTTAAAACAAGTGGCTAGTCGCAAGAGTTCTCTACCCTAGTATTATCCTTGCACATGTGGCCAATCATGGTTGGTTATCCAACCAATACCAATCTTTGGCTCATTTTAAAAACCACTTTACATCAACCATCACTTGCAACTAAACTCCACTTGAAGAGCGAGTTACTAACATCATATGTGACCGGTTCTGGTTGGCTGCCAAACTTTGGCCCATTTCAGAGACCACCCCTAGGCCTCCCTCGCCTCTAAGGGCGGGACAGTGAGGGACCTGCGCCTCACTGCCTGCCCAAGCCTGGCCCTGGCCTCCTGTGTCCCGCCACTACCCGGCTGGTACACTAAATATAATATTTAGTGTCACCAATTCTAGTTGTCTTGCTCCATACTAATTGTTTGTAAACCGCAGTATAATGTCACCAACACTAAATGCTAACCCAACATTATTTATCGTGCCTTGTAAATGTTTTGAAGGTTATAGATACATGTGTTGCAGTTACTATCACTTACCAAGTGATTTTAGATATAAAATTACCATAGTCCTCACAGGGAAGAGCCAATAAAAGAGAGAGAAGACACACCAAGCTGTGTGAGACCTGGACCAGTACAACGGGCCGGGCTGGGACGGGTCGGGTCGGGTCCGACAGTTTCTTGGAAGCCGGGGATGTGGGTCTGACCCGTTCCGCTGTGGTCCTGCTCGCCATGCTTGGGCTGGCCGGCCGAACGACTCCGCCATGGCCATTCCTCGGCTACTCGTTCTTTCTGCACACCTCTCACCCTACCCTTCCCCTGCAACGCAACGTCTCTCTTCTCTCTCGCAGTCTCTTTCTCACTGCACGACCTCGCTCCAGAGGTTTTCCCAAGCCGCTCCAATCCAAAATTGATGCACATCTCGTCATTCGGGAGCTCGATCGCTGCTTCTTCGCCAAAAATCGGTGTATACAAAGGTACGTGCTGCGGATCCTTTTGCTTGTCGGTTTTTGCTTTTCATGTAATCTTAATGCGCGGATCGTGTAAGAAACTGTCTTCCTAATAAGTGGCAAGGTCAGGCTAGCTAAAGTTCTGTCGGGGTAATTACGGAAGTTCTCGTTTGTTTCAGGCGTTCTATTTTCTTTTCCCGAGCTCTTCATGCATAAGTTAGCACTGGTATTTAAGAAGAGGTAATAAGGTCTGAGACCTTCATAGCTGCGGCGGAGGAAAGATCAGTAGGTCAATTTTTGTTTTGTTTACCTTCTGGTTCTATCTATTTCTTGATGTAGGAATCGTAGTTTGATAAAGTTTGATGTAGGAATTGTGGTTTTCGCACTAATGTGAGTAATTCGACGACTAAAGTACACTTGAAAGCATGGCTACTTGATTATGCGATTCAATCGCCTTCTGAAATGTGAGCATACGAATGGTCCGATATAGTTCCATCGGGTTGAGTTGCTAATTATGGACGTTCTCGTTTCAGTTGTTCTATGTTCTTTTTCCCGAGCTCTTGATGCATAGTACTGGTATTTGAGAATTGTTAAGAATGTCCCAGACCACCATAGCTGCAGTGGAGGAAAGGTCGTTAGGGCACTTTCTGTTTTGTTTACATTCTGGTTCCTTTCTCGTTTGAAATCGATTACTTGTGATGTTTAATTGAAGATTCGTCGCATCATGCTCATGACATTAATTGAGGTATTTGCACCGGTTGCGTAGTCAGACGCTATATGGCGGAATGTTCAGATTTTATTTTCACCTCCTAGGTTACTTGCACGAACTGTCTTGATCAGCTGGATGACATTTTGAAAAGAAAACTTTTGGTCTATGCTGTATGACGTTTGGCTTCTGATCTTATTATTTGAGAGTGTAGCTCACCCTAAGTTGCCCATTCACAAGTTGTTTTTTTTGTGACATTAGAGCAATCCTTCAAGTCAATGGGACTTTTTGTTGGGAGTTGGTCCCGTATGAGTTTCTATTGGTTGTTTTGCATACAATATCAATGCTCTCTTTTTGCTTTTGGTGCATGCTTGGAGGTAGTATTTGAATTTGAATAAAGAGCAACCTATTTTGGTTCATTGAGGGCCAAACTCATTCTAACACCTCTTGGCATGCCAAAATGAGTTTGACCCTTAGTAAACTAATATAGAATGTGCTTCGTTCAAACCTCCACACTTTCTCCAAGCATACACCAAAATCTTACCGAATATAGAAGGTGTTGTATGCAAAACAACCAACTCCCGACAAAAGGTCCCTTTAAAATAAAGAATAACTCTAATCTTCGAGAACTCTGTATCTTAAGACATGAATCCTCATTGTTCTTTTAGATAATCTTAGAGTATTAATCTTCAGTGTGTGAGTAGTTCATGTTCCTTATGGTAACTTCTTGCTTGTCTTGTCTTCCTAAGATCTGTCTCCTTACAGTTCCCAAATTTTGCTTACATTGACAATGAGCAGTCCTCATTTGTAAGTTGTGATTCTATGTACTTTGAGGATGTAAACAAATTCCCTAGACAAGTAAATCAAACTTCCTGCACTGATCTATTAGTGAATTACTCCCTGTGGCTTTGTGTACAGAGCGCCAGTGTACAGAAGGTCAAGGACAGGGGATAAAGTGAAGACAGACTTGCTTCAAATTCAGTCTCAAGTGGTTGCCTACGATGCATTCATCTCCACATATGTTACTTGTATATACGCTGTGTGATGCATGTATAGTGTTGAGGAAATGAAGCAATTCATTTGCTAGAGGATTGTGGGTTTGCTACAACGACCTAGTCAGCTATGTTCCAAGTAATCTCAGACTCTGGTCATAACTGCAGATGCAGTAAGCATTGATGCAGAATCTCAAGGAAACATACTTGCCAATTTCAAGAAATTTCCTTATGACATGGCTACAGGTCTCATGCAATCTGAGATATCTGTTCTAGTATAAGATGCAACTCAAGATCACAGAACATTGAACAGGAACAGAAAAGGATTGTAGTACGTCCCACAGGCTTTTACGATGGCCGAAAGTTCATCACTCTCCCTAGTGCAGAAGATCCTTGAGACTATAAATGTACTGACATCAATAGGGGAATTTAAAACCCACAGAAATGAGTGTCATAGTCTCACAAGGCGTGTGAAGCTGCTGGTTCCTCTATTCGAAGATGTCAGGGACCTAAGGTTGTCATTGCCGGATGAAGCTCTTACATGTTTCAGCGCAATGGACAGAACACTGAATGCCGCAAAAGATTTACTTCTCTTATGTAATAAGGGGAGTAAAATATACCTGGTACATACCACTCCCTCTGACCACTCATTTTAAGGTGGGGTAGTCATAATCAGGCATTTTCTGTTGTATTTACTACAATTATGCCTGTCCACTTCTGTATACAGTTGAATTCTGTGATGATGCTATGAAAAATGTTCAAAGAGGCTCACGAAACTCTCCGCTTTTGCAGATTTTACAGCGGGAACATGTTGCAAAACACTTTCAGTCAACAAGCATCATGTTGGGACAAGCACTAAATGGGTTGCCCTCGCTTGATATTTCAGATGAAGTACAGGAGCAGGTAATATAAGTGGTCCAATTTATACTTGACAATGCACGATGTTGCTGACAGCTGGTTTATCAAAATGGTTGCCTCTTGACCTCATCAAGCTTTTGTTATTGACTCTCTCCAGAGGATGTGTAACTTTTTGTAAAGACCACAGATGGTTGTGTGTAATAGAGTAGAACATCCTACATTAGTTGTACTTGCACTTTGGTTGTATGGTCTTTGAACTTGCATTTTAAACTGATGCAGGTTCAACTAGTTCATCAACAATTCCTCAGATCAAAAGGGCTGGACGATCCTTCTGATGCACAATTATATGCTCAGTTGATGTCAGTTTTAGATGAAACACATGGTGTCCCGGCTACAACCCAGCTTGAAGAACTTGCTTTGCATTTTAAGTTCGACACTTCAAGAGCATGGAAGAGAGAGTCACAAGCTCTCCAAGGAATGAAATTGGAGAAAGAACCTGTTGTAGATGGTATCTTTGATGAAAGAGGATTTGAACAGGCATTTGAGATTCTAAATATGTTGAAGGCCCTTTTTCCAGCTGAAGAGCTGGCACTTGATGATCCTGACGTCAAGAAACACCAAATAGCCCAAAGAACTGGTGTAAATAATGTGGTGCAAAATGCAGCTGAGCCTGGCGAAGGAACACCAAACATTCCAGATGACTTTAAGTGCCCCATTTCCCTGGACTTGATGCGGGATCCTGTCATTGTCGCAACTGGGCAGGTTGGTGGTCATCTGCTAACATTTGAGGTTTTTTTGTCTTCATTTTTGTTATTTTGTTGCATAATGTGCATAATGTGCATGGTATTTCATGTCTTATGGTCATGATTGATGATCTATTCTAATAATAAGAGGATAACTTTTAATGTTTTCTTAACTGTGCAGACTTATGAGCGTGCATGCATACAGAAGTGGTTGGATGGTAGTAACAAGACCTGTCCCAAAACAGGCTTAGTGTTAACCCACATGCACCTGACTCCAAATCATGTGCTTCGGAGTGTCATCAATGAATGGTGTGCATTGCATGGCATCGAAGTCCAGAAGAAGAGGCCAAAGACTGTTAATTGCTCTCCAGAAGATATTGCTAATATTGATGACCTGATTAAAAAATTGTCAAGTGATGACATAAGTGTACAAAGGGAAGCAGCAGGGGAGCTTCGACTTTTGGCAAAAAGAAATGTTGAGCACCGGATTTGTGTTGCTGAGCAAGGGGCTATTCCCCTCCTGATCAAGCTCCTTACTTCATCTGATAGGAAGACTCAAGAACATGCTGTGACTGCATTATTGAATCTGTCCATCAATGACCATAACAAAGGACAGATAGTAATTGCGGGTACGGATTTACTTCCTTGGAGATATCCATAATGAACTTGATCATTACTGTGTACCACTTTGCTTTCATAAGTGTGTATCTTGCCATAATTGACAATAGTTCCAAATGGAAAAAAAAATCTAAATACTTTGCAGTAGAGGTCAAACCAGATCTAGATTCCATTTGTGAGTTAAAGAGACAGATCACATTGTATTCTTCATCTAGAGTTTTCTCGTGTGGGGTAGGGCTAGGGCAAAACTCTAAATGTCTATTCAAGCCTGGCATATTCTGCAGCTTAACCCATGTTGCATGACCAGGCAACTCCCTTATGGGTGGATAATGCCACGGATTGAAGTCGCTTAGACTGGTACAGATAAGTCATTGAAGTTTTCTCCTTTTCTTGTTTCTTGCCTCAGGAGCAATAAACCCTATAGTTGAGGTGCTGAGGAAGGGAAGTCCAGAGGCCCGTGAGAATGCGGCGGCTACGCTTTTCAGCCTCTCTGTTGTGGATGAAAATAAGGTCACCATTGGAAGCTCGGGTGCAATCCCTGCGCTCGTTGAGTTGCTTCGAGATGGAACTGCCCGAGGGAAAAAGGATGCTGCTACTGCTCTTTTCAATCTCTCCATCTATCAGGGTAACAAGGGGCGAGCAGTCCGAGCTGGGGTAGTCCCTCTTCTTATGGACCTCTTGGAGAATCAGTATGCTAGTATGTTGGACGAAGCTTTAGCCATCTTAGCCATCTTGGCCACTCATCAGGATGGTCGAGCTGCCATAGGTAATGCAGAGCCGACTCCCATGCTGGTAAATATCATTGGTTCTGGGTCTCCGCGGAACAAGGAGAATGCTGCTGCTGTTTTATGTGCTTTATGCTCCCACGATCCCTCACACATCAAACAAGCAAAAGAATGCAATGCCAGTGGGCCACTGAGTAAACTGATCCAAGGTGAGGATGGAAGTGCAACATCTCGTGCAAAACGGAAGGCTACAAATCTCCTTGAGCTCCTTAACAAGCCACAGGTGGAGGGCATCACACAGGCCTTAGATACAACTCATATTAACCTGTAGCCACTGTGACACTTGTGCTTGCAGAACGTAGAGGCATCTTTTAACCAACTTACTGAAGCTCCTAATCTGCCTCAGGTACACCTGGCATACCCAGTATCCTAGTCTGTTTATAGCAGTGATTGAATGCTGTGGGCAATCAGCTCTAGGTTTATTCTTGGACAGAGGCAGTCAAAGACACACCTCTGGCTATTGTAATCTAATGACTCACCACGTAGATATGTCACTACAGTTGTGTCTAAAGAGATTGACTCAGTTTTGCTTCTAGTGGTGGGAAGCGGGAGAGGCGCCACCTTATGTAACAAATTTTATGACGTTATTATCCTAAGCCATACCATTCGGATCATCTGTTTTCTTATGTTGAGTAATACTCGTGCTTGGATACAGTTTGCACTTACTATCCATTTTGAAGCTATCAATGCATTCCATACAGCCAAAACTGTTCTTCAGGATTTGGGATGTATGAATTGGAGAAGTCGTCTCCGTGAGGAACAATCTGTGTCACATGTGGTAATGACTCCTGAAATTTGGTCTGAGGATTGCTGCGAGTTCCTGCTGCTTGCTACTTTGGTAACGCACGCATACTTTCACTTCTTCATGCAGACTGGATCTAGATTTCACTTTCACACGCAGACTTGATTCAGATTTCTGGTTGGAACTAGAGTTCTCCAGTTCGAGGCTCTAAGTGGTGCATTATATGCTTGTGGCATATGCTGACTCTTCTTGAAATGCTTGCTACCTTTAAAAGACACGAACAAAAAGGTAGGGTATTATGCTTAGTCTGGTTCATTGTTTCTATCAAGCTTTTTGTTCTTCATAGCATAACAAAATTTAATACATTGATTCACCTTTCCCCCGTGGAGATTTGCACATCAAAATGCAATCCATAAGATGTTCTCTTGGTCCTTCTACCTGCTCATCATTGAAGGTGCCTGCTTCTGATTGAATCACATTGGGCAAATAAACAGTCAATCTGGTGAGCTGCAACTGAGAAAATAGGAGGGGTTTGCTTTCACGCTTTGCATACTGCTCCTTCTCACCCTTCAGATAGGATGCTTTTTTGCTTGGTCTTAAATAGATGTACTACAGACAGGCAGTGTCAATGTTTGTCTACCATTCAGTGCTTATGGACACTTGGGGGTGCCCTTGGAACTCATCATGTTGGCGTAGCATGGGCAGACGTCTTTGTTGTCAGCTGTGCCGGGTGGCACACAGTTGCACCTTTGGCAACAAACGGTGCAGTATCGGAGGCATAATTTTGCTCGAGATGCCTTGGAACATCGTCGATCGCAAGCTGGTCCGCAGTCTATGGAGTCTTCTGACACGAGTGCAACAGCAAACAATTTATGATGGAAGTGAGAAGAAGGCTGATGCCAATCAGGAAGAGGTTTGAGCAAATCACTGTCTTGATTGTTTGAGCAATCAGCTACACTGATACGTGCAATTAGGTTGCCTTCACAAATAGGTCGCATCTTCACCTCTGCAAATCACCTTGGGTGAAAACCAGATTACCAAAACTTGTAACTTTGTTGATATGTCCGCATAGCAACCATAGTCAAAATATGAATTACTGTGTATTGTTACCGTGTAATAATGTTCAAAATAGTGTGTAATTTTGAGAATATAATGTGGGCAACCAGATTGCACATATCAGAGACTCTAATTTGCTTTGCCATGCTAATTAGAGTGACCTCCATGAATTGTCCCTCTTTTGTTGCCACCCAGTGATTGCAAGATCATTTATTTGAGTTAATGATGAATATGTAGGCCACAAAAAATCATGGATAGTGTATAAACACTTGTTCGTTTCACATGATGGTAATGATCATCACAAATGATCATCACAACAAAGTGGGAGGCCTTTTATTGCACCATCTTCCTTCGTATGTGTAAAAGCTTTTATTGTCCTACTATGTTACTATGAGATTGTAAAGACAATTGTTCTGGTACTTCTGAAGACCCCAAATATGAAGTTAATGAGCAGAGTGCGGTGGCGAAGGTACCTGTTGCTGCCACTGACCCCATTGATTTTGGCCATGTCGCTCCCACTGACCCCACCGATTCTAGCCACGTCACTCCCACTGACAAAGGTATTGAATTCTGCAAAAACATCATTTTTTTAGTTCTATTTTGCAACAAGGACTTGGGGTATTGTGGTTGTTAGTGCACTTTGAGATTAGAGTGGGTCGGCTCCATTTTGAGGCACAGTGAACTCTTCCTAGCATTCAAATGAAAACACTCCATGATGAACTAAAACTACAATCTAGCTAAAATTCTAAACATTGCAATTTGATACATTGTGATAAGAATTACGGAACCATTGTTGCATACATCAAAGTTATAGCCAATACTGGGTGGATATACACACGCAGTTATCACACAATTATGGAGTAAAGGTATCCATCAATTGTAGTTATTTTTAAATTCTATAATATTTTTTCCAATGTTGATACTCTCAAGTGGTTGAGTATGCTTAATACAATATCATCACTTATGTTCTACTTCTACAAGTGGGCGTAATTCGGACACTTTTAGCTTTGTATGCACATTTCCTACAATATTTAACATGCAATTAGTACAAGATGATCAGGAAGACCAAATTGAGGTTGTAGTCATTTTCCTCATAAATTTTGGAATTCATATGAATGTGTTAGTTATCATCTAAGTGAAGATACTCTTTCTTCTGAAATGATCTTGCAGGCCCTCTGATTTGTGACTAATGAGCCACACCAAATAAATATAGGTGTTAGATTAAGTGAGAAACCAAAGCAGGCATGCTTACTTCAATACATTTTTGGAGGTTACAATTTTATTTTTAGTTATAACTAAAAATTGAGTATGACAACAATGGACAGTGATTGTTTGAGATTTGAGCCAACTGCTAGCTTATCATATATTCATAACCTGCACCATTGACTTCTCCATAATTATTATAACCTATTACCACTTGTGAATGTATAATAAATGTCATGACCAACGAGCTATGGTAAGCGGTTGATTATGTGACTTGCATTTCTGGACTAGATAAACCCCAAGGCCAAGAGGCTTCAAGGGGGTTGTTGGACATAAGCATTTTAGTGCCATTTCCTCTTAAGACCCTCCAATCATGGAGATTGAGGGTGGAGAACAAGGGTTATTCTCTAGAGATCTCATCCTCTTCCTGAATTTCGGAGGGCCACCTCATGCACCAAATGGTTATATATAGTATCAATATCTTTGTCTAGATCCTTTCACAAAGACAAGTTCATGATAGGAGAATCAAGTCAATCGACTTGCTAAAGTAGTCTCTATTCGAAGTTGAAAGGAAGTAGGTAATATTCCTAGGTCTCAGTACACCATTTATGATATTTAGTATCACATATCCTATTTGGAGACATATGCTAGGTTACACTAATGATCGACAACTTCATCATTAGTTTCACCTCATGACGCTTGGTGTTCAGGTGTGCTTCTTAAAATGTTCAATAGTGTTCTGAGGTCCATAGGCCGGGGTGAGCCCTGGTACTGCAACCAAGAGCAGGCCTGCAAGAACCATTTTCGGATGGTGAAGATTAAGCTTTGGGCCAGCCTCGATGGCTGCTGCCGCCTGGAGGCTTGCAACCCTGACATCGGTGGCAAGCGCAAAATGAAGTCAAAACACTTTGCTACACTAGTCTCCTATGCTCATTGGAAGTATTATTTCTGGGTCTCACTATTGAAATGGTCGCACTTCACATCTACAGGGGTTGTGTCTCTTTGTAGCGAAAGAGAAGGTGCTTGAGCCAGAATATGGACCTGTGTGATTGTTACTTATTGCAATGAGCAAACCCAGAGCAATTTCAACAAAATTCTTCCACAGTTACCGATTCACGATAAGAAAATCAAGCCAAGCTACAGTAGTCTCTATGTGAAGGGTAGAAAGGAAAACAAAAGCCAAGAGATTCTCATCAGCAAGCGTTGTGATATTCCTAGAAAAAAAGAGAGGAGGTGCTTGAAACCTGTGAGATTGTCACTGTCGCTATGAGCAAACACAGAACGAGAACCGCTTGTCCCGCCATGCGTCCTGACACTGTGATCCCTCCTTGTCGCTGACCCTTGGCAAATACAAATACCACAGCGGACCAGGCAAAATTCTGGCAGCTCACAAGGCTTTGGGCTACTTGCCTTTCGCAAGATCACAAAACAAAGCTGCTTGTAGAAAGCATTACAATTCGTAGGTTACCAAACACAACGCAGTACAGACAGGAAAGCTGTGTTAAGTATGCAATCGAACAAGACACTAGTACAATCAGTCAAGACAGGAAAACTGTGAAGTTTGACACTTGAGCAGACACTTGAACAATCAATCAAAACAGGATAGCTGCGTTAAGTATGCATTCGAACAAGACACTAGAAGAATCAATCGAAACAGGAAAGCTGTGTAAGTATGCAAATTACCAAACACTTGACCAATCAATCAAAACAGGAAACCTGTGTTAAGTATGCAATTAAACAAGGCATTTGAACAATCGATCAATCAAAACAGGAACAGCAGAAGTAAGAGAAAGATGTTGGACTCATCCACTGGAGTAGTGTCAGAAGAAGCTGGGGCCTTTGGATACAAGTGAGCATCTGACTGCTCGCTGGTATCGGGTGCCGAAGGAAAGGCACCCACAGATCTTGTCATGACATAGAACTTCGAATGTCGAGAGAGAAAGGACAAAACAGGGGAAAAAAAACTCCAGGGGCAGGAACCACAGAACTCAAGAAGCTGATGACAGTAAATGCAATGTGACAAGATATGCATATGAAGGCAGAGTTCAAGAGGATGGGATGCATTCTACCGAGACTCCTTAAAGACGTTTGTGAAGCTCACGAGCACCACCTGCATGCTCATGATACAGCCTGCACTTGATGGTTGTACTCGTCACATTCCTCATGCGTGTTGTGGAGCAATCAAACCCCCTGGTACTCGCGTACACACGTGCACGGGCATCTTTTTTATCACTTGGAGAAGCGTTACGTTAATGTTTTGGACACTCTCATACGATATCCGTATCCTTCATGACTAAATTTTAGTTGAAGGTATGCACGTACATATTTATGAAACAATGAGCTGGTGCCACACTAGCATCACTAGGTAAAGACCTAGTAAAGTAAAGAATACAACTGGCTACTTTCTGTGGTGTTGAATAGGAGCTAATGTCCACCAAAAGGTTGTAAGTGGAACTGGCTTGTTTTATGGACATAGTGAACTCAGTAGTTCTAACCAACAAGTTCCATCTGCATCAACTTCTTGTTTGAAATGGAGTTGTAGATTTACTACTGCATGGGTTCTCGGAGGGAGCTTCAAGTCTTCTTCGATGCCGAGCCAGCAGTAGTGTATTACTATGCACATTCACAGACTAGGCAGTTGCCAAGAGAATTTTAGAAACTGTTGTAAGTCAGACTTACTTCGCATTGTAAATATTCGCTCTAGTTGTCTAATCAATCTTCGGTTCAATCGGTTCAAGTGCGTAGCCCTTCACAGAAATGCGACTTTGAAACCTGTACACAAATCATACAGAGATGAGTTTCAGAGAGCGGAGAGCAATGACTGAGCAATAAACTGATGAAAGAGTCCAGTCATCTTTGAAAGCTCACCACATCATGTCGCCTGGTGTATCCGAGTTTGTCGTGGATAAAATCTCGGTGCTGTCCCCTGCCTCATTGGCAGTAATGGCTGAGTTCAGATGAATTATGACTGGCACAACCTGTCATGAATATAACCCAGTTTGAATATTCTATAGATGCAGAAAATTCAGAGCACCCACCCTCATCGATGACAAATACCACAGGAGTTGCCTGGGAGGCTACTTTTGACATAATAAGGCTGCTAAACACTTAAAGAAAATGTCGTTTGCCATGTCATAACGAGGGTTATCAGTAATGTTGAGATTACCGACACAAAATCTGGTTCACTCTTTACAGAAAGGTTAATGTCTGATCACGTCATCTAAAAGTTCAACAAAACGCTTACAGACATGTGAACTGAGATTGAACGGAACTTTAATTAGGAAGTACAATTGTCGTCTTGGGCACTTCCACGTACCTTCTTCAACTTCCACGAGAATCCCCTTTTGGGCAGCAAATCTGATGGATAAGCACCGCTGGAGAGGCCCTCAATCAGAAAATATAGTTTTCTTGGACCTGCATAGATCCAATTCGAAGTTTATACTACCGCCAACTGCAAACAAATTACAGTACAAACTGTCTACCAGAGAAATTAGGAGGTTAAGGCAACAATTATCTTCCCTCATTTGCCTGGATCTTCCCCCTAAAGATCACTGCTTTTACATTCAAGCCACATTCTAGTGCACAGGACATACTTAATAACAGCTACACCAAGTGCACTAGGTACTTGGAAAATATTGAAGCACGAATAAGTACAATTTAGACTTTACCATGAGATGAGCCCCGTGCCCCACTTGCAATAAGTGCTCGAATGAGCTGCAGCATAACCCGTATACTTATTAACTATAAATCAGCTTGCAGCTCCAAAAAATTGGTGAAACAAAGTCGATGTGATTTCCAGGAAATTTAAAACTCTCATAGCAGATCAGAAACTGCAATGTTGCAAGCATAAGCGAAGGTTTTAGGCATTCGAGTGTTCCACGACTTAGGATAAGATAATCTATTGCAATTCAGATGATAGGAACTACTTTCGGTTCAATTAATCTGGGTATTATATTTGACCCTAGAAGTTGCAGAGTAATGTCAAGTATCTTGTGAATTTAACCCCCTTCCATGAGCCAATGTAAAACTCTGCTATTCTAACCACGTATGACCTTATCTATACGATCTTCGAATATTGCATAGAGAAAGACTATAAGATCGGGATGTTAATAAAGCACACACAATAAAAGATGAGGTGAGAGGTGATGAATACAAGGATAAGTTTGTATGCACACCTTCCTGAGAAGGTTGTTATTAAGTTTCTGTGAAGAAGCTGATTCTGCAATATCATCCCTCGCAAATCCACAGGGAACATGGATCTCATAAACTTCCTCTGGTCGCAATGGGTTAGAACCAAGGAGAAGAGCAACAGTGCCCATGTTTGGATAGAAAGCCATTATAGCCAGTTCAACGGTTGTTAAAAGAGCGTCCACTGAACTCTTGAGTTTCTGTAGTTTCTTCTTCTCCCTCAATCTTTGCCTTTTCTCTGCCCTTCCCTCTTCAGTGCCAGCATCTTCCTGTCAGAACATGTTACACAGTCCAAATTGTCAGAAATTCTTCAATTTCCGTTAAAAACAAATCAAAACTTAATGCTTTGCAAACGGATCAGATTTCTGGCAGTATACAATCAATGTTTCAGTAAATTCTGCTGCAAAGACCTTGACCAACCAATCTTTGGATGACATGCACATGCTTAACACCATAAATAGTGTAACTATTGAAACAAATATGTCTTGTTGGAATCAGAGAATAACTCCAAAATCCCGTAACGATGACCATATCTGGCTTCTTAACCTGCTTCGATCATCCATAAATTAATATGGTTATATCAAATCAATCTAGTGAAACCCCACAAAAAAATCAATTTTTCATATATATGTGAGATTCATTAGCACATACATATCAATTACGTATATTTTGTTTGTACATGGAAATTCAAAAAGGTAAAATTCATTTGGGAAAGGCAAGCCTATCATAAATTTCCAAAAAGTGGTGTTATTTGATAATTACGTTATATTGTATCTAGTGATGTATAATGTGCTTCTAAACACGGTTATAATGCAGAACTGAAAAGCATCCGTCAAGAAAGTTTTCCTAATGAGACTCTGCTCCACCACTCATGACAGAGGTGTTATAAACCAGAGTCACTAAATTGCAAGGTCAAAGGCAGAACAAGTTGCGTTGGTCCAAGCTGATTGCGTAATGTGCAATAATTTTCTGACAAGAGAACATTAGGTATCGCTTTTCGCCATTCAAATTTGAAAATCGAGGTAGTCGACTTACCAGTAGTTCCAGCTCCGATGCCAACTGCGAGTACATGCTACCGAATTCAAAAGCCAATCCCACATCACCGCGTTTAGTTTGAAGAGCCAAATTGGATGTAAGGCTAGTCAGTGATAAGTCTCTCAACATTCACGGAATACGGTAAATCACAACAAATCGCAATGTCTTAGATTCTTACAAAAGCCCACAAAAAGATTTCAAGCATTACGTAAGAAAGTACATGCACGACGAAATAACTACATGCAAGTAGTGGAAAATAAATCAAACCCACTTTCTTGCTCAAGGATCGATCTCTTTAAAATGTAGTGACAAGTTGTCTGGTTTTTGAGTCCTTGAGCTTGCTATTGTGTGTTTAGACAAAGACCAATGTTTTGTACTTATCCTGAGAAAGGTTCAATTGGATAAGATTATGTGAATTATATATTAGCAAAACCAGCATAACATGAATATGTACATCCACATGGAGGTAAGCTTCTATGTTTAGAGAGAATGATCACATAGACCCATAAGAAGTAGATAATTTTATTGTTGAGATTTCAAAGTTTTGAGAATACACTTCACCTTTATTCCACCGTGGAGATTAACGTCAGATTTATTACGAATCTACGGAGGGACGCGAAGAAGAGGAGATGCTTTAATCGCTGCGTCATTGATATCATTACAACAGAATATTGAATGTGGTACTCGAAGCAAATGTTTATAACGTCTCAGATTCTTACGAAAGACTCCCAAGAATCTGAGACGTAATATTGGTAAGAAGAACACTCTCAAGCGTTGTGTTACTGGTGCTTAGTATGATTTCAATTGCATTACTGCCAGAGGCTTGATCAAGAGGACAATACTTTGATCGCTACATTACAGACATGGTATAGAAGAGTAGTGTAATGAGAAGCGGTGATAATACTCAAGATTGTTCCAAAAGGAATGCTCTCCCACTGAAGTATGGGGTTTAGAATTCAGTCTATGCATGGTGTGCAACGGAGGAACATATTCCCCTAATCAGAAGTCTATAATTCATTCTCCATCTCCTTGTGTACTGAAGCTTAGCGTGCATTTTATTGCAATTCTGCCGGACGCTTGATTAAGAACAGAAGACTATGGTCGACGCGATATAGAAGAGAAGTGTGAAGTCATGAATGGAAGTGTATTTCATTGCTCAAAAACGAAAATTGCTCTCCCAGTAGTTGAATTCTTGAACCCTGTCGTTCGAAGGAGAAGGACATTCTGCTTTCCAAAAGACTCTGAAACATTCTTTATGTGAGCTTCGCGTTAACAATGTTGCGTTTCTGCGGGGAAGCTTGATTAATGGGACTGGTGTGATCGCTGCAATGTAATGAAGTGGAAAAAAATTAGAAATCTTCCAAACGCAAATGCTCTCCCACCTCGGCATTCTTAAAATTCCGTCTACAGATGCTAAGCAACCGCAGAGAATATTATATTCTGCTCTCGAATTGCATCTATGAGAAATTGAGGAGCCAAGACTTGTGAAGAAGTTACAGTTGTCAGCTGCCTCAACCCAAATGCTCTCCCTCCTAACTTTAGCATTCTTCGAATTCCCTCTATGAATGCTGTTACATAACCATAAAGAGTACTCTCCTCTCGAAAAGTGAGTATGTAAAATCGAAGAACCAAGAAATATGATAAAGTGATAATTGCCAACTGCCTCAAACGCAAATGCTCTCCCATCGTAGGCACTCTTACAATTCCACCTATGAATGCTACACAACCGCAGAGAATATGATATTCTCGTCTCGAAAAGTGTATATGAAAGAACGAAGAGCCAAGATATGTGTTGAAGTGATATTTGCCCGCTGCCTCAAACGCAAATGCTCTCCCTTACAAATTTAGCATTCTTAGAATTGCGTGTATGAATGCTGCTACACGCCCGCAGAGAGTATTGCCCTCTCGAAATGTAGCTATGAAAGTTTGAAGAGCCAAGATATTTGATAGACTCATAATTGCCAACTGCCTCGAATGCGTATGCTCTCCCATCGTAGACATTCTTACAATTCCACCTATGCATCTATGGAGGAAATGTGGCATTCACGAGTGCCTCTGAAGTTAGCATTGGAGAGGGAGGCATGGCATGCGACATTGGGATTCGGCAGTGGATGCAGGCAGTAAAACAAGTACCAGGGCATCTGGTGATGCATGAAAAGAACATAGCAGATGAGCTCCTTGATGACGTGAAGGAATGCGTCGCGGCTGATAGTAGTGCCCACCGCTACATGCACATGAATTTTTCCATCGTCACCATCGCCATCACCATCACCATCGCCATCGCCATCCGAGTGGTCCTCCATCCTTGCGGATGCCATACTAGGGTTTAGAAAAGGGCCGTAGCTCCGAGTTCTCCATCGCTCCTCATACAAACAAAGGGTCCCAGATCTTCCTCGAAACTAGATTTCAGGTCGATTCGTCAAGAATGCCAAAATGAGCTTCACCCTCAATGAACCGATGCAGAAAGTTCTTCATTCAA
The DNA here is from genome assembly GCA_950295325.1 of Polytrichum commune. Classification (NCBI taxonomy): domain Eukaryota; kingdom Viridiplantae; phylum Streptophyta; class Polytrichopsida; order Polytrichales; family Polytrichaceae; genus Polytrichum; species Polytrichum commune. The sequence goes on from OX485805.1 coordinate 26,853,666, forward strand.
CCTCCTCACCCACTAGAACTAAATATTGTATTTAGTGTCATCTGATACTCACAACATTAGCTGATGAGCCCCGCAGTAAATTTGAGAATAAAACTTCCAGCTGTCGGAATCCCAGCCTAGTGCTTCAGATGAATTTGAAATTAGGGTAGCTGAACACAACTCATTAGTTGAGTAATATTATGTTTCATGACACTAAGGTAATTTTTATAGTGATGCTTATATAAAAAAGGTTACAAATACTATCATCTCAACTTACTTTCAGATCGTCCAAAGGCTAATTATTGAAACAAAGTTTGATACATTCTGCATCCTAAACATTTTTGTAATGTAATATTGTCATGAATGGTTAAAATTTGGATGAAAAGTCATTTTTAGTAGGTAATAATAATTGCAACATTGTAAATTTGTAAACATTTTTCACAAGGGATGATAAATAAAGTTAGATTTACATTAAGTGTTGGTGACACTACATGGACGGTTTACAATTAGTATTGAGAAAGACAATTAGAATTGGTGACACAAAATACAATATTTAGTGTAGTGTCTAGGGAGAATTTTGGACATAATCGTTCAAATTCCTAGTGTTTCCAAGTCCTACCAGTTACATGTTGTATTTTTTCAGTTTTTCTTTATAAATTTGAGATATATTTCATAGATTCCTCTGAAATGGTCGGTAATTTTCCTGAAGTTTTGAAACTCAACCGGTTATTTTAAAAACTCAATTGGTTTGTCTATAACTAGTTGTCAGTTCCCGTTCGTTGAGACCAACTCTGAGTATGTACTTAAACTTACTGCACATGGAAAGTAGGGTAAGTTGTACTCCCAACCAAAAACATGGTTAAATTGATGGATAACTCTATCATCTAAGTCAAATTTGTAGAACCTCGAGTTGAGAGCTCGAAGTTGCAACCCTCTAGTTTTTGGTCGATTTCCAAGTGTCAAAACTTCTAGCCCAATTCATATTTTCCATCGGAAGACCGCATAATGACACTCGCATCAATGCATTCAATTTTTACAATTTCAATCGACTTTTGCGATCACTCTTCACCCAATTATGTTTGGAAAATCCACGTTCACATATAGTTGTGCTTGCCAAGCCAAAGTTGTAATCAGTGCCAAGTCGAAATTGCAAGAGTTATTGGAATTTGGAAGTATTTGCTAAAGTGGATAACATTACTCAAATCCATAATAGTGTTTTGTGGGATTGACAATATTTTATAGAATATTCCCCACATTTAGACTATTATGGATTTGAATAATGTTATGTGCTAAGATTGGAGTCCAACTATGTTTTTATCTGCAAATTGCAACCACTCAATTTTGTGACATGCAATTTTTGGAGAGGCCTTCATTGTGATTGGTGGAAACATTGCAAAGTACATTTTTGTGAAGTGCCATAGAAACAACTTTTTTGACGGCCAAGGTGGCATTTGACAGGTGTTGAAGACTTCAATATTGAACACTCACAACAAGTACCTAATAGCTTTTGGATGTTATGTGAAGTTGGTTTAGGATTACAAGCCTAGGTATGATTTTGGGAAAGGGAATTATGTTATACAATCGTGCTCTCATTCATCCAACATAAAAGCCCTAAAATAGCATACCTCTTGGAAGTTACTTTTTTTGGTTGATCTGACATCAGACTTAGCTTTAAAGACCCCAATTATTCTACTTGAGATCATTTGAAATGAATTGGCTGCAAACCTATACGGGGTCAAGTTTTTACGTTGGATGGATGAGAGGTATGCTCATATACAATAATTCCCTCTCTCCATAATTTCGGGTTTAAGTATATAACATTGCGCAAAGTCAATAATGCAATTAGGATTCAGGATGTTAAGCATATACTGAGAATTTTCATTCGGCATTGGGCTCCAGTAATTGCCCATGGGCCTTCATAGTCTGCACATTACTAAGATGCTCCATTATGGACTTGTGGAACAATTCCACTTGCTGCAAACTAAGGTTTCATGATACCCTACATCTGAGTGGGTTCTTTGTTGAAAACTAACGAAATTTGAAGTACGTCCCCAATTCAAGAAATTTGTACACATCTATCCAGAAAACAAAGAAATTGTAATTATACGACTTCTCACTTTGTGAACTCGAAATAGTTCAATTTGAAAATCAGCCTGAAATCACATTCAATTTTGGAAAATCTGCCATATTTTTGAAATTTTTAGGCAGACAAGGGCCAAATCTGCACTCGGACTCTGGTATAATTCTCTAATGCTCTCTAAAGGAACCAACTTCAATTCCCTATCATGGCCATATTGATTTTGGTACATGATTTAAACAGTCCAGACATTGGACACACGAAAGTGTGGTTAAAGAGCAGTCCGCTTCCTAGCAGAATTCATATACGGCCTGATGACATATTCATTTTGGGCTTCAGTTTGATCCATAGTTCCAAGTTTTATCTGCATATCACAGGTTTATGGAAGAGTTAGAGAATCCTCTGATGCAAACATGGAGCAAACAAACTCTATGGCACAGAGAACTGCATACTAAACACACTACCATCTCAGATTCCAATAGTATCCATCTATAAACTTCATCCTATGCAATGAAATCAGTACCTGATAAAGTCGAAGCTCACAACGTGGACCGATTTCTGTCAGACCTATTGACTTCACGCCTGCCTTCATCTCATATGTGTGGTGCCTGACAAATCAACAACCAGCGATTCAGGCTTCTCTCAAACCTTCCATAACTCAACATGATAAAGTAAGGTATGTGACCTTATTGCAGACACTTCCAACTCCAGACAATTTGGACCATTATACATATTTGTCTCATTCTGGTTACCGGTTGCAAATCACAAGCTTGCCATTTCATGTTCCAGAATCGAGCTTGAGATGCAAAATTTTTAGGAGGTCAAAGTGTAGATGCTCTTTCTCTTTAAATGTTCACATAGGCCCTCCCAATTGTGTTGACTATTAAACTAAGAATGGTGTCTGTATTTCGAGCACACAGCCCTATCTTGTTGCAACACATGTTGTTTTGGTGCTTGTTCTTAACTACACCTCTCGCCATAATTTCGCATAGAGCTTCAGTGCAGGTTCTAGCAATATTTCAAGATAGACACACTATGCTGATGTGCAGGATGACCCTGAGCCTCTGCGACGTGAAACAGCAAATAGAGTAGAGAGATGCTGTCTTTCAGAAAGCATTCTCTGAGTCTCTCTGAGACTAAGGTGAATAATCCACACCTGAAGGAAATGAAGTCCGACTGGTTGGCAAATGTGATGATTCGCTTTGAGTCAGCTTTAGGCACTGGGAACAAATGCTTGAGAATGTTGCATGTCCTCTGTCCCAGCTTGGTGTTAAAGTTGTTGAAAATGAGGTGAGGATAGGCTTCAGAGACAGTCCCGAGAACACTCTTGTCCTTGATCTCATGCCTTGTTGCCTAGGAAATATCAACAACTTGTCAGACCCCTGACCAAAGTGTAGTGTGTCAACAGCTATCTAATTTTAAACAAAATCTGCTAGAATTCTTGTACAACAAAAAACCAATTTGTGTAGCTAAAAGGGTACCAAGGATCCCAATCTACAACAGAAGAATGAAGGTGGAAAGGGTCTACACACCACGTTGGAGAGACCAAAGTAAGCTGTGGGACCGAAGGGAAGATGACACACAATCAGGCCATCAGGTACCCCTCGGTGCTCATGAACCATGATTATGTCACTGAAATCTGCCGCTCGGCATGATTCTACTATCTCTGATATAACCTACAAAATCATCACAGCAACATCTTACTCAAGTCAGGTAGTGCCACAAATTTTCAAGTCTTTCAAACCTGATGTTCCTATAGCATATCACTTCACCAATGCATTCATCATGAGGACCTTTCATGAATGACAAAAGTATACCTGTCCTCCTCGATTTATTCTCTGAGAATTAGGAAAAATCAGTTTCAACTCCTGCACAAAGAAGGTCCATTTTAGTAGTGCTGCATTGGACCATTTGACTTTCTAAGTCAGATAACAATAGATGTAAGCAACAAGTGTGAAACTGAATGCAGCAAATTTTGAGAAAAAAAAGAGAATATCCAATAAAAGTGGTGTGGGCTAAGCTTCTACTGGAAATATGAGGAAGGCCAGGAGAAAGTAAGTGTCTTACTATCATGTTTAAATTCAAAAAAGTGCCTGCCAATTATTGGTACCAACAAAGCACATGGCAAATAGTTCTGTTGCCCATCAAAAATAACATAACATTGCCTAAATGTAAAAGAAGTACCTTCACAAACTGTGTAAGTCGGCTACTAGGGTCGCGGGAAGTGGTCAAAAGAATCTTAGGATTCTCAATACCAGCATTGCTATATTCATCATCAATAGTGCTCTTCAGCTCTGTCATGGCCAACATGACTCAATTTGTCAGACCACAACTTCAGGCGAAAAATAACCTCTTAACCATCTCCATTCACTCGAGAGCATAGACATGAAGATAACATGAAGTACCAGATAGGATAAACAAGAAGTACCTTGAGTTTGATCATCTTCAAGATCAATTTCCTGGCGAAGGGCTGCTTCCTCATTCCTGAGCTCTGTGGGTATGGGCTTTCCTTCTGTTCATATTCAAACACAATGGTATTACAAACTAGAGCCTATTAAAGTTCCACACCAGTTTGAAACTCTTTCACACTTTCGGGTGTGATAAGGAAACACAAACAAGTAGTCATTCTGTTTGTAGATCTATCAGGTGCATAGATGAAGTCGCCCACATCATATGAAACCTAGATTACATGCAGAAGGAGAAGAGGAAGTTCTTATAGTGGAGTCTAAATAATGAGGGCTGCTTCTCATTCCTAAGCCCTGTAGGTACGGGCTTTTCCTTCTGTGTGTATTACAAACTAAATCTTGTTCCAGTTCCACAACTGCTTGAAACTCTTCATACTTTTGTGTGTGATAAAGGAAACAAGAGACAGGATGGATTCTGCTAATGCATATAGCAGGTGTATAGATTCAAGAGGAAGTTTATATGGTAGAGTCTAAATAATGAGGGCTGCTTCCTCATTCCTCAGCTCTGTGGGTATGGGCTTTCCTTCTGTTCGTATTCAACCACAATGTATTACAAACTACAGAGGCTGTTTCAGTTCTATGAATGTTTGAATTTCTTTCATACTCTCGTGTGTGATAGAGGAGACCAGAACAAGTGTGAATTCTGCTAGGATATCTATCAGGTGTATAAATTCAAGTCGTACACACCATAGGTAACCTAGAATCACGCAGAAGGAGAAGAGGAAGTTCTTATGCTAGAATCTATATAAGGGTAAACACTATGGACTTCGAAAGCATCCGTAAAACATTCATAGGTCTCAAAATCTCGGACAACATCATGCTTTCTTGTAAAGGTTAGGAAGATTAAGTGACTTGAAAATATGAAACTAAAGGTGTAGCAGTGGAAGTCGATTGTATCGTCACAGAGGAAGCAACAGTATAGCCATAACAAAGTTTGATTCTGCTAAGGAGATAAAAGAAGATGTGTGGCCTTGTGATTGTCCAAACACGGCCCTATAGGTGCAAATTGGCTATCACAAGACTCCTGGAGTTCCTGCCAGGAGTTTAGTTCTCACAGGTTAAGAAATTATCCGCTCTTTGACTTCAATGCTATGCCCTGACACGTAGAACTCTCTTCCTACCCAAGCACGGGGTAAGGATCCTGCAATTTAACATCCGAAATTGCAGACACTAAAATCCAGGAGTTAGCCAAACAAACACACCTGCAAGAGATTGCCTTATTTTCAGCTTCTTCTCATACAGCTGTCGCTCGGTGCCTTCCAGACTCTTCCGATACAGATACTCGCGCCGCAACCGGGTGTTCCTTCGCATCATCTTGCCAAACTGTTCAACAAACTCCCAAGAACTCCGCGAGGTGATTCTCTGAGTTCAAAAACTGGAACACCTGATTCCCAAGCAATGTACAGTACACAGAACTCTCTATCTTCTAGTTATAAATCTATAGGCAAAATGAGCACCAATTGCTCTGTTCACATCTCCAGCAGCCCAGCAGTCTAAACCCCTAAACCCCTAAAACCTAACTTGCCAAAAAAAATAAAAACAAATAAAAATGCAAGCACCAATCAAAAGCCTCGAGCTTATTCTGTGGGTCCAACAATCTCCTATTGAGCTCTGAACTGGAAATGTTCAGAGTCCGGGATGACCAACAAATGCTCCGATGCCTCGAGGTTTAGTTCCTAAAAACTCTGAACCTTGTAGCCTAACTTACAAGAAAAATTTGCAAGCACCAATCAAAGGCTCCAGGAAGATTCTGTAAGTGCAAGAATCGCTTCAGACTTTCAAGTACCGTAAAACTAGTACATTCTGAGTCCGAACGAGAAATGTTCGTGGTCCAGGATGAGCACCGAAGGCTCTGATGCCTCCGTCTGGTTCCTCTAAAACCCTAAAACCCCTGATAGAAATTCTAGGAAAAAATCAAAAAAGTTTCTTGTGGAGAAGACGGGCATCGATCCCGTTACCTCCCGTATGCGAAACGGGCGCTCTACCATTTGAGCTACTCCCCCGCAGATGTCCACATCGCGGATGGGATAAAATTTATTGGATTCTGAAAAAGATAATACACTATGATTTTCTAATTCTTAATATCACAATTTTTATAAAAAAGCTAAGTATACTTTAAATATCATGGGAGATTCCCCACTGTGCTCAAGCTATGATCCACACGTTGAATTGGAGCAAATTTGTAGTTTTGGCCATTGCTGCAATATAAGTCATATAGAATTAACTCAAACACCCAAGTATTGATGCATCCTTACTTCGAATGAGGTGATAAGCCTATAATGATTGTCTTGGATTGAAACATAAGTCTTGATTCATGATGGATGTCCACAACAAGATTGGATAAAACATTGACATGGATTCATGATTGGGCATAAGTTATAATCTTTTGAATGTTTGTATTTATGAATTGTAAACCAATTTATTTATAATATATTGATCGTGTGGGTGTTAGCTTTGTAACATCAACTAGGTATAGGTGAGATATCTTGCATATTGCTAGTTTGAAATATAACTATTATGGGTAAGTTGACCTTAAATTAGACAAGCACTCACTTTTGCCCGAGTAGTAGTCATGTTTACTTATTGGCATGTGCTTTTCATGGGGTGGGGGAGGAGACATAAACTTGAGTGTGGTCACTACAATATTGCTTGTACATGAATATGAAAAATTGATCTTAAGGTTGTTAAGGTATCATATGTATTATCTTGGGATTATAATTAAAAATGCAATTTCACACATCTTATGTTTCTCTCTGCAAATTGGATTGACACTTACTTTTGATTGAGAGGTATCACCTTATACAAGCATGCATATGTATATACTACACTAAACATTCTCAATCAACCCATGTAACTACTCTTGCAATCATTGGGGACAATCAAAGTAAGTGGCATGGGGGTTGGAACACTTGTTGCCACTCCAATAAACACAATACATCATTTTAATGCCACACCAAATAAGATTATAAGTATGGTAGATGAATCTTAAGCGGCTTGTTTTCTTAACCAAACTCCTAGATTGGGTATATGGTTTGGTGAGGATCAAAGAGCAAACATCATAAAGACAAATGTTTAAAAAGGATTGGACTACATCTTCAAATATCAATATCTACTTTACACTCAATAATGAACACAATTGGGAAGACCTATGTATCTAGTTAAGAAATCAACAAATCCACACTTTTGATAATCATAACTAGATTAGGGGAGTCTCGATATTCCATCTGATTTTTGCGGATGCTTCGTTGTAGATTTGCTAACGTAACACAAGTTTTGTTGTGTAAATCTAATGGATAGAAGTTGGAGAACATGAAAAACGAATTAAATAACACCCACATACCTTAAGTAGAATGTACTCAGCCTTGCTATTAGGGTTTAAGCTTTTCCTTCCCGCCCTGTTTTCCAAAATCATCATTTCCTGCAAGATAGCGCTCTTGGGATCTACCAATTTTGAGATTCCAGACCCCTTCTCTCTCTCCCTCGCGCGCGCGCATCTCCTTCTCTCTTCGCTGATTCAATTCCTGCATCATCACCAGTCTTCGAATTTTTAAGAATATCTCACACCCCCATTTCATTGTTGCATACCTGCACTACCTAAGTGACCACCAATCTTACGGGTCCTATGTTGAAAACATTACGAGTAAATCCCATTCTGTCAATGCAACGTGCTTCCTAATCCGATGATGTACATTGTAGCCCTGCATCCCTTGCGTTCTGCTCCTTAGTTTCCAACATGATGTGGGAAACTTAAAGATTCCCTTGCACATTGCTCTTCGGACTCATCTGACAGAGGACAATGATGATATTATTACTATCGTTCTGCCAACTTTCAACGAGCCAGAAGAGCGATTCCTGGACACGGTCCTCGGAATTGTAGGAGCGGGGTTTAGGCTAGGTGCATTTTTGAATCCGACCATTGTTGGCAGTAGTTGTAGCTCATGTTGAATTGGTGATATTGTACAAATCCAGCTGGATTGAGAGTTGTTTTGGTGCTGTGAATGTAGTGTGTCAATTTTTTTTCTTGTGGTTTGGTGGAATCGCACAGCGGAGGTAGAGTAGATACTTGTTTGGGCGGCCATGGGATCCAGCATGGGAGCGGATTTGGATGCCTTGATGGCATCTTTCAATTCACGCGTTACGCTCCTCCGAAACCTCACCCTCATTCGGAATGGTATGTTATTTTTCTCCCTTTCCCTTTGCCTCCATTGTCACAAGCCCTTGGTAAGATAGACGGGCCTTATTTGGTTACTTTTTTCTGTTTACTACCTTATACTACTCGGATTTTCTAGGTCAAAAGTTCTGTGCGTCCGCAAAAGCCAGGATGAATATCATAAAGTTCTGAGCTAATCTTGAACTGTTATGAATTATCAAAGTCCGATGACACAAGAAGGTCACATACGTTCCCCAATAATGTCGAATATCGAGTTCCGAGCCTAGAACGGTTAACACATTTTGAGCACATAGTTTAATCTTTGTTAAACTATTGATGCCTTTTTGATGTCCATTCTTAGATTTGCACCCACTGTTCACATAAGGTATTCAATTATGATAAGAAACTGCATTAGGTCCATCACCTTAAGTGGGCCTGAATTCGACACTTTTCTTTGAATTCCACCCACTTCTTATTGTAGGATATGAAGAAACACGCAATTAGTGCAAATCCAAATCTTCCCTGTAGTCGTTTTTGGATCTCACATGATTATCTTAACACTGTCAAAGTGAAGATTCTCGTGCTCATTGAATGGTCATATAGGTCCCCCAATTATGATGTGACTATTGAGCCTAGAATGGTTAGCATATCCTGAGCACGGAGTCCAATATCTTTTAAACACACAATGCCTTTTTGATGTCCGTTCTTAGATCCACACCCAACCACACACTACTCAATTATAGGTGTCTACATTTCGGAGGTGTTGGATTAACTCTGGTTTACCTTCCATCATCATTAGTTCCAACATTGTCAATATCTTTCTTTGGCAATCAACAATGAGCAACCTCTGACAACTAAATGTCGGGTTACAAGCAGCCTATACTCGTTAACCAAAGTGATTTTTTTTAGAAAAAATCCTCAAAGTAATATGCTGTCACCTTGTCATCTTGTCGTTCATCTTGCAAATGTATCACATTTGCTAAAGATGGCTTCTAAAAGTTTCTCTCAAGTTCTCTTGAAAATGTCTTAATCTGGCTCGCTAAATTGACAATAATGTAATTTCCATTGCAGACACAAATGGCAAGTGTGCAGTTGAAATCTTCCACCTTAGAATTGAACAATTTATGAACTCTCATGAGTAGGGGGAATTCTTTTCATTTTTGTGTTTGCATGTGCATTGATTAACCATCTACTTAGCCAAAATCCACTTGGGATCCCTAGGTGGAATGTAATTCCAGTACTTGGAAGAGGACTCCACAAGGAAACTTCCATCTTTTCACAGGAAGGGGTCTCTTTTATTGGTCCACTATACACCTCATTGTGGTAGGCAACAAGGAAATCAGCTCAATGTGCTGCCTTGGACTTCTGCAACCTGGATTAGGATTTATAGGGATAGAAATCTCTGCAGTGTAGCATCCTTTGAAGGGTCAGGGTTTAGGTTTTAGGGTCTGACATATTGTGCATTTGATTGGTGGTCGTGAGAGCAGCAGGGCCGCATGTGGCTGAATTGAAGGAAGTGGATGCAGCTTTAACTGCAGCAGAGCACCACATGCGAGTTATCAAGACCTTCCTGAAACGGGAGTCCGAATCATTGGTCAAGGCAAAGGTATGTGAATGTCCTTAATGCCTTGCAATCCTTTTTGTAAAGACAATAGATCTAAACCTGCTGGAAATATATGGTCTACTGTTAAGCTGAGGATTTTCTAGCCAATGTAACTTCATTTTGCAATGTGGCTGACATTTTAACCTTCCCTCCAAAATCACAAACTAAAATAGAAGGCTCTGTAGAGAAGGTTATGAAAGATGATCCCTGAACAGCGAATATGAGAGGTCATTCACTTGCATGATGTCTTGACAGGGTTTGCTTAAGCTATCCTCGCAACAAAGTTTGAAACTGCAGCAAATATGCTCCAATCTACCAGCTCGATTGCCTGGCAATGATGTGCATGTGGAGATCCCTGCACCTAGGTTGGCATATCTCACCTTATAATCACCTATTTGGCAACACACATTCAAGATTCTTATTACATTCTCACTTTGGTATCATTGTATTTTGTAGTGTTTTATGGGGTGTATGTGGACAATTAATGAAGGTATTGAGGTAGTGAGGCATGTGAAGATGCTTCCCAAATGCAATCAGTGAAGAGGGGGAAAGACATGAAATGTGAATTGTAACTATAAAAATCACAACCTTTTCCTTTCTGCAAAGGACTTGAAAGTCAAGTGACATCATAATTCTTTGTACCAAAAGACCTAGTTTATTAGATAAGCCAGACATTTTTTGTCAACTTGTCCATGTCAATCACTTAATCGGTCGTTTCTGTGTGTGCATTATTGCTGGAAATCTCAGTTCCACAACAACTGCTCAGAAAAGCAACAATGCTTCAACAGGTCCAGTTAAGCCTGCTCCTCCAAAGGTGAGGATAGTTATCTTGGTGTAATCTTGGAAACTCCTTTAAGATTGGAAGTTGCAAGCCTGAGTTTGGGTTCCATTTAACATACATAGTTTTGTATTGTGTTCTTATGTCAAGATTGTGTGATTTGTCATATTTATGTACAGTACACCTAATATTATTTTATATGCCATCTTATTCTTCAATGCAGGAAAAGAAAGGAAAAGATCCTCCCCCTCGATGGTACGTCAGTGTGGATGAGTTGTCTGCTCTTTCAAGGTAAGGCTGAATATTCTTTATGCACGAACCTCTATTTATAAAATCGAAAACATGTCTTTTGATGTCAGTGAGCTGTTGTTGGTGGGTCAAATATTGGATTTTAGCTAGCCCACAGTATGCAACAGACTGTGTTGACTAAGAGGTTCGAGTAAGTCCTTGCGTTGAGATGGATAGATCGCTTGCTATCCAGGCACAAGTTGGGAAATTGTTTGATCACTCCAATGTCCCACATTGGTTCTAAATTAACACAATGATTGACTTGTTTACCAGCTATATGAGAGGGAGACTTACATTGGACAAGATAAACACAGCAGTTGATGAGATGGCAACTTTTGCTGCTGCAAATGCTAGACTTCTCACTGCTCCTAAGCAGAAGGCACGTACCAATTTGTTTGATGCAGTTGACTGAATGTCTTTGTGGATTTCTTTGTTCAGACGGCCAAAATTCAAATTTTATCCATCAAATATGACCACCAAATGCTAGATTCAAGGTAATATGTAACGGACTGACAAATATATATCTACCATTTCAGCAACATGACAAATTCATATGTGATTTTTTTGTGCAGCTTGGAGAGGAAGCATGGAGCAAAGTGCTGGTGAGTTCTTGTTCATCTAGTTGCCGCTTTCTCATCAACATTTAGTTGTGGGTAGGGTGCAGGCAGGAACACATTTTACTTTACCTCAAGATCTTCACCTGGAAGGCTCATTGCTCTACAGAGCATACATTTTGAAGTCTGCGTGGTTTTACTTTAGTTCAGTGTTCCATCTCTTACATTTTCCTGGTATATGTATGCAGGAGCTACGAGACATAGCAACTGTTGAAACAATTAAAGGAAAGCATTTCTTCTTAGAGTCAGACTTAAAGGGCGAAGTGCTTAAATTGGATCACACTGGAAAAGCAATTCTTACGGTGAGTGGTCTTGACTGGTTACCATGTTGGCCTTCTTATGTGATGTTGTTTTCTATACACCACACTGCATCTTCTACAAACTTGTTTAAGAAACGGTCAGAGAGGTAGCCTATCATATGGCTGTATAATTTGTGATTAACACCTGCACCTGTGAACAGGTGTTGCGGCACCTTGGTCGAATAAATGAAGTTCGTTGCGGACGGAATCGTGTCTTCTCCTTGATTAGAAATTAAAGCACACATTTGTGGGGTGCTCTTTGTTCTCCTTTTCAGGACAGTAGTGAACAACTAGCAACCTTCTAATAGGTGAGAGATTGTATTTGTTGAAATTGAGATACAATCTGAAACACCTTCCAGGGTGCTACAAAGGTGAGAAGTATAACCAAAATTTTGCACACTGTCAAGTTAAGCCATACATTTGCAAAAAGCTACAATCAACTTGTATATTGATCAAAAAGGAGGAAAGAACATTGGAATGAGGTAGCTGTTACATTTATCAACAGGACCATATGTTGGTCCTGTCAGATCCAAATCTAAATCCGAATTGCAGTAGTGCTCTTTGTGTTCCATTGAAAGCAGAGTGTGAATTGCGTTTTAGGTTGATAGATTAAGTATGTAGGGGCAGAAACAAAGTCCAACCTCCTATTTGCACACAAATTGTAGTATAGTCATTGTCAATTTTACTTCTCATATAGGTAGAAAACTTGTTTCAAAGTGCAATATCTAAAGGAACTGGATATGCCAGATCATCATGTCATTCTACACCTAGCCTTTTTGGAGCAAGGAATCAATGTGTTAAAGTGAAGGGGGGTAAAGATGTGGGCATTATGCCTTGACAAATGTGAGTGATCAGTTATCCATTATTTCTTTGCAAGGCTCATATTGTACAAACTACTTTGCAAATGGTTGCACTTTGCAGAAGTCAATCCAATGCTAGCTTGATATAGCTAGTAAAGGCTCACGAACATCAAATTGTATGAGATTTGTGTCGACTAGATATTTGAACTTCACATTACTTGAAATACATCCGATTTCACTGATGGATAATTCTTGGGGGCCCAACCAATATTGGACCGGTATAAACCTAGGTGAATTCATGGGTAAAAATAATCAATATCAAGAACGCCCATCAATATCAATAATCCCCGTTGCTTAACAAAGCCCATTACATTATAAATGAAGCTCAAAGTGCCCCCACTTAAGAACAACAAATTGTGAAGTCAATGTGGACCGACCTTTTGGTGAGTTTAGGTATATTGTGACTCTTGACCTTGTAATAGCACTTCCAAAAAAATTGTGGATTACATTTTTTTGCCCGGCTTGTGCACATTGGATGACAACGCTCTTAAACCCTGAACCCCACTGCATAACAAAGCCCATTTCATATGAAGCTCAAAGAGAGTGTACGCCCATGTAACAACAACAACAACTAATATGATGAGGTGTATGATTGGAACCTTACATCTTACATGGAAACCAACATTTTTGGTGAGTTTTGGTTTACCTTGATTCTTGAACTTGTGATTCCTAGCATTGTGAAGAGATGGTGAACTAAATTTTTCTTTATGAACCATACTGTGAAGGCCACGTGTATAAGGCAATTGCACTGTACATTCCGAATTCAAGCATTCTACAAAAAATGTTCTACTGGTCATTCCCCTGAGTAACCTGATTTTTGTAAATGTGCAGCCCATGGAAGAATCTCCTTAATGAAGCTTTAATCTTAAGGCAACCACATTGTGTGACTCTTTCCTTTAAACTTCCTAATGTATAAGTTGCATAACTTGATGAGATGAGTACACTGGTCAAGTAAAGATCACTCTCAAAGATTCTCGACAACACGATGGCTTACTATCAGTCACGAATGCAACGAAGGACACCATTCCAAAGCAAGTCCAAAGAATCTATCCAAAACTTTGAATCCTGTATGACCCCCTAAGCCATACGAAGTATATGCCAACGAAGAATTTCTAAGACCATTACTATGGATTGGTCAGAAAGAAATGACATGTGAGTACCTTAGGGGCACCATTGCTTCCAACTCACAAATGATTAGAACCAGGTAAGCCTAAGGCGATCTGGGAATGCAGAGCTATGGGAACTCTGCAGCACAAAATAATTGCAACTAATTTCACTTCCATCTCTTCAACCACCTCCTGATCAAGTGGGGATCAAGCCACACACATTGACTAAGTTTGGTGACGGTGGGTTTTGTAATGGCAATTGATCATTATTTAAATTTTTGTGTAGGTAGGTATTACTTGTAAGTCTTCTCTCTCATTCATGAATCTAGTTTGTGGTATGAGTTGCGTAGTTTACCCGCAAGGCGACACTCATTTTGGGGATCTTATGTAACATGAATGAGTCATCCAATGTGTTCAAACTTTCAGGATTTGCCGTTGATTCTTACGCCACCCAATTTGACTAAGTTTGGTGACGGTGGGTTTTGTAATGGCAATTGATCATTATTTAAATTTTTGTGTAGGTTGGTACTACTTGTAAGTCTTCTCTCTCATTCATGAATCTAGTTTGAGGTATGAGTTGCGTAGTTTACCCGCAAGGTGACACTCATTTTGGGGATCCTATGTAACATGAATGAGTCATCCAATGTGTTCGAACTTTGAGGATTCATCGTTGATTCTTATGCCACCCAATTTGACTAAGTTTGGTGACGGTGGGTTTTGTAATGGCAATTGATCATTATTTAAATTTTTGTGTAGGTAGGTATTACTTGTAAGTCTTCTCTCTCATTCATGAATCTAGTTTGAGGTATGAGTTGCGTAGTTTACCCGCAAGGCGACACTCATTTTGGGGATCCTATGTAACATGAATGAGTCATCCAATGTGTTCAAACTATGAGGATTTGCCGTTGATTCTTACGCCACCCAATGTGACTAAGTTTGGTGACGGTGGGTTTTGTAATGGCAATTGATCATTATCGGAATTTTTGTGTAGGTTGGTATTACTTGTAAGTCTTCTCTCTCATTCATGAATCTAGTTTGAGGTATGAGTTGCGTAGTTTACCCGCAAGGCGATACTCATTTTGGGGATCCTATGTAACATGAATGGGTCATCCAATGTGTTCGAACTTTGAGGATTCACCGTTGATTCTTACGCCACCGAAATTGACTACTTTGGTGACGGTGGGTTTTGTAATGGCAATTGATCAATATTTGAATACTTGTAAGTCTTCTCTCATATTCATGAATCCAGTTTGAGGTATGAATTGTGTAGTTTACCCACAAGGCGACACTCATTTTGGGGATCCTATGTAACATGAATGAGTCATTCAATGTGTTCGAACTTTGAGGATTCGTCATTGATTCTTACGCCACCCAAATTGACTAAGTTTGGTGACGGTGGGTTATGTAATGGCAATTGATCATTACCAGAACTTTTGTGTAGGTAGGTACTACTTGTAAGTCGTCTCTCTCATTCATGAATCTAGTTTGAGGTATGAGTTGCGTAGTTTACCCGTAAGGCGACACTCATTTTGGGGATCCTATGTAACATGAATGGGTCATCCAATGTGTTCGAACTTTGAGGATTTGTTGTTGATTCTTAGTACACCACCCAAATTGACTAAGTTTGGTGACGATGGGTTTTGTAATGACAATTGTCACCCCTTGAAGCCAAGTTGATCATTTTCTAAACTTTTGTGTAGGTAGAAGCTCCTCCATGGACGATGGATGTTGAATAGGAACCATTGGTTTGAGCTAACCGATGGTTACTATTAAATTAAAATTAAAATTAAATTAGTGTTTTATTTTTAGTGCATGATCTATGGTGATGCACACTGAGCTATATATTTGAGAACTTATCTCAGTGTAGGTGTCTAGACATTATGCATGGGGTTCAATCTACAAATTAAGCGTGCGAAGGGAATACTCATTTTTGCACCTATCAGTTCCGCCCACGCCTTCCTTTTGGGTGCTCTTCCGTCCATGTGCAGGAGAACGATTTCGGAGAAGCCTTGGAAGGAGCCCAAATCTGAGTTAGTTACCAAAATCTCTTCCCACAGGTTTTTGATGCTTGCAACTCTTATGTGGATGATGGCTCTTGAAGATTAACCATTGGTCGGAGCTGACCGTGAGGATCAATATTGCCAGCTAGGGTGGGAGGAGTTGCCACACGCGGAATAGAAATTTGTGGAAACAACTGAGACTCGGGAAGAAACGGTCGCAACAATTTGTAAGTAAAGATTTGTGTTTCTGTTATGTATATAGTTTAACATGTGAGAAGCTAGCATTTGTAAGTGCTTATTACTGACCGGAACTGTGAGTGCACGAGGACCTGTACCGACAGTTTAGTTTTTTTTCCTTTGGCTAATCATTATTGGCAGCAGAGAGGGGTACCAGTGCTGACGATCTAGTCTCGATTAGCTAGGGGCCCTGACAAATTTGTTTGTATAAAACCCTACCCTTCAAACCTATTTCGCTAATGTCTACCATCGACTCCAGCTATGGAGATCTGAGAAACACTTCAATAGTTTGTAACTTGTGAAAGGGCAAGCACTAGTAGTTTGAATTTACAGACACGGCTATGGTGGGAAGCTGCACATCCCAAACTCAAATCTCCATTGTTAACTAACTGTTGCTGTTCTCGTGGTTGGTGAGTCTTTCACTGGCTGTGCTTAGGTCTCTCATTACATTTGATGAGAACTTAGAATGGCCTCTATTGAGAGCTTCGCCCCGTAAACGGCACACATGTCGTGTTTGTGTCAAGGACTCCAGACATTCCCAAACTGCATGATTTTAAGTTAGCTCACTTCAAATGTATGTTGGTATGCCTGGGGTTTGATTCCATCTCTGAGATTGTGTGAAGATGTGAGTGTGACGTTACATCTGTCACATGATTCTAAAGTGTGGCTAATTTCGGGTAACAGTCGTGTTTGAAAAATAATTGGGCATAGTGTTACGGAGGGCACCCCATCCCTCTCTGCCGTTCGGTTCTGGGCGATCTACCTTGGAAAATCTATGAAGCAGAGCTACTAGGGTTTGCATAGTCTGAATGGCTGAGGGGTGGTTTTGGTAGCCGTAGATACTCGTGGGGGCTTTGATCCCTGACTCCCTTCATGCATCTGCACGAGATCATTTTCATCCAAGGTGAGTCTCTTACATTCCGAGGGCCGTAAGAGTACTCCTTAAATTTCGTTCTTATATGTTAGTAGAAAGTTAAATTTGGCTTCCTTTAGACCGAAGTCTCTCGCAGCCTGCCTGCCAACTTCTCCGATTCAGATCATGGCCATGGCCTCTCTTGTGGCACTCTCCTGTTGTGCACAAATTTTTCCAATTCTACTCTGCAGTCTTAGTTGCTGGTAGATTAAGACATTGGAATGGGTTGGAAAAAGTGGAGGAGAGTGGGGAAGGTTTTGCCTCATCTTGCTGCACTCCAGTCTTCATTGTTGGATAGGGGTCCAGACTCCAGAGTGTGTGCTGTGTTTGGAAAAGGGACAGTGGAATTAACCGAGTGGAAGAGATATTAGAGGATGTGGAGATGCCGCCTCATTGGGAGTAAAGTACGTGGGTGTCATTCGGTTTGTTTTTCATGTTCTCCAACTTCTACCTCTTACATTTACAGAACGGAACTTGTGTTACAATAGAAAATCTAGGAGGAAGCATGAGCACAAATTGGACTGAAAATGGACCTCCCTTGATTCACTACTGTTTATCGGAAGTGCATGGGTTGTTGATTTCTTACCTATATACGTGGGTCCAACTTCCAATTGTGTTCACTATTGAGTGTGGAGTGGTTCATAATATGAGGACGTAGTCAGATTTCTTTTAACATGTGTCTTCGTGACGTTTGTTTTTGATCCTCGCTAAACTAGAAACCATTCAATTATAGGGATCCAATTAGGAAAAGTAATCAAATAACACCCTCATACCTTATGTACAATGTTGAATAATTTAGGTGAGTTGCAAAGTGCAACCGGACTTGTTACACCGTATGGCTCTGTCTGCTCACATGAGGTCTAAGTGATGTGTTTCGTTACAATTGTCAAAATATGATGATGTTCACAAGCATGGACCTAATATATTAGGCTTGGCTAGCTGGGGCCCCCTAAAATCAAACCCCAATTGATGAGCACTACTACCCCTTTCCCATGTCACAATGGTTTAGCAAATTAAAGGACAAAAGAACAAGGTATCCATGCCATAACAAATGTGAAGTATTCGTTGGTCACATGGCTCAAGTGCAAAATTGGGATAGTTGGAAGTCTAGTGCACAGGAGTCCCCTCGACAAAGGTTGCTCTCTATGTGTGCACACAACCACCTTCCATTTCTCAAGCATCCAACCTATTCGGTGACCTCCTTCCGTGGTTGAGCAGAAGTATTTTGGTGACGTACATGCTTGGGAGTCAATTTTCCCCTACTCACTACGGAAAGTATCCACATGTTTAAACAAGTTCACTAGCAAGTAGGGCTTCCTCCCCATGGTTCACCTCGTTAAACCGGCATTCAACAAGAATTCTTAATTTGAATATTTAAACTTATGTTTCCAAGGCTGAATATAGTGTCTCTGGCCTCCTTTCTTTTATATTATATTATTTTAAATTTGTACAGGAGAAGGTTTCGTTCAATTCACTTTTATGC
The DNA here is from genome assembly GCA_950295325.1 of Polytrichum commune. Lineage (NCBI taxonomy): Eukaryota > Viridiplantae > Streptophyta > Polytrichopsida > Polytrichales > Polytrichaceae > Polytrichum > Polytrichum commune. Next base: position 26,872,518 of record OX485805.1, read on the forward strand.
GGATTGCGTTTAAGCAAAAGTTGATCATACTAGACAGTTAGACCAGAATGTCACTCTTGATCGGATACGTTCCAAAACAGTGTTAGGTGGTGGATTCAACCTTCTCAAACCTTAGTGGTCTTTGTTCATCTGGCAGCTTTGGAGTAGGTGAACCATCTTTCTGTATTTTGCTAGTGTGCAACCAAGTTATCAAACTGTTAATCAAAAGGAAGTTAATCATAAGGAAGTTATCGAAAGGAAGTTAATTGTTACCTCTGAAGGGTATGCGAGGTAGGTTATGTCTAGTATTTATTTGATCATGTGGTCCACAGTGTTGGATTGGTCGGACTTCATTTATATGTACATATACATATCTACAATCCAGGCTGCTAAGTCAAATGATTCCCATGAGGACTGTCCCCACGTTTGCAAGTTCTTGTTTCAATAGCCTGGGAGATTTTTGGGGATAACCAATGAAAAATCTTAGTGTTTCCAAGTTTAATCAATTACAGGTTGTGATCTTTGGGGGGCTCTTTATTAATTTTAAGGTATATTCCATGGATCCTCTAGAATGATGGGCAGTTCTCATGAAGTCTTGGACTACAACCGGTTAGTTCTCAAACTCAATTGGTTCGTCTGTAACTAGCGCTCGGTTCTCCCCGTTCATTGTGTTGTTTATCCCTTCCAACTGTTCTTATTTGAAGTGAAGGAGAACTTGCAATAGCTTGGCATATATTTGCCTAGTGCTTAAAGAAAACGGGACATACAATGTCCTTAGGCATGGGCGACCTTGTTTCAGTATTTGTTGGTCTAGCTGGTTAGCTTGTGACACTTGGGACTCCTTTGTACACATATCTTGATTAGTTTTTTCATTTTGGGACCACTTACTACAAAGATCAATTTGGATTGGTGTGGTGGGAGGCTCTGGTCGGCAGTAGTACGGATGATTTGACCATTGTTGGTTTTGATATTGTTTGCACTAAAAAGCTTGGTGAATTATGATGAATTTTGTGTTCACTGGCACGGCACTCCAAATATTGATCTTCCGCACTCATTGCTCTTAATATGTTATTCCTAGTTCTTGCAGTTTTCATCAAGTTTTTGGAAGTGCAGCAAGAAGAATCTATGGTGCATGTTTTAGGTATGAATAATCTCCCTCTCCTTTCTTTTGGAACGTACTGAATTGATGAGAGTTTTGGCACACATGTTGACTTATGACCATGCTCGAGTATCACGTGTTGAAAATCAACCAAGTGTTGCTTGCAATTTCCTGCAATGAACATTTTTGGCTTGACATGGATGGTACTACTTAATGCTTATGTCCTCCAATAACTGCCATTCTTCAGATTCGGGAGAAATCATGGCCAAGTGTTTCATCACGGCCAAAACTTTGCAATTCGTTCGCATGATTTGGGGGTTCATAAGTATTTGGTTTGTAAAGTTTGGGATATATGTGGGAAAAGGGCAAAAACAAAGCAATGAGCTTGTAGATATTATGAAATGGCAAAGGGAGGAAGTAATGGAACTTCAAGAGTTTCTCAAGACGAAGCAAGTGTTGAATGAGAGACAATGCACAAATCTTGTTGACATGCTTGACCAAGTTGCGCTTTATGTGAATGAGATGATCACATCCACTAAGGAGACGACCAATAAATTTGGGCTTGTGCTTGGGGAGTTACGTCGCATTACTCGAAAAATTAGAATATTGGTCCAAGATTGTGGGAAGCAAGAATGGTGTGATGCAATGGCATTCCAAATGATCAATACAGAGGCCTTTCGAGAACTTGTGGATAATTTGCAATGCTTTTGGCATGCAATATGCGAAAAATATTCGGCTATCTATCCGGATTCACAACATTTTAGAATCCCATGTATTGATTTTAGTGTGGCCACTTATGATGAAATAGAAAGTGATGAAAAAGCCATGGTGGAAAGGCTCGAGAAACGACTTGAAACAATGCCCAATGATTCTAAGGAGTTTGAATTGGCAAAACATTTATTGAGGAGATTGCAATTTGAATTGCCACAAGTGAAAGGTGCAGAATTGGATGCTTTAGAAATTCCAAATGAGCTTGGAGATATTATGAAATGGCACACGGAGGAAGTAATGGAACTTCAAGAGGTTCTCAAGGCGAAGCAAGTGTTGAATGAGAAACAATGCATGAATCTTGTTGACAAGCTTGACCGAGTTGCGCTTTATGTGAATGAGATGATCACATCCACTAAGGAGACGATTAATAAATTTGGGCTTGTGCTTGGGGAGTTACGTCGCATTACTCGAAAAATTAGAATATTGGTCCAAGATTGTGGGAAGCAAGAATGGTGTGATGCAATGGCATTCCAAATGAACAATACAGAGGCCTTTCGAGAACTTGTGGATGATTTGCAATGTTTTTGGCATGCAATACGCGAAAAGTATGTGGCTATCTATCCGGATTCACAACATTTTAGAATCACATGTATTGATTTTAGTGTGGCCACTTATGATGAAAACGAAAGCGATGAAAAAGCCATGGTGGAAAGGCTCGAGAAACGACTTGAAACAATGCCCAATGATTCTGAGGAGTATGAATTGGCAAAACATTTATTGAGGAGATTGCAATTTGAATTGCCACAAGTGAAAGGTGCAGAATTGGATGCTTTAGAAAATCCAAAGGATGTCGCAAAGCCGGCATTCTTAAAAAAAATAGGATTTGGAGCGGCGGGTGCGGTGCACAAATCGACATGGTTGGGACTTCAAAGTGCAACAAAAATGGTAGGAGTTCTCCCCAACTTTCGCAAAGAAGCTGGCATCTTAGCATGCTTGGGCCATCCAAACCTTGTCAAATTCATTTGTTGTGGAAGATTCGATGAAACTCATGAGGGCAATGTGGATGGATCGAACAATGTCTCAAAAAATTTGTTTCTAGTAATGGAGCTCATGGAGACGAGTTTGAGTGATTTTGTGAAGAAGCAGAAGATGCCTTTACCATATCTTGTTGCCATTGATATGATGCATGAAATCGCAAGGGGCATGTGTTATCTTCATGACATGCATGTTGCCCATCTTGATTTAAAGCCAAGCAATGTGCTTCTAAGCTCCATGTCGAGACTTGCAGGAGTGAAGGGAAATATTGGCTATGATTTTGTCAAACTAACAGATTACGGTACTTCCAAAACGGAGGTTCAAAGCAAACCGGAGTTACAAAAGTATACTATCGGTACACCAAAGTACATGGCACCTGAGATGAATAACAACAACAAAAATAAATCACCTTCAAATATGGCATGTCCTTTTCCAGCTGATGTATGGTCATTTGGTATGACATGTTCAGAGATCCTTTCTTTGAAGGAGCCATTTCTAGACAGAGATAATAGAGAGGTTATCTTGCAAAAAATTAAAGATGGTTGGAGGCCTGAGCTACCTATCAATTGTGAGGAACTCACCACTTTGATTGAAGAATGTTGGATTGAGGATCCATCACAAAGGCCAACATTTTCTCACATTTGTAAGAGGCTCGCAACCTTGAAGAAGAAGTTCATGGTTGGAATATATTCAAATGATTTACCAAAATTTGACAAAGGTGGGACTTGTTCCCCAAGCACTCAACTGAAGAAGGCATCTGGTCATATGAATGTCTTTGCTCCGAAGAAGGTAAGAACACATTCCATCACAATATGCTTATTGTGTATTTTTGAGATGTCATTTTTAAATTATTTTTGATTTTCTTGGAGTCGAAGACATGATAATTGAAACCAAAACATAGGATCCGGTGCATACATGGTCAATTGGTCCAATAGAGGGGTCATGTATGTTGAAATCACAAATATCTTTGTCAAAGGCTATAAAAGTAGCACCAAACAATCTTCCAGGTAGATTTTGGTTATGCGTATATACAATATTAAAATGCTATCTTCAAATTTTATTACGAAAAATATGTCCACAAAGTATATAATGACTACATTGGGTTAAAGAAGCAAAATTCATGACCTCACATGTAATTTTAGAACTTGAACTAATTTATGAATTTGTCCTTGAGTTCATGATGAACTGGAGGGCTCCATCGAAAAGAAAACCGAAGCAATCAAATTAATATATTCAATGCCTAATTTCTAGAAACTTTCTTCATCACGCAAATTGTTTTCCGATTTGAGTTGCTTCCAACATCTTCAAAAGCATGTACATTATTCTTTTATAGATTTATGTGGAACATATTGATGAAGTTTTAAAAACAACTTTTGTAATACCTTCTAGAATAGATTCACAATATTCATATATTTATTGTGCATTTCGAATCTTCTATCATAGTGTACACTTCTTGGTCCAATTGACATGATATGTGAACTTCTTCATATAGGTGGATGCACGAAAAACACAATATGAAGATGTGGTTGGTCTTGAAAGCAATCTCGCAAAGGTGAGAAACCACCTAAAACAAGTGAACATTTTGGGTCTCATTGGTATGGGTGGAATAGGGAAGACCACCTTGGCGAAGGCCATATTTGATGATGTGAGGTCTACATACAATGCATCATGTTTTATTGAAAATATGAAAAGTAGAGATTCACTCGAAATCTTATGTGAAATTTTACAAAAGTTTGGAAGGGATAAAGAATCCACTTGGACATTTGTGGATGCACAGAAGATAATGCGAGAGTTGTTGGCTACGAAGAAAGTCCTTCTAATATTGGATGATCCAAGAGATGCAGCTCAAGTGCATGAAATAGTACCAGAAGATGTTTCTTGTGCCAACAATGGCACCAAAATTATTATAACAACACGTGGTTGGGCTTTAATTGAAGATCGTGTGGACGTAAATGGTAGGATAGATGTTGACAAGTTAGATGAAAATGCGGCGAAAGAGCTCTTTAATTCTTACGTTTTTGTGGATGGAGCTCAATTGTCATCACAACTCTTTGATGTACGTGAAAAAATTATACAAAAATGTGACGGCTTGCCTTTGAGCTTGAAAGTGATGGGTGCATTCTTACGAGGAAAGGAGAGGATAAGAAGTTGGGAACGGGCTTTCCAAAGGATGAAAAGGGGTAGGCATTTGGATGGCGATGAAGGGCTTTGGAGTACGTTGATGATCAGCTTTGATGGATTGGAAAAAGGTGAGAAAGACATGTTTTTGGACCTAGCATGTTTTCTTCCCTTGAAGATGAGCATAGGAGAAACCTTGCGTTTATGTACCGATTATGGCGCCTCTCCAAATCACGTGCTTGATATATTGGTGGACAAATCCTTGGTTAAGATAGATCAAAAGGGGAATGTAAAAATGCACGACCAACTATGTGACTTGGGATGTATGATTGCCGAGACAAATGAGGAATATTTGGGCACTCGAATTTGGAAACTAAACATGATTCCTTTACGAATTGGATCCACACATGACAAGGTATGGTGCACATTAAGAGCTTAATAAGGTTGATTTTTGTGAAATGCAAATATAGATATGTTGGTGAAAGTTTGCGTTTCTAAGTTGTTTAAGTTTGACATTTGACACTTGTGTGATATGTAGTGTAATGGTTTTCAATATAACACAACAATTAAATTTTATTACCACTCTAATTAATCAAACATAATTTTGACATTTGGTGATGTCTTTGAAACCCAAAACTACAAAAACGTAGAAGCAATTTATGTAGATGGACAAATTTCACAATGGTTGGAGGACAATTCCATGGGCATGAAACACGTTGATGTAAGCTCTCTTCGACTATTGATATGTAAGGGATTGGGAACATTACCGAAGACATTGAGGAACTTGACGTCCTTGACAACATTGGATTTGTCTTGGTGTCGGTGGTTGACAACGTTACCGCATGCATTGGGGAACTTGACGTCTTTGACAACATTGGATTTATCAGAGTGTTCAAGCTTGAAAAGATTACCAGAGGCATTGGAAAACTTGACGTCTTTGACAACATTGAATTTGAGAGGGTGTTGGAGCTTGACAACATTACCGGAGGGATTGGGGAACTTGACGTCTTTGACAACATTGGATTTATCAGAGTGTTCGAGCTTGACAAGATTACCGGAGGCATTGGGGAACTTGACGTTTTTGACAACATTGGAGTTGTCTAGGTGTTCTAGCTTGACAACGTTACCAGAGCGATTGGGGAACTTGACGTCTTTGACAACATTGGATTTATTAGAGTGTTCAAGTTTGATGAGATTACCGGAGGCATTGCGGAACTTGACGTGTTTGACAACATTGGATTTATCAGACTGTAGGAATTTGAGAACATTACCAGAGGCATTGGGGAACTTGACGTCTTTGACAAAATTGAATTTATCACAGTGTAGGAACTTGAAAACATTACCGGGGGCATTGTGGAACTTGACGTCTTTGACAACATTGGATTTATCAAAGTGTTCGAGCTTGAAAAGATTACCGGAGGCCTTGGGGAACTTGATGTCTTTGACAACATTGAATTTGTCAAACTGTTATAGGTTGACAAAATTACCGAAGGCATTGGGGAACTTGATGTCTTTGACAACATTGGATTTGAGATGGTGTTCGAAGTTGGAAAGATTACCGGAGGCCTTGGGGAACTTGATGTCTTTGACAACATTGGATTTGTCAGATTGTTATAGGTTGACAAAATTACCGAAGGCATTGGGGAACTTGATGTCTTTGACAACATTGGATTTGTCAGACTGTTGTAGGTTGACAAAATTACCGAAGGCATTGGGGAACTTGACGTCTTTGACCACATTGAATTTGAACGAGTGTTGGAGGTTGACAACGTTACCGCAAGCATTGGGGAACTTGACGTCTTTGACCACATTGAATTTGAACGAGTGTTGGAGGTTGACAACGTTACCGCAAGCATTGGGGAACTTGATGTCTTTGACAACATTGGATTTATCAGAGTGTTCAAGCTTGAAAAGATTACTCGAGGCATTGGAAAACTTGACGTCTTTGACAACATTGAATTTGAGAGGGTGTTGGAGCTTGACAACATTACCGGAGGGATTGGGGAACTTGACGTCTTTGACAACATTGGATTTATCAGAGTGTTCGAGCTTGACAAGATTACCGGAGGCATTGGGGAACTTGACGTCTTTGACAACATTGGATTTGTCTAGGTGTTCTAGCTTGACAACGTTACCAGAGCGATTGGGGAACTTGACGTCTTTGACAACGTTGGATTTGTGGGAGTGTTTGTAAAACCAAATTTTGGCTATCGCCTAGCCGAAGTTGGCCATTTTCCATTTTTGATGAGATTCATCCGGCTATTAGCCACTGGAGACCATCCTGTGTGTAAAGAAAGGGCTATTGCCGTTGCAGAGGCGGTTAGGATTTTCAACCAACTGCCCTCCTCCCTCGACTCTACGAGGAGGGGACAGCCGAGGTAGACAACATGCTATTTTCCAATTTAGAAATCAGGCATAGTCTCTTAGTGAAGGCAATAGGCTGAAAGATGCACCAACACTCAGAGATTGAGGTTGGGTGGCTAATGGGCAACCCCAAGTGAGACACTTGTGGGCTTAGATGTAGAATTTCCAGAGCCGAGTGATTCGGACTCTGGTAGTTTTGAACTGTGACATTGAAGTGAAATATAATATCAGTGCTATAATCTTGATGAGTTTGAAATGAAAGTGATGTTGTGTGTATGAGAAATTGTCTTGAAATGGAGTGTTGACAGGAATCTGTAAGAATTTGATATTTGAATGTGAGTCAGGCGAGTGGTCAGGTGAGAAGTATACAGTAGAGAGAGAGCAAAGTTGTTTTGTCGAAAGAGGAAGTGAAAGACATATCGGGCGATAGGCCGGTAGTGGAGAAGAATCTGAGTTGAGTATACGAGAGTAAGGTCTAAGAAAAGTGGCATTGTCTGAGAGTAATCGCAGTAACCGGTTGAGGGCAATATTCATCTGAGTGAAAGATATCGGGCCACAAGGACATATAGACTTGAGTCAATTTTGTGAGCCAAGTTCAGTAGCAGGGAGTGAATTTTAGAGTGTGTACAAAGATTGACATTGTCGAAGGCCAGGACATAATCAAAGTTCATAAGGGCAATAACCGAGAGAATATGGAGCGATCAGAGAAGCAAGGGAATGTGAAGAGGTTGTGAGAGCCTCAAGCCAATGTCGAGGAGCGATAATCATGCTATAATTAGAGAGACAGAAAGGGAGAATTGAAGAAGAGCTGCTCGAGAGGGGCGATCACCTGGTCGTGAGCGAGATAGTAAAATCAGGCCGAAGCTTAGAGAGGAAGTACGTGAGGCAAGTAGCCTGAGTGATAACAGTGAAGACTGAGAGGCCTAGGATGGGCGAGGCCATTACCGAAATAGACTAAGTGGCCATAGCCAGATTTAAAGTCTCGAGTCGGAGTGACAGAGATAGACGGTACCTGGCAGTTACCTAGGTAAGGGTATAGCCAGGGTAGGGCCATTGGGCCGAGAGAGAGAGGAGAGGAGAATTCAGTAACAAGTAGGCTATAGGCTGCCAGGACGTTACCAAGAAGGAGGAGACATTACCATCAAAGAGTAAGATTATACCTTGTGCAATTTATGAATAAAATCAGCAGACTAAAGCTTTAACACGGGATATTGCCTAGCTTGTCATGCATGCTTTATGTATTGACAATGTGGATGTTTTTGAGACGAGTTGCCAGGTTTACCAGATAAGTGGAGATGATGGCTATTAGCTCTGCGACACTTGCATGATGGTTGTAAATTGATTAAAAAAGGAATTAAATCGTTGAATTACTGCAATTGTGATTTATGATGAGCAAAGATTATGCGGTTACAAAAAGACATTACCCTGGACTTTGTCCTGACTATGAGCCATTGACTACTCGCCAAGCTTTTGAGCTTCACTAGTCACGACTGAATTAGGTCCGAGCTTTAGAGTGATAGCACCTACCTTGAAGATAGGACAAACAACACTCACTACGGAACCATCACGAATGAATTAACAGGAAAGAAAAAGAATGGGATAAGTTAACATTGAAGAGAGTAAAGAATGAGAATCACCCTAAAATGTTATTAAGAACCTTAATCCAATGTGACATTAACCCTTACAGACACTATCTCAGTCTTCTTGGAGACTTAGTTCCCTGGGTTTTGTTGTTTTAAGCGATAGCAAAAACTTACTACAGTGTTGCATCTTGACAAGATTACCGTAGGCATTGTGGAACTTGACGTCTTTAACAACATTGAATTTCTATGGGTGTTCGAGTTTGACAACATTACCGGAAGGCATTGGGGAACTTGACGTCTTTGACAACCTGAGCAGAATATCGTGCCCACATTGTGCTTCCCTCTCCTTCCAACGACCAGCTCACTTGCTTACCGATTCCAGGGCGGAAACATTTCATTGTCTCTGAGAGTCTAGTGCAACTTCCCGAGTTTCCCTGATTTTTTGAATGCGGCATTTTGTTTGTGGCCTGATGTGAGCTACCCTGTGAATGGCCGAAGGTTGTGGCTGGCATTTGATTCTGCGTGTGAGCACAATATCGCGCCCACATGTGTCCCTAACACTAAAACTTACAAAAGACCTCGACGCTTGTGGTTGTTTGACAGGTTAAAGCAATAACAAAGGGGAGGCATTAGAACTTAGACATTGTTTTAGTTAAAGTGGAATGGTCTTTTTAGATATGTGATTGGAGTGACTTACAAAGGAAAATTAAAAAGAGTGAATTAGTTCATTAGGTGTGTGGAAGTGCATTGGGTCCAATGGGTTGAGTTTAGGCCGTAGCCATTTAAGGGTGAAATTGTTAAGAAAGGGGGGAAAGAGACATCAATTGTCCGTTCAATGTGAGTGGGTGTTCGTTTAAGGATCGAAGCAAGGCAAGTCGGGGCTGGACTGTTATCCTACTGGATTTCCGGCCGAGGAGAAGGGGTCCAGAAGCAAACGGATCTCGGCTCTCACTCTCTCTCTCAGCCCTCTCTCACTGGGAAGGAGGGCACCGAAACGGAAAGAAATGCGAGAAGGAGGTGATTTCTCGCAGGGGAGGTGAAGGTGCTGAGGGTGGAGCATGCCGCACCAGCTCTCCTCGTGCACATTCGAGTGCACCTGATGGACGGCAATGGCTACATTGAGCATCCAGTGAATGGGCAAGTGAACAGCAGGAGAAACGAACTGGGAAGGGCTCGGAATGAGTAAAAAAGATTATGAGAGGCGAGGAGGCGAGGCAGCCGCACTGTGCAATCTGGGAGACTGGGTGCCAACATTGCCGGAGCAGCAGTAGCAAGAAGTAGATGAATCCAGGCCAAAATTGCAGAGTGGGTTCCTGTGTTCAATTCCGCTTGATCAAAAAGGAAGTGGTCCTCGGTCAACAATTGCCATCCACTGCATGCATTGTAAGGTGGGCCAGCAAGTGCCCAACAGCAGCTGGAGGTTAATTGTTAGCTATCACACTGTGGAACTGTAATGGACAGGAGGCAGAGGCGGAGAAGAAGGAATGTAAGGTGGCCAACTCAGGGTAATGCCTGATGAGAGGGGCGCAACCTCGCTGTGGCTGCAGGGTCCCAGCTGGTGGATGGTCGGCAATTCTACTACCACCGGGGCAGATGAATACAACCAGCTTTGTGACCAAGGACGAAGGAAGTGATTTGACGCTGCCTTCGGGGCCAAAGGGAGCAACAGTGAGGTTGACTCAGGGGACTCACAAGGTGGTGTGGTCATTGGGACCGAGGAGCTTGGGCCAGTCCAAGCCTACGGACAGGCCGGGAAGGCACCAGATTCAAAGGGAGAGGGTTCGAACTTCAAAACAGTTGTGAAAAAAAGGAGGGGGTTTACAGTTAGTTTAGGGATTAGTCACTAAGATTAAGGGGATGTGATTGGGGTTGATTGGTGTGGTTAATTAGTGGAGTGCTTAGGAAATTGTAAGTAAAGGGTGAGCCAAAAGTGTGCACTTGGCGGCCCTAATGATATTTGGATAGGATCTAAGTTGGTTTAATAGCTTGGCATGGTCAGTTTTAGGTTTGATGGTGGGCATTGAAGTTGATGGAGTGGTTGGGTGTTGTGATGGGATCAAGGAAATCAAGTATTTCTAAATACTGGTGACCTTGTTTCTCTTGGAATAAAAGTTGTGTTCTTAAACATTCATATTGTGAAGCATGGATAGTTGAGGTCAAGCGCTAAGGGAAAATCATCGAGTACATGTGAGCTATGGACTCTCACCCGGATTACGGCGCTTAAGGGTGGGGGTTTATGGTTGACAACAACATTGGATTTGAGTAGGTGTTCAAGCATGACAACATTACCGAAGGCATTGCGGAACTTGACGTCTTTGACAACATTGAATTAGTCAGGGTGTTCGACCTTGACAACATGACCGGAAGCATTGGGGAACTTGACGACTTTAACAACATTGGATTTGTCTTCATGTTTTCGCTAAACAAAATTTGCCGGAGGCATTAGGGAAGTTGACGTCTTTGACAACATCGGATTTGTCTTGGTGTTAGAGATCGACAACATTGCCGAAGGCATTGGGGATCTTGACATCTTTGATTACATTGAATTTGCCAGGGTGTTCGAGCTTGACAAGATTACTGGAGGCATTGGGGAAGTTGACGTCTTTGACAACATTGAATTTGTCAGTGTGTTTGAGCTTGACAACATTATCGGAGGCATTTAAGAACTTGACGTCTTTGACAACATTGTATTTGTCAAGGTGTTTGAGCTTGACGATATCACCCAAGGCATTGGGGAACTTGTCGTCTTTGACAAAATTGAATTTGTCAGTGTGTTTCTCAGGGTGTGTTTGAGCTTGACAACATTTTATTTGTCTGAGTGTTCGAGATTGACAACATCGCAGGAGGCATTGGAGAGTTTGATGTCTCTAACAACATTGAATTTGTCAAGGTTTTCAAGCTTGATGACATTACGGGAGGCATTGGAAAACTTGACGTCCTTGACAACTTTGAATTTGTCTATCTATTCGAGCTTGACCACATTACCGGAGGCATCGGGGAACTTGGCGTCTTTGACAAAATTGAATGTATTTGGATGTTCGAGCTTGACAACATTACCGGAGGGCTTTTGTTGTCATATTGTACGAGCACTACTGGCGGCATTGCGAAACTGGATATCTTTGACAACATTGAAATTGTTTAGGTGTTCGAGTTTGACAACATTACCAGAGGTATCGGGGAGCTTGAGGTTTTTGACAAGAATAGATTTGTCTTTGTGTTCTAGCTTGACAACATTACCAAAGGCATTGGCGAACTTTACTTCTCTGACAACATTGGATTTGTCTAAGCGTTCGAGCTTGTCAAGCTTACTAGTTGCATTGGGGAAGTTGACGTCTTTGACAACATTGGAGTTGTCTAGATGTTCAAGTTTGACAACATTACCAGAAGCATTGGGGAACTTGACGTCTTTGACAACATTGAATTTGTTTGGGTGTTCGAACTTGACAACATTATTCACCACAAATCTCAACGACAAAGGTGAGAATCACCGAAATCGCCATGTAAGAAGGATTATTTAGAAAGGTTTAAGGGGGCTCACGGGCTAGCTACAAATTAGTAAAATAAGAAACTACGTAAAGATAATTGGCCGCAATTAGTAAGCCAATTTAGACTAGTAGAGTATTTAGAGGCTAGTTGATATTAATGAGATGTTTTTTGATAGATTAATAAGTCACGTAGCAAACCACTTAGGATTAGGGGACCCCATGGTGATTAATACTCACCTAAGCCACGTAGGTGAGGCAACCAGAGGTAGAAGTAAGATAGGGCTAAGAAATGACTTCTTGGTTAGTTTTATGAATCTTCCTGAAACCTAAATAGTATTAGGTAGATTTAAGAACACAATCTACCAGACGTGGAACATAAAAGAAGATGAGGATTACAAGTGCTCTTTTCAAAGATGTCCAAAAGAGCTATCTTCATCTTCTTAGTAAAAATTATAGATATGATAAATTAAAAGAAGGGCACATTTTAGGCGCCTCCTCTCAATATATATAGAGTTAGGAATAAAGTTAGAATACCTTACCTTATTCACGACGATAGGCTACATGAGAGCTAGGTCCTTTGTATCTTTACCAATTTTGAGTACACGAGCTTCAAGCTCAATCTTCTTCATAGTGATTCCTGGTAGAGGCCAAAGTAGAAATTGTTAGCTTAAACTTATTCAAGTTGAGAGATTGAGAATGCAACTTGAGATGTTCTATAGCAACTCACATGAGGTGAGATAGTTGAATGGAATTTTTTGTATTAAAGATATTCACATGAGGTGAGATAGTTGTGAGAGATGTTTAATTGAACTCACATGAGGTGAGAGAAAATGTAGGTAATGAAAGGCAATTGTGTAATTGATTATGGGTACTCACATAGGATGAGGATGAATGCTTGAGAAATTTTATGAAATTTATGAGGAGATTATGAATGACTACCGATAGTAATGGAAAGTGAGAGAAAGAGTTTGATATGAATAGTTGTGGAAACAGCAAGGACAAGTGATGATCGAGCGTATATGATTATTCATATCTACTAAGTTGTTTTGCTTTAACATAAATTGAACATAAGTAATTATTGTGTATTGAATTTGCTAGCTATCAATGGATTGCTCAACAACCATAAACTTACAACATCTAAGACTCAAAAATTTATTGATTGAAGAATGAAATATAATGAGGAGAGTTATGATCTAATAATGTATTATGATGGCTCTTATCAAACAATGATAAGTTTATATATTATATTACTATAAAAGTTGATTAATCATAATATGACTATGACCAAGACACATATGATTACGCCTCTAAATGCTAATTATAAGGCAACTACCTTATAGAGAGATTGAAATTGAAAGAAAATAATTAAGAATGTTGCAAGAATGCCTTGTCAAGAGTTGGTGAGGAAATGAGAAATTGGTAGAGGAATTAATACTTGGATAGAGAGGAAATCTCCTCTATATAGTAAAAGAGTGTCTAACAACAATTTGTTTACCATTAGATCTCGGGGAGCTCACTAGACATGTATATATGTATACACGTGCGTGACAAGGGTATTTATTCAAGGGGTATTTAATTATCCGTCCTTAATTTTTTGTACCGTATTATTATATAATTTGCTAATTTTTTGTTTTTTAAATGACCCTATAATTACTTTTAAATTTGATGAAGCTCTAATTTTAAGCTAGGTATGTTCATTATAATTATTTGATTTTGCTCCAAAGGATTTAAGAGCATTCAAAGTACTAAGTCACCAAATTCCAAGGCACAACAAGGTTTTACATTAAGAGTGTTCATAAACAATTTCAAACAAAAAAATCAGCCCATGTTCCTCAATCAAGTTACACACACAATTAAACACAACGGTACCGAGTGTAAAAAAACAATTAAAACACCAACAACAAAGCAAGCAAAAATAGGGTCCATGCAATAATGTAGAAGGGTATAGAGTTAATACTACAACATCTTGCTTGAAGCAGACAGACACAAGACCAACCAAAACTCCTCTAATTTATCTTGAGAAATTGTTTCTAGCATTTAAAAACACTAGCAAAATTGTTCATATCAAATGAAAGATGTCAAATTCATCTTGCAAAACAATTCCTAGCTTTTAAGAACACTAGTATATAATCAACATAGGCACATGCATGCACAGGCCGCCTGCAAACCCCACCTCTCAGAAAGTCAACAACGTCGAAGAAAAAACCCTCGCCAACACTGAACGCAAACCCCACCTCTCAGAACAGTGAAAAAAAAACTCTCAAAACCTAATCCTCTAGCAACATTCTCCCCCAATTTTTTCTAAACCCTAATCCATCATCCGCCCTCATCAATCTTTCATCCCATTTTTCCAACTGAATCGACGTAGTTTTTCATCCAAAATCTTCCCGCCTCTGAACACAAAGGACACCTTATTTCAAAAAAAAACCTAGGATCCTTAAATCCTACGGTATTTTTTTACAAATCTTTTAAAAATATGCGTTATTTGTATCAAGCCTATATTATTTATAATACAAATTTTATCATACATACTCACCTATATTACTTCTAAGAAAATTCTAAGTTTTTCCTTTTGTGAATATAAATTACCCTATATTTTCCCGCACGTTGTTTTCTAATATTATCGCAGTGAACTCCCCGAGCATTAGATTGCTCTCTATGCATGTTTTATCGGAAAGAAGTTCCAGTAACAAAGATTAACGATTAAGGGTCTAGGAGGAAGAGTCAAGGAGAGAAAAAATTGGAATGAAAAGTACTTGGTCACTTATGAAGTGAAAGAAGAGTTAGCTTGGTTACTTGGCTACTTGAGTAATTGGCTACCTATACAAGAGATACGGGATTATTTGACTAATTTAAAAGAGACATTTCATGGAGGGAAAAAGTTAACTTGAAGACGAAGAGGATACGAACACGTGGATACTTGGATACTTGGTTATTTGGATACTTGGTTATTTGGATACTCAATCACTTGGAGAGAAGATAACTTGTTGACTATTTGGAGGAGAAGTTAACTTGATACTTAGACACTTTAATACTTGCAATGGATAGTTGAAAGAAGAGTTAACTTATTACTTGGCTACATTGGCTACTTGGCAATCGGAGAAAAAAGATAACTTGCTACTTGGTTACTTAAGTTACTTAATTCCTTGAAGGAATTGTTAACTAGCGACTTGAAAAGAAGAGGAGACAACAGCGGCACATGAAAAAATTACACGAAATGGAGTGAACAAGATCAAACTAGATATAGAAGAAATACTTGAACTTAACAACAACTGCGGCACATGAAGAAGTTACGACACTACAATATACAAGGAGAAGAGAACAAACTTCCGACCTAGAAGTAACACTTCAGCTAAAACATACAACTTTGACACATGAAGAAGTTACATACAAGAAGAAAGTTACAAACAAACAAGTTGATAAATAGAAACAACACTTGGACGAACAAGACTACTTGAGGAGATATCATCAAGTGAAAAAATGCAAGAGAGTTTTAAAAGTCCATCATGATAAATACAAGGTAGAGAAGCTTTTAAAAGAAGAACGAAGGCATCAACCAAGTTGACAAGAAAAGACAACCCATAAGCGACTACAACAAACAACAAGGAGATTAGGGAGTTTAGTCATCATAATCCGGACGACACTCTAAGTCACTACAATATGGTCAACCCTAGGAACAAGTGGAGGTAGTTGAAGTCTACAAACATTACCGGAGGCATTGGGGAGCTTCACATATCTAACAACATTGAATTTGTCAGAGTGTTCGAGCTTGACAACATTACGGTAGGCATTGCGGAACTTTCTGTCTTTGACAACATTGAATTTCTTTGAGAGTTGGAAATTGACAACATTACCAGAGGCATTGGGGAAACTGACGTCTTTGTTAACATTGAATTTGTCTAAGTGTTTGAGTTTGACAACATTACCGGAGGCATTGGGAAACTTGACGTCTTTGAAAAGAATGAATTTGTATGGGTGTCAGGGATTGACAACATACTGGAGGCATTGAGGAACTTGACTTCTCTAACACCATTGAATTTGTTTTACTATTCGACCTTCATAACTTTATTGGAGGCACTGGGAAACTTGTCATCTTTCACAACATTGGATTTGTCTAGGTGTGATAGCTTGACAACATTACTGGAGGCATTGGGGAACTTGATGTCTTTGACAACATTGGATTTATCTAGGTGTTGAAGCTAGACAACATTACTGGAGGCATCGGAGAACTTGACTTCTTTGACAACATTGAATTTGTCTAATTATTTAAGCTTGACAACATTACCAGAGCCATTGGGGAACTTAACGTCATTGAAAATATTGGATTATTTTTTCTGTTGGAGCTTGATAACATTATCGGAGGCATTGGGAAACTTGACGTCTTCGACAACATTGCAATTGAATGGGTTTCCGAAGGTGTCAACATAACTAGAGGCATTGGGGAACTTGACTTCTTTGAAAGATGCTTCCCAAATGCAAGCAGTGAAGAGGGGGAAAGTCATGAAATGTGAAATGTAACTATAAAAATCACAACCTATTCCTTTCTGCAAAGGACTTGAAATTCAAGTGACATCATAACTCTTTGTACCAAAAGACCTAGTTTGTTAGATAAGCCAGACATTTTTTTGGCAACTTGTCCATGTCAATCAATTAATCGGTCACTTCTATGTGTGCATTATTCCTGGAAATCTCAGTTCCACAACAACTGCTCAGAAAAGCAACAATGCTTCAACATGTCGAATTAAGCCTGCTCCTCCAAAGGTGAGGATAGTTGTCTCGGTGTAATCTTGGAAACTCCTTTAAGATTGGAAGTTGCAAGCTTGAGTTTGGGTTCCATTTAACATACATAGTTTTGTATTGTGTTCTTATGTCAAGATTGTGTCATTTGTCATATTTATGTTTAGTACACATAATATTATTTTATATGCCAACTTATTCTTCAATGCAGGAAAAGAAAGGGAAAGATCCTCCCCCTCGATGGTATGTCAGTGTGGATAAATTGTTTGCTCTTTCAAGGTAAGGCTGGATATTCTTTATGCACAAACCTCTATTTATAAAATTAAAAACATGTCTTTCATGTCGGTGAGTTGCTGCTAGTGTGTCAAATATTGGATTTTAGCTAGCCCACAGTATGCAACAGACTGTGTTCACTGAGAGGTTCGCATAAGTCCTTGCATTGAGATGGATAGATCGCTTGCTACCCAGGCACATGTTGGGAAATTGTTCGATCACTCCAATGCTCCCACATTGGCTCTAAATTAACACAATGATTGACTTATTTACCAGCTATATGAGAGGGAGACTTACATTGGACAAGATAAACACAACAGTTGATGAGATGGCAACTTTTGCTGCTGCAAATGCTAGACTTCTCACTACTCCTAAGCAGAAGGCACGTACCAATTTGTTTGATGCAATTGACTGAATGTCTTTGTGGATTTCTTCGTTCAGACTGCCAAAGTTCAAATTTTATCCATCAAATATGACCACCAAATGCTGGATTTAAGGTAATATGTAACGGACTGACAAATATATATCTACCATTTCAGCAACATGACAAATTCATATATGTGATTTTTTTCTGCAGCTTGGAGAGGAAGCATGGAGCAAAGTGCTGGTGAGTTCTTGTTCATCTAGTCGCCGCTTTCTCATCAACATTTAGTTGTGGGTAGGGTGCAGGCAGGAACACATTTTACTTTTACCTCAAGATCTTCACCTGGAAGGCTCATTGCTCTACAGAGCATACAACTTGAAGTGTGCGTGGTTTTACTTTAGTTCAGTGTTCCATCTCTTACATTTTCCTGGTATATGTATGCAGGAGCTACGAGACATAGCAACTGTTGAAACAATTAAAGGAAAGCATTTCTTCTTAGAGTCGAACTCAAAGGGCGAAGTGCTTAAATTGGATCACACTGGGAAAGCAATTCTTACGGTGAGTGGTCTTGACTGGTTACCATGTTGGCCTTCTTATGTGATGTTGTTTGCTATACACCACACTGCATCTTCTACAAACTTGTTTAAGAAACGGTCAGAGAGGTAGCCTATCATATGGTTGTTTAATTTGTGATTGACAGCTGCACCTATGAACAGGTGTTGCGGCACCTTGGTCGAATAAATGAAATCCGTTGCGGACAGATTCGTGTTTTTTAATTGATTAGGAATTAAAGCACACATTTGTGGGGTGCTCTTTGTTCTCCTTTCCAGGACAATAGTGAAAAACTGGCAACCTTCTAAAAGGCGAGATACTATTTGTTGAAATTAAGATACAATATGAAACACCTTCCACGGTGTTGCAAAGGTGAAAAGTATAACCATAAATTTGCACATTGTCACGTTAAGCCATACATTTGCAAAAAACTACAATCAACTTGTATTTTGATCCAAAAGGAGGAAAGAACATTGGAACGAGGTAAATGTTACATTTATCAACCGGACCATATGGTGGTTTTGTCGGATCCAAATCGAAATCCGAATTGCAGTAGTGTTGCTTGTGTTGCATTGAAAGCAAAGCGTGAATTGTGTTTCAGGTTGATAGATTAAATATGTAGGGGTAGAAACAAAGTCCAACCTCCTATTTGCACACAAACAAGAGTATCATATGAAGGAACTGGGTATGCTAGATCATCATGTCATTCTATACCTAGCCCTTTCGGAGCAAGGAATCAATATGTTAAAGTGAAGATGTGGTCCTTGTGCCTTGACAATTGTGATTTATCAATTAAGATCCATTATTTCTTTGCAAGGCTCATAGTGTACATACTATGCAAATGGTTGCACTCTACAAAAGTCAATCCAATGCTAGCTTGATACAACTAGTATATGCTCATGAACATTAAATGTATGAAATCTGTGTAAATTGGACATTTGAACTTCACATTATTCACAATACATCCAATTTACTTGTGGGATAATTCCTAGGGGCCCAACCAATGTTGGACCGGTATGAACCTAGGTGAATTTATGGGTATTAAGAATGAATATCAGGAATAGTATTATTGAACCTCCCCATGGGTATTGATTTGTAATACGTGTCAAGTATTGATATTGGTTAAGTATCTCAAGGTGAGAGAATCTTTGTATAATTGCTTGTGTTTTCTTAGAGGTGAAGGCACTCATGAGTCACGACTGAAATTGCAATATAACTTTGTAGCAGAGAGATCTGACCAACTCTGAACACTTGTGTTTGTGCAGAGTTGTAACAATTTGCAACTTGGGAGTTCTTAATTTTATCTCTAAAACTGCAACTTTCAAAGGACAATTGCCAGGGTTTGCAGATCAGAGGTCTTGAAAGTTGGAATGCTTCTGCCAAATTAACATGTAAAGTGAATCTTCCAGAATTTAATAGTGGCATTTTACACTTCAATAATGTCCTTGTTTTGCATTGCAAAATCGTAATGCAAGTAGGAAACTCCCAATATTCACTCTGAACCTTACCTCTTGAGTGGACTTTGAGTCAGCTACCCAGTAAAGCAGATCAATGAAACCCTTAACATCATCAACATGATTTAGTTGTTCAAAACTGCTCCAGCCTAGATGAGAAACATGGTTCACACTTCTAAATCACCAATTCATGAAGCAGCCTCAATCTTCGACAGTACATGGCCCCCTGCACTCACAAATCCTCAACCTATAATGGCCACTTTGTTGTAAGGTTATGAGCTCTAGCAATTGTCAGCATGACTTGCTTCAACTTGAATTGCAAAGAGCTTCATCTCTTGAAAGTCTTCTTCTTTCCTGCAACAACCCTTCTCTTAACTGAACGTCGAGTTCATGAATTGCACTTTGTGTGTTACCCCCTGCAGGGCAATCCCAAAACATGACGTCCTCCTCAACAACACTTAATATCTATCAATCGCTTTATATTCAGGGCATTGAACATTCGCCATAAAGAAATACATAGGAACAAATATAATTCTCTTCTGTTCAAGACTCGGTCCATAAACAAGGATTCAAGTAAAATTGGATTTCTGGAAGTCCAAATCCATTCATGTCCCACTGCATGCACATGCTGCAAGGATGTCTCGATGCGCTCCTTGTTTGGTATCTCCACACTCCTGATTCCTGCACATTGGATGACAAGGCTCTTAAAAACTAAACCCCACTGCTTGACAAAGCCCATTACATTCCAAATGAAGCTGAGTCAAAGAAAGTGCACCTCAAAGTAACAACGATGAATTTGGTGCACCTCAATGTAATAACTTGACTTCTTTGATAGATGCTTCCCAAATGTAAGCAGTGAAGATTGGGAAACACATGAAATGTGAAATATAACGATAAAAATCACAACCTAATCCTTTTGGCAAAGGACTTGAAAGTCAAGTGACATCATAATTATTTGTTCCAAAAGACCTAGATTGTTACATAAGCCAGGCAAATTTTGTCAATATGTCCATGTCAATCACTTGATCAGTGGATTTTGTGTGTGCGCCACTACTATCCTATCAAATATATTAAAATAGCATCATGAATCTTGTTTAAATGATTAATCTCCTCCAAGACACATAACCTAACATATGACTTGTTCACATGCACAACATTACATGTCATGTGAACAAGCCATGTCAGTGGTCTTGTGTAGTGATGTCACTTGTTGACATACACATTACTACATGAATCTTGTTGACATGATTTGTACCTTCTAGTCAGTAAGATGGTTGTTGTTCCGTAATTTATTTGGAGTGATCAAGGATGTCTACATGCCTTTCTATGGGCACATATGCTTTTTTAGAAGGATTACAATGTACAACTCAAATAGTTTCTTATGAAATTCCTACAGGTCTTATTCTTAATATTCTACTAATTCATATAGGGTCTTGTAATTTTAGTGAGCTTGTAATAGCACAAAAAGCAAATATGGTTTGGCATTCCTAAAAACTAAAACACATGCCTTCCTCATGTGTCAATAAAAATAAATACATAAATTAGCATTCCTCTTTTTCATTTTATATGGCAATAACAGGAAAGTCCCATTGACCCTAAGCACTTGGGGAATCGAATATGGTAGAACTACTAGGGGGAGTGGGGCTCGGGGGCACCAATCAACTCCTAATTTTTTGGGTGTGTTTGTGTGAATAAGTTACACAATGAGATTGGGCTCTTGGTAGCTACCTTTTGGCTCCACTTTTACTTCTTTGTAAATTTCTCTTCTTATCAAATAAGACGGCATTGCTTGTAAGTCTTCTTTCTTATTCATGAATCCACTTTAGGGTACGAGTTGCGTAGTTTACCCACAAGATGTAACTCATTTTAGGGATCCTATGTAACATGAATGGGTCATCCAATGTGTTCGAAAATTGAGGATTCGTTGTTGATTCTTAGGCCCCAAAATTTGAATAATATTGGTGACGGTGGGTTTTCTAATGATAATTGTCACTCGTTGGAACCACGTTGATAAATATTTGAGCTTTTGTGGAGGTAGGTAGGTAGGTAGGTAGTACTTGTAAGCCTTTTTTCTTATTCATGAATCCACTTTGGGGTATGAGTTGCGTAGTTTACCCGCAAGGTGTACCTCATTTGGGGGATCCTATGTAACACGAATGAGTCACCCAATGTGTTCAAACGTTGAAGATTTGTTGTTGATTCTTACCCCATTTAAAGTGGCTAATTTTGATGATGGTGGGTTTTGTAATGAGAATTGTCACCTGTTGAAACCAAGTTGATGATTATTTGAGCTTTTGTATAGCTAGGTAGTCCTTGTAAGTCTTTTGTGCTCTATCCTGAATCCACTTTGGGGTACGAGTTGCGTAGTTTACCCGCAAGGTGTACCTCATTTTGGGGATCCTATGTAACATGAATGGGTCACCCAATGTGTTCGAACGTTGAAGATTTGTTGTTGATTCTTACCCCACTTAAAGTGACTAATTTTGGTGATGGTGGGTTTTGTAATTATAATTGTCACCCGTTGAAACCAAGTTGATGATTATTTCAACTTTTGAATAGCTAGGTAGTCCTTGTAAGTCTTTTGTGCTCTATCCTGAATCCACTTTGGGGTACGAGTTGCGTAGTTTACCCGCAAGGTGTACCTCATTTTGGGGATCCTAAGTAACATGAATGGGTCACCCAAAGTGTTCGAACGTTGAAGATTCGTTGTTGATTCTTACCCCATTTAAAGTGGCTAATTCTAGTGATGGTGGGTTTTGTAATGAGAATTGTCACCTGTTGAAACCAAGTTGATGATTATTTCAACTTTTGTATAGGTAGGTAGTCCTTGTAAGTCTTTTGTGCTCTATCCTGAATCCACTTTGGGGTACGAGTTGCATAGTTTACCGGCAAGGCGTATCTCATTTTGGGGATCCTATGTAACATGAATGGGTCACCCAATGTGTTCGAACGTTGAAGATTCGTTGTTGATTCTTACCCCACTTAAAGTGACTAATTATGGTGATGGTGGGTTTTGTAATTCACCCGTTGAAACCAAGTTGATGATTATTTCAACTTTTGTATAGCTAGGTAGTCCTTGTAAGTCTTTTGTGCTCTATCCAGAATCCAATTGGGGGTACGTGTTGCACAATTTACCGGCAAGGTGTAATTCATTTTGGTGATCCTATGTAACATGAATGGGTTATCCAATGTGTTCGAACGTTGAGGATTCGTTGTTGATTCTTAGGCCCCAAAAATTGAATAATTTTGGTGACGGTGGGTTTTGTAATGATAATTGTCACTGGTTGGAACCACGTTGATAAATATTTGAGCTTTTGTGTAGGTAGGTAGGTAGGTAGTACTTGTAAGTCTTCTTTCTTATTCATGAATCCACTTTGGGTATGAGTTACGTAGTGTACCCGCAAGGCGTAACTCATTTTGGGGATCCTATGATACTGACCAACAATAGTGATGTGCGCTCAGGTGTAGATCTAAGAACTCATGTCATTGTAGGTGTCAGGACATAACGCCCGGGATTCGATCTACATACCAAGTGTGCGAAGGGAAGACCCATTTTTGCACTTATCAGTTCCGCTCACTCCTTCCTCTTGGGTGCTCTTCCGTCCATGTGCTGGAGAACGATTTCGGAGAAGCCTTGCAAGAAGCCCAAATCTAAGTTAGTTACCGAAATCTCTTCCCATAGGTTTTTGATGCTTGCAACTCCTCAATGGATGATGGCTCTTGAAGATTAACCATTGGTCGGAGCTCACCGTGAGGATCAATATTGCCAGCTGAGGTGGGAGGATTTGCCACACGTGGAATAGAAAACTCTGCAAACAACTGAGACTCGGGAAGAACCGGTCCAAGCAACTTGTAAGTATTGATATGTGTTTCTCTTATGTTTACAGTTTAACATGTGAGAAGCTGGCATTATTAAGTGCTTATTACCTACCAGAACTGTGAGTGCACGAGTGCAGTTTAGTGTTGTGCCCTGTTTTTTTTTCTCCTTTGGCTAATCATTATTGACAGCAGAGAGGTGTACGAGTGCTGACGATCTAGTCTCCATTAGACAGGGGCCCTAACAAACTTGTTTGTATAAAACCCTACCCTTCAAACCTATTTCGCTAATGTCTACCATCGACTCCGGCTATGGAGATCTGAATAACACTTCAATAGCTTGTAACTTGTGAAAGGGCAAGCACTGAAGTTTCCCAAACCCAAATCTCCATTGTTAACTATCTGTTGTTGTTCTCGTGGTTGGTGAGTCTTTCGCAGGCTGTGCTTAGATCTCTCATTACATTTGATGAGAACTTAGAATGGCCTCTATTGAGAGCTTCGCCCCGTAAACCGCACACATGTCGTGTTTGTGTCAGGGACTCCAGACATTCCCAAACTGCATGATTTTAAGTTAGCTCACTTCAGATGTATGTTGGTATGCCTGGGGTTTGATTCCATCTTGAGATTGTGTGAATATGTGAGTGTGATGTTACATATGTCACATGATTCTAAAGTGCGGCTAATTTCGGGTAACGGTTGTTTTTGAAAAATACTTGGGCATAGTGCTACAGAGGGCACCCCTCCCTCTCCGCCGTCGGTTCTGGGCCGGGGATTCGTGGCACTCAAGTAAAATCATCCGTGCGGATGAAAAAAACACAGGAATCATCTAAATGGCTATTTTTGGGCAATTTGATTCCGGAAATAGAGTCAAAGGCCCCGAATTAGTCTAGTGACGACACATTCAAATGAATCGGCCCTCAACCCCATAGGGGGGCTTTTTTTATTGGAGCCACTTCATCCACGATATCTTGGATGGATGATTTTACTTGAGTGCCACGAATCCCCAGCCCGGGCAATCTACCTAGGAAATACTATGCAGCAGAGGTAGTAGGGTTTGCATAGTTTGAATGGCTGAGGGGTGGTTTTGGTAGCCGTAGATACTCGTGGGGGCTTTGATCCCTGACTCCCTTCATGCACCTGCATGAGATCATTTTCATCCAAGGTGAGTCTCTTATATTCCAAGGGCCGTAAGGGTACTCCTTAAATTTCGTTCTTATATGTTAGTAGAAAGTCAAATTTGGCTTCCTTCAGATCGAAGTCTCTCGCAGCCTGCCTGCCTGCCTTCTCCGATTCAGATCATGGCCATGGCCTCTCTTGTGGCACTCTCGTATTGTGCACAATTTTTTCCAATTCTACTCTGCGGTCCTAGTTGCTGGTAGATTAAGACATTGGAATGGGTTGGAAAAAGTGGAGGAGAGTGGGGAAGGTTTTGCCTCATCTTGCTGCACTCCAGTCTTCATTGTTGGATAGGGGTCCAGACTCCAGAGTGTTTGATGTGTTTGGAAAAGGGACAGTGGAATTAACGGAGTGGAGGAGATATTAGAGGACGTGGAGATGTCGCCTCATTGGGAGTAAAGTATGTGAGTGTTATTCAGTTTGTTTTTCATGTTCTCCAACTTCTACCACTTAGATTTATAGAATGGAACTTGTGTTACAATAGAAAATCTAGGAAGAAGCATGAGCACAAATTGGACTGAAAATGGACCTCCCTTTATTCAATATGGTTTATCGGAAGTGCATGGTTGTTGATTTCCTACTTATATACGTGGTTCAACTTCCAATTGTGTTCACTATTGAGTGTGGAGTGGTTCATAATATGAGGACGTAGTCAGATTTCTTTTAACACGTGTCTTCATGACGTTTGTTTTTGATCCTCGTTAAACTTAAAACCATTTAATTATAGGGATCCAATTAGGAAAAGTAATCAAATAACACCCTCATACCTTATGTACAATGTTGAATAATTTCGGTGGGTTGCAAAGTGCAACCCGACTTGTTACACCGTATGGCTCTGTTTGCTCACACGAGGTCTAAGTGATGTGTTTCGTTACAATTGTCAAAATATGATGATGTTCACAAGCATGGACCTAATATATTAGGCTTGGCTAGATGGGGACCCCTAAAATCGAACCCCAATTGATGAGCACTACTACCTGTGAGGCCAAACCGCCCACCCTTAAGCGTCCTAGTGCGGGTGAGGGAATGGTTATCACATTCATGTTTCCATACTCCATTTTACCAAATTCGTGAGACTCCATTACAATTCCATCAATCATAGTACATCAATCCATTCCACGATAATATTACAAGCGTTAATAAACACTCTTCTCTATCATCTCAATCATAAAGCCCTCCGAGCTCGCTAATGAATTAAATATTTAAACTAGCATGAAGTAATAACCTAATTACTTCACTATCCCTAAGCCTAAGGTAGCACCACGGGCTTTCCCCTTCTATGTCACCTTGGTCCCCTTTAAGCCCTCTACTTAAATCCCTCAAAGACTAGGATTAAGCCTTGAAGTCAAACCCAAATTCATCTCGCATTCTTGGCAGCTAAGTAGTAACCTTGCGGCCTAATTCCAGCAGCCTTGGGAAGTCCAACAGCAACCTCAAAGTCTAACCACAGTCTGGGCAGCTAGTAGTAACCTTGCGGCCTAGTCCCAGCCGTCTTGGGAAGTCCAGCAGCAACCTCGAAGTCTAACCATAGTCTGGGCAGCTAGTAGTAACCTTGCGGCCTAATTCCAACAGCCTTGGGAAGTCCCAACAGTAACCTCAAAGTCTAACCAGCAGTGTTGTGGAGTCCAGCAGTAACCTCAAATCTAACCAGCAGTATGTGGAGTCCAGGAGCAACCTCAAAGTATAACCAGCAGACTTGTGGAGTCCAGCAGTAACCTCAAATCTAACCAGCAGTCTGGGCATCTAGTAATGACCTTGCGGCCTAATTCCAGCAGCCTTGGGAAGTCCAGCAGTAACCTCAAAGTATAACCAACAGACTTGTGGAGTCCAGCAGTAACCTCAAATCTAACCAGCAGTCTGGGCAGCTAGTAATGACCTTGCGGCCTAATTCCAGCAGCCTTGGGAAGTCCAGCAGTAACCTCAAAGTCTAATAAGCAACTTCCTAATTAAGCCCACCAAGTCCCCAACTAATTCCACTAATTTTCCCAAACCCCCTACCTAATTTCCCTACTTGATTTAACTAATTTACCTAAACCCTCATTACCTAATTCACACATTAATCAACTATATTCCTAAGTTCCCCCTAATCAACTATATGTTCTACCACACTACAACACACCCACCCACCCACCCACCCACCCACACACACACACACACACACACACAAGGGAGAGAGAGAGAAAAATGAGAGAGAGAGGGAGGAAGGAGGGGAGGGCACCCCACACCACGAACCCTCTAACCTTTCCTACTTAGTAGGACCTTATCCTATCCACTAACTCCTTACCCCCTAAACCAACAAGAACACGTTCTAATTCAAACATTTAAATCAAAGGCACTTCCCCTTGCCTCATCAAACACTACTCCTCTAATCAAAACACTCCCTAATGCCACTAAGCTTCTAATTAACCAAACAAATAGGCTTAAGGCCTAAACATAAATCCACACCAAGCCTCACTCTTTTTATACTTTTAATTGTTTCAATAACACTCCAATTGCAATTCTAAGTAGATCCTAAACATAAAACAAATATGAGCACTAATTTTGGGCTCATAGTACCCTTTTCCCAAGTCACAATGGTTTAGCAAATTAAAGGACAAAAGAACAAGGTATCCATGCCATAATAAATGTGAAGTATTCGTTGGTCACATGGCTCAAGTGTAAAATTGGGATAGTTGAAAGTCTAGTGCAAAGGAAGTCCCCTCGAAAGAGGTTGCTCTCTATGTGTGCACACAACCACCTTCCATTTCTCAAGCATCCAACCTATTCGGTGACCTCCTGCCGTGGTTGAGTATAATTATTTCGGTGACGTACATGCTTGGGAGTCAATTTTCCCCTACTCACTACGGAAAGTATCCACATCTTTAAGCAAGTTCACTTGCAAGTGGGGCTTCCTCCCCATGGTTCACCTGGTTAAACCGACGTTCAATAGGAATTCTTAATTTGAATATTTAAACTTATGTTTCCAAGGCTGAATATAGTGCCTCTGGCCCCCTTTCTTTTATATTATATTATTTTAAATCTGTAGAGGAGAAGGTTTCATTCAATTCACTTTTATGCGGATTGCGTTAAGCAAAAGTTGATCATACTACACAGTTAGACCGAAATGTCACTCTTGAGCGGATACGTTCCAAAACAGTGTTAGGTGGTGGATTCAACCTTCTCAAACCTTAGTGGTCTTTGTTCATCTGGAAGCCTTGGAGTAGGTGACCTGTCTTTCTGTATTTGGGCTAGTGTGCAACGAAGTTATCAGACTGTTAATCAAAAGGAAGTTATCGAAAGGAAGTTAATTGTTACCTCTGAAGGGTATGCAAGGTAGGTTTTGTCTAGTATTTATTTGATCATGTGGTCCACAGTTTTGGATTTGTCAGACTTCATTTATATGTACATATACATATGTACAATCCACGCTGCTAAGTCCAATGATTCCCATGAGGACTGTCCCCACGTTTGCAAGTTCTTGTTTCAATAGCCTGGGAGATTTTTGGGGATAACCAATGAAAAATCTTAGTGTTTCCAAGTTTAATCAATTACAGGTTGTGATCTTTGGGGGGCTCTTTATTAATTTTAAGGTATATTCCATGGATCCTCTAGAATGATGGGCAGTTCTCATGAAGTCTTGGACTACAACCGGTTAGTTCTCAAACTCAATTGGTTCGTCTGTAACTAGCGCTCGGTTCTCCCCGTTCATTGTGTTGTTTATCCCTTCCAACTGTTCTTTTTTGAAGTGAAGGAGAACTTGCACTAGCTTGGCATATACTTGCCTAGTGCTTAAAGAAAACGGGACATACAATGTCCTTAGGCATGGGCGACCTTGTTTCAGTATTTGTTGGTCTAGCTGGTTAGCTTGTGAAGCTTGGGACTCTTTTGTACACATATTTTGATTAGTTTTTTCATTTTGGGACCACTTACTACAAAGATCAATTTGCCTTGGTGGGGTACGAGGCTCTGGTCGGCAGTAGTACGAATGATTTGACCATTGTTGGTTTTGATATTGTTTGCACTAAAAAGCTTGGTGGATTATGATGAATTTTGTGTTCATTTGCATGGCACTCCGGATATTGATCTTCTGCACTCATTGTTGTTAATATGTTATTCTTCGTTCTTGACTTGCAGTTTTCATCAAGTTTTTGGAAGTGCAGCAGGAAGAATCTATGGTGCATGTTTTAGGTATGAATACTCTCCCTCTCCTTTCTTTTGTAACGTAATGAATTGATGAGAGTTTTGGCACACATGTTGACTTATGACCATGCTCGAGTATCACGTGTTGAAAATCAACCAAGTGTTGCTTGCAATTTCATGCAATGAATAGTTTTGGCCTGACATGGATGGTACTACCTAATGCTTATGTCCTTCAATAACTACCATTCTTCAAATTCAGGAGAAATCATGGCCAAGTGTTTCATCATGGCCAAAACTTTGCAATTCGTTCGCATGATTTGGGGTTTTATAAGTATTTGGTTTGTAAAGCTTGGGACATATGTGGGAAAAGGACAAAAACAAAGCAATGAGCTTGGAGATATTATGAAATGGCACACGGAGGAAGTAAAGGAACTTCAAGAGGTTCTGAAGGCGGAGCAAGTGTTGAATGAGAAACAATGCATAAATCTTGTTGACAAGCTTGACCAAGTTGTGCTTTGTGTGAATGAGATGATCACATCCACTAAGGAGACGTCGAATAAATTTGGGCTTGTGCTTGGGGAGTTACATCGCATTACTCGAAAAGTAAGAGTATTGGTCCAAGATTGTGGGAAGCAAGAATGGTGCAATGCAGTGGCATTCCAAATGAACAATACAGAGGCCTTTCGAGAACTTGTGGATGATTTGAGGTGTTTTTGGGATGCAATGTGCGAAGAGTATCTGGCGATCTATTCGGATTCACAACATTTTAGAATCCCATGTATTGATTTTAGTGTGGCCACTTATGACGAAATCGAAAGTGATGAAAAAGCCATGGTGGAAAGGCTCGAGAAACGACTTAAAAAAACGCCCAATGATTCCAAGGAGTATGAATTGGCAAAACATTTATTGAGGAGATTGCAATTTGAATTGCCACAAGTGAAAGGTGCAGAACTGGATGCTTTAGAAATTCCAAAGGATGTCGCAAAGCCGGTATTCTTAAAAAAAATAGGAACCGGAGCAGCGGGTGCAGTTCACAAATCAACATGGTTGGGACTTCAAATTGCAACAAAAATGTTAGGAGTTCTCCCCAACTTTCGCAAAGAAGCTGGCATCTTAGCATGCTTGGGCCATCCAAACCTTGTCAAATTCATTTGTTGTGGAAGATTTGATGAAACTCATGAGGGCAATGTGGATGGATCAAACAATGTCTCAGAAAATTTGTTTCTAGTAATGGAGCTCATGGAGACGAGTTTGAGTGATTTGGTGAAGAAGCAGAAGACGCCTTTACGATATCTTTTTGCCATTGGTGTGATGCATGAAATCGCAAGGGGCATGTGTTATCTTCATGACATGCATGTTGCCCATCTTGATTTAAAGCCAAGCAATGTGCTTCTAAGCTCCGTGTCGAGACTTGTAGGAGTCAAGGGATATATTGGCTATGATTTTGTCAAATTGACAGATTACGATACTTCCAAAACGGAGGTTCAAAGCAAACCGGAGTTACAAAAGCATACTATCGGTACACCAAAATACATGGCACCTGAGATGAATAACAACAACAAATATGAATCACCTTCAAATATGGCATGTCCTTTTCCAGCTGATGTATGGTCATTTGGTATGACATGTTCAGAGATCCTTTCTTTGAAGGAACCATTTCTAGACAGAGATAATAGAGAGGTTATCTTGCAAAAAATTAAAGATGGTTGGAGGCCTGAGCTACCTATCAATTGTGAGGAACTCACCACTTTGATCGAAGAATGTTGGATTGAGGATCCATCACAAAGGCCAACATTTTCTTACATTTGTAAGAGGCTCGCAACCTTGAAGAAGAAGTTCATGATTGGAATATATTCAAATGATTTACCAAAATTTGACAAAGGTGGGACTTGTTCCCCAAGCACTCAACTGAAGAAGGCCTCTGACCATATGAATGTCTTTGCTCTGAAGAAGGTAAGAACACATTCCATCACAATATGCTTATTGTGTATATTTGAGATGTCATTATTAATTAATTTTTTATTTTCTTGACATGATAATTGAAACCAAAACATAGGATCCGGTGCAAGCATGGTCAATTGGTCCAATAGAGGGGTCATGTATGTTGAAATCACAAATATCTTTGTCAAAGGCTATAAAAGTAGCACTAAACAGTCTTCCAAGTAGGATTTGGTTATGCGGAGCTCTTTATAATTGTTGCAAGTATTCAATATAGAATATCAAAATGTTGTCTTCAAAATTTATCACGAAAATAATGTCCACAAAGTAATGACTACAGTGGGTTAAAGAAGCAAAATTCATGACCTCACATGTAATTTTAGAACTTGAACTAATTTATGAATTTGTCCTTGAGTTCATGATGAACCGGAGGGCTCCATCAAATAGAAAACCAAAGCAATCAAATTAATACATTCAAAACTAATTTGAAGGAACTTTCTTCATCACGCAAATTGTTTTCCAATTTGAGTTGCTTCCAACATCTTCAAAAGTATGTACATTATTCTTTTATAGATTTATGTGGAACATATTGATGAAGTTCTAAAAACAAGTTTTGAATACCTTCTAGAAAATATTTACCGTATTCATATTTAGTGTGCATTTCGAATCTTCTATCATAGTGTACACTTCTTGATCCAATTGACATGATATGTGAACTTCTTCATACAGGTGGATGCAGGAAAAAAACAATATGAAGATGTGGTTGGTCTTGAAAGCAATCTTGCAAAGGTGAGAAACCACCTAAAACAAGTGAACATTTTGGGTCTCATTGGTATGGGTGGAATAGGGAAGACCACCTTGGCGAAGGCCATATTTGATGATGTGAGGTCTACATACAATGCATCATGTTTTATTGAAAATATGAAAAGTAGAAATTCACTCGAAATCTTATGTGAAATTTTACGAAAGTTTGGAAAGGATGAAGAATCCACTTGGACATTGGTGGATGCACAGAAGATAATGCGGGAGTTGTTGGCTAAGAAGAAAGTCCTTATAATATTGGATGATCCAAAAGATGCAGCTCAAGTGCGTGAAATAGTACCAGAAGATGTTTCTTGTGTCAACAATGGCACCAAAATTCTTATAACAACTCGTGGTTGGGCTTTAATTGAAAATCGTGTGGACGTAAATGGTAGGATAGATGTTGATAGGTTAGATGAAAATGCGGCGAGAGAACTCTTTGATTCTTACGTTTTTGTGGATGGAGCTCAATTATCATCACAACTCTTTGATGTACGTGAAAAAATCATACAAAAATGTAACGGCTTGCCTTTGAGCTTGAAAGTGATGGGTGCATTCTTACGAGGAAAGGAGAGGATAAGAAGTTGGGAACGGGCTTTCCAAAGGATGAAAAGGGGTAGGCATTTGGATGGCGATGAAGGGCTTTGGAGTACGTTGATGATCAGCTTTGATGGACTGGAACACAGTGAGAAAGACATGTTTTTGGACCTAGCATGTTTTCTTCCCTTGAGCATGAGAGAAAAAACCTTGCGTTTATGTACCGACTATGGCGCCTCTCCAAATCACGTGCTTGATATATTGGTGGACAATTCCTTGGTTACGATAGATCAAAAGGGGAATGTAGAAATGCACGATCAACTACGTGACATGGGACGTATGATTGCCGAGACAAACAAGGAATATTTGGGCACTCGAATTTGGAAACTAAACATGATTCCTTTACGAATTGGATCCACACATGACAAGGTATGGTGCACATAAAAGAGCTTAATAAGGTTGATTTTTGTGAAATGCAAAATATAGATATGTTGGTGAAAGTTTGCGTTTCTAAGTTGTTTAAGTTTGACATTTGACACTTGTGTCATATGTAGTGTAATGGTTTTCCAATCTCATTTAAACACGACAGTCAAATTTAATTACCACTCTAATTAATGAAACACAATTCTGACATTTGTTGATGTCTTTGAAACCCATAACTACAACAAATTAGAAGCAATTTATGTAGATGGACAAATTTCAAGATGGCTCGAGCACAATTCCACAGGCATGAAACACATTGATGTAAGCTCTCTTCGATTATTGATATGTAAGGGATTGATAACATTACCGAAGACATTGGGGAACTTGACGTCTTTGACAACATTGGATTTATCAGATTGTTCGAGCTTGACAAGATTACGGCATACATTGGAGAACTTGACGTCTTTGACAACACTGGTTGTATCAGATTGTTCGAGCTTGACAATGTTAGCGGAAGCATTGGGGAACTCGACATCTTTGACAACATTGTATTTGACTAGGTGTTGCAGCCTGACAACATTATCGGAGGCATTGGGGAACTTAACGTCTTTGACAACATTGGATTTATCAGAGTGTCGGAACTTGTTAGGATTACCGAACGCATTGGGGAACTTGATGTTTTTGACAACATTGGATTTATCAGAGTGTTCAAGCTTGACAACATTACCGCAGACATTGGGGAACTTGACGTCTTTGACAACATTGATTTTGAGAGCGTGTTCGAGCTTGACAACATTACCGGAGGCATTGGGGAACTTGATGTCTTTGACAACATTGAATTTATCAGAGTGTTGGAACTTGACAAGATTACCGGAGGTCTTGGGGAACTTGACGTCTTTGACAACATTGAATTTATCAGAGTGTTCGAGCTTGACAAGAATACCGGAGGTCTTGGGGAACTTGACGTCTTTGACAACATTGTATTTGAGTAGGTGTTGGAGCTTGATAACATTACCGGAGGCATTGGGAAACTTGACGTCTTTGACAACATTGGATTTATCAAAGTGTTGGAGGTTGACAACATTACCGGAGGATTTGGGGAACTTGATGTCTTTGACAACATTGAATTTGTTTGGGTGTTCGAGATTGACAGCATTGCCGAAGGGATTGGGGAACTTGACGTCTCTGACAATATTGGATTTGTTTGGGTGTTCGAGCTTGACAACATTACCGGAGGCATTGGGGAACTTGGCATCTTTGACAACATTGGATTTGTCATGGTGTTCAATGTTGGAAAGATTACCTGACGCATTGGAGAACTTGACGTCTTTGACAACATTGGATTTGAGAGGGTGTTCAAAGTTGAAAAGATTACCGGAGGCATTGGAGAACTTGACGTCTTTGACAACGTTTAATTTATCCGAGTGTTCGAGCTTGACAAGATTACCGGAGACCTTTGGGAACTTGACATCTTTGACAACATTGTATTTGAATATGTGTTGGAGCTTGACAAGATTACCGAACGCATTGGGGAATTGGACGTCTTTGACAACATTGAATTTATTAGAGTGTTCAAGCTTGACAAGATTACCGGAGGTCTTGGGGAACTCGACGTCTTTGACAACATTGGATTTATCATATTGTTCGAGCTTGACATCGTTACCGCAAGCATTGGGAAACTTGACGTCTTTGACAAGATTGGATTTATCAGATTGTTCGCTCTTGACATCGTTACCGCAAGCATTGGGGAACTTGACGTCTTTGACAACATCGAATTTGTCAGGGTGTTCGAGCTTGACAAGATTACCGGAGGCATTGGGGAACTTGACGTCTTTGACAACATTGAATTTATCAGAGTGTTGGAGCTTGAGAAGATTACCGGAGGTCTTGGGGAACTGGACGTCTTTGAC
Source organism: Polytrichum commune (assembly GCA_950295325.1). Lineage (NCBI taxonomy): Eukaryota > Viridiplantae > Streptophyta > Polytrichopsida > Polytrichales > Polytrichaceae > Polytrichum > Polytrichum commune. Next base: position 26,906,992 of record OX485805.1, read on the forward strand.
AACATTGAATTTATCAGAGTGTTCGAGCTTGACAACATTACCGGAGGCATTGGGGTACTTGACATCTTTGACAACATTGGATTTGTCATGGTGTTGGAGCTTGATAACATTACCGGAGGCATTGGGAAACTTGACGTCTTTGACAACATTGGATTTATCAAAGTGTTGGAGGTTGACAACATTACCGGAGGATTTGGGGAACTTGATGTCTTTGACAACATTGAATTTGTTTGGGTGTTCGAGATTGACAACATTGCCGAAGGGATTGGGGAACTTGACGTCTTTGAGAACATTGTATTTGACTAGGTGTTGGAGCTTGACAACATTACCGGAGGGATTGGGGAACTCGACGTCTTTGACAACATTGGATTTATCAGATTGTTCGAGCTTGACATAGTTAAAACAAGCATTGGGGAACTTGACATCTTTGACAACATTGTATTTGACTAGGTGTTGGAGCTTGACAACATACCGGAGGCATTGGGGAACTCGACATCTTTGACAACATTGGATTTATCAGATTGTTCGAGCTTGACATAGTTAAAACAAGCATTGGGGAACTTGACTTCTTTGACAACATTGTATTTGACTAGGTGTTGGAACTTGACAACATTACCGGAGGGATTGGGAAACTCGACGTCTTTGACAACATTGGATTTATCAGATTGTTCGAGCTTGACATAGTTAAAACAAGCATTGGGGAACTTGACGTCTTTGACAACATCGAATTTATGAGAGTGTTCGAGCTTGACAAGATTACAGGAGGCCTTGGGGAACTTGATGTCTTTGACAACATTGGATTTGTCTTGGTGTTCAAAATTGACAACTTTACAGGAGGCATTGGGAAACTTGACGTCTTTGACAACATTGTATTTGAGTATGTATTCCAGCTTGACAACATTACCGAAGGTGTTGATGAACTTGACGTCTTTGACAACATTGTATAAGTCAGGATGTTCGACCTTGACAACATAACCGGATGCATTGGGGAACTTGACGCCTTTAACAACATTGGATTTGTCTTCATGTTTTCGCTTAACAAAATTTGCCGGAGGCATTGGCGAATTTGTTATCTTTGACAACATTGGATTTGTCTTCATGTTCTCGCTTAACAACATTGCCGGAGGTATTAGGGAAGTTGACGTCTTTGACTACATTGAATTTGCCAGGGTGTTCGAGCTTGACAGAATTACCGGAGGCATTGGGGAACTTGACGTCTTTGACAACATTGAATTTGTCAGTGTGTTCTAGCTTGACAAGATTACCGGAGGTCTTTGGGGAACTTGACATCTTTGGCAACATTGGATTTGTCTTGGTGTTCAAACTTGATAACATTACCAGAGGCATTGGGAAACTTGACGTCTTTGACAACATTGGATTTATCAAAGTGTTGGAGGTTGATAACATTACCGGAGGCATTGGGGAACTTGAAGTCTTTGACAACGTTGAATTTGTCTATCTGTTCGAGCTTGATCACATTACCGGAGGCATTGGGGAACTTGACGTCTTTGACAAAATTGAATGTATATGCATGTTCAAGCTTGACAACATTAACGGAAGTTGTCTGGGTGTTCAAGTTTGACAACATTATGTGAAGCATTGGGGAACTTGACGTCTTTGACAACATTGAATTTGTTTGGGTGTTTGAACTTGACAACATTGTTCACCACAAATTTCAATGACAAAGGCGAGAATCACCGAAATCGCCACATAAGAAGGATTATTTAGAAAGGTTTAAGGGGGCTTATGGGCCGGTTATGAATTAGTAAAATAAGAAACTACGTAAAGCTAATTGGCCGTAATTAGTAAGCCAATTTAGGCTAGTAGAGTATTTAGAGGCTAGTTAATAAGTCACGTAGCAAGCCACTTAGGATTAGGGGACCCCATGGTGATTAATACTCACCTAAGCCACGTAGGTGAGGCAACCGGAGATAGAAGTAAGTAAGGGCCAAGAAATGACTTCTTGGTTAGCCTTATGAATCTTCCTCAAACCTAGATAGTATTAGGTAGATTTTAGAACAGAATCTACCACATGTGGAACTTAAAAGAAGATGAGGATTATAAGTGTTCTTTTCAAAGATGTCCAGAAGAGCTATCTTCGTCTTCTTAGTAAAAAATTATAGATATGATAAATTAAAAAGAGGGCACATTTTAGGCACCTCTTCTCAATATGAATAAAGTTAGAATACCTTACCTTATTCGTGACGATAAGCTACATGAGAGCTAGGTCCTTTGTATCTTTACCAATTTTGAGTACACGAGCTTCAAGCTCAATCTTCTTCATAGTGATTCCTGCTAGAGGCCAAAGTATAAATTGTTAGCTTAGACTTATTCAAGTTGAGAGATTAAGAATGCAACTTGAGATGTTCTATAGCAACTCACATGAGATGAGATAGTTGAATGGAATTTTTTTATTAAAGACATTCACATGAGGCGAGATAGTTGTGAGAGATGTTTAATTGAACTCACATGAGGTGAGAGAAAGTGTAGGTAATGAAAGGTAATTGTGTAATTGATTATGGGTACTCACATAGGATGAGGACATGGGTAGATCACTCCATTGTCAAGTTGAACACCACGTGCGACCAAAAAAAAATTTCTTTTGGTAAGTTGCACCACCAAAATGGGTCAAAATTTTATCAAAATTTGTTCATGAGTAGATATACACAGTACCTATGACAAAGTTAAAAGTGGTAACTAAATTTGATGATTTTTTTTTTCATAAAACATACCATTTCTAACTAGAATGACACAGAATTGAACTAAAAAAATTACTAAAAAAAATAAAGATTACTGAAATTTTCAAAAAGGTATACAAAAGATACTATCAATGGTTATGTATATGTAGAAAAAATATCATAAATTTCAAAATTATATATGGCATGTAATATAGGGGTAGCAAACTTTGGCCGCACGTGGTGTTAACTTGACAATGAAGTGACCTCCCCGTGGATGAGGATGAACGCTTGAGAAATTTTATGAAATTTATTAGGAGATTATGAATGACTACCGATAGTAATGGAAAGTGAGAGAAAGAGTTTGATAAGAATAGTTGTGGAAATGGCAAGGACAAGTGATGATTGAGCGTATATGATTATTCATATCTACTAAGTTGTTTTGCTTTAACATAAATTGAACATAAGTAATTATTGTGTATTTAATTTGCTAACTATGAATGGATTGCTCAACGACCATAAACTTACAACATCTAAGACTCAAAAATTTATTGATTGAAGAATGAAATGTAATGAGGAGAGTTATGATCCAATAATGTATTATGATGGCTCTTATCAAACAATGATAAGTTTACATATTATATTACTATAAAAGTTGCTTAATCATAATATGACTATGACCAAGACACATATGATTACGACTCTAAATGCTAATCATATAGAAACTACCTTATAGAGAGATTGAAATTGAAAGAAAATAATTAAGAATGTTGCAGGAATGCCTCGTCAAGAGTTGGTGAGGAAATGAGAAATTGGTAGAGGCATTAATACTTGGATAGAGAGGAAATCTCCTCTCTATAGGAAAAGAGTGTCTAACAACAATTTGTTTACCATTAGATTGCTCTCTATGCATGTTTTATCGGAAAGACGTTCCAGTAATGAAGATTAACGATTAAGGGTCTAGGAGGAAGAGTCAAGAATGAGACAAAAATTTGGAATGAAAAGCACTTGGTCACTTATGAAGTGGAAGAAGAGTTAACTTGGTTACTTGGCTACTTGAGTAACTTGGCTACCTATACAAGAGATATGGGATTATTTGACTAATTTAAAAGAGACATTTCATTATTTAGCTACATGGAGGGAAAAAGTTAACTTGAAGACGAAGACGATACGAACACGTGGATACTTGGATACTTGGTTATTTGGATACTTGGTTATTTGGATACTTGATCACTTGGAGAGAAGATAACTTGTTGACTATTCGGAGTTGAAGTTAACTTGATACTTAGATACTTGAAAGAAGAGTTAACTTATTACTTGGTTATATTGGCTACTTGGCAATCGGAGAAAAAAGATAATTTCCTACTTGGTTACTTAAGTTACTTAATTCCTTGAAGGAAATGTTAACTAGCAACTTGAAAAGAAGAGGAGACAACAGCGGCACATGAAAAAGTTACTCAAAATGGAGTGAACAAGATCAAACTAGATATAGAAGAAATACTTGAGCTTAATAACAACTGCGGCACATGAAGAAGTTACGACACTACAATATACAAGGAGAAGAGAACAAACTTCCGACCTAGAAGTAACACTTCAGCTAAAAGATACAAGTTTGACACATGAAGAAGTTACATACAAGAAGAAAGTTACAAACAAACAAGTTGATAAATAGAAACAACACTTGGACGAACAAGAAGACTATTTGAAGAGATATCATCAAGTGAAGAAGTGCAAAAGGATTTTTTTAAGTAACTTTAAAGTCCATCATGACAAATACAAGGTAGAGAAGTTTTTAAAAGAAGAAAGAAGGCATCAACCAAGTTGACAAGAAAAAACAACCCAGAAGCGACTACAACAAACAACAAGGAGATTAGGGAGTTTAGTCGTCATAATCCGGACAACACTGTAAGTCACTACAATATGGTCAACCCTAGGAACAAGTGGAGGTAGTTGAAGTCTACAAACATTACCGGAGGCATTGGAGAACTTCACATATCTGACAACATTGAATTTGTCTAAGTGTTCGAGCTTGACAACATTACAGTAGGCATTGTGGAACTTGACGTCCTTGACAACATTGAATTTGTTTGAGAGTTGGAGATTGACAACATTACTGGAGGCATTGGGGAAACTGATGTCTTTGTAAACATTGATTTTGTCTAAGTGTTTGAATTTGACAACATTTTGGGAGGCATTGGGGAACTTGACGTGTTTGGAAATATTGAATTTGTATGGGTGTCAGAGATTGACAACATTACCGGAGGCATTGAGGAACTTAACTTCTCTGACAACATTGAATTTGTCTCAGTATTCGAGCTTGATAACATTATTGGAGGCATTGGGGAATTTGACATCTTCACAACATTGGATTTGTCTAGGTGTGATAGCTTGACAACATTACTGGAGGCATTGGGAAACTTGATGTCTTTGACAACATTAGATTTATCTAGGTGTTGAAGCTAGACAACATTACCGGAGGCATCGGAGAACTTGACTTCTTTGACAACATTGAATTTGTCTAATTATTTAAGCTTGACAACATTACCGGAGGCATTGGGGAACCTAACGTCTTTGGAAGTATTGGATTATTTTTTCTGTTGGAGCTTGATAACATTACCGGAGGCATTGTGGAACTTAACGTCTTTGGAAATATTGGACTATTTTTTCTGTTGGAGCTTGATAACATTTTCGGAGGCATTGGGAAACTTGAAGTCTTTGACAACATTGCAATTGAATGGGTTTTTGAAGGTGTCAACATAAGTAGAGGCATTGGGGAACTTGACTTCTTTGACAGATTCTTCCCAAATGCAAGCAGTGAAGAGGGGGAATGACATGAAATGTGAAATGTAACTATAAAAATCACAACCTATTCCTTTCTGCAAAGGACTTGAAAGTCAAGTGACATGGTCGTCAATGTCGAGGACATTGTTGTGTAGAGCTTCAGAGCCTTTGAAGTTTGTAGCACTATCAGATTCAACAAATGTCCTGATAAGTTGGATTTTGTTGCAATATGTTCTCCCGATTGTCCCAAACTTTCCAGATGGTGTCTTCACTGACTTCATACGTACTCTCGCCCCACTGCCCGTTTGCTTGGTGTGTTCGGTTTGCTCAACTTTGTAATGATCTCACATTGTTGGGCTTTGGTCAAGCGGGTGACCTCAAGTTTCATCCATTCCCCGTTGCGATTCATCGAATCAGAAGGTCTAGAAAGCAATATTAAGTACGCACCTACCAACTAAGTGTGCACCAACAACTCAGGTTCAAAGTGCGTACTTAAGTGGGAGATTACTGTAAAGCATCACCAAAATAGGTCAAAATTTTATCAATTTGTTTTCATGAGTAGATATACATTGTATCTATTACATAGTAAAAAATGGTAACCAAATTCGATGATTCTTTTCAAATTTTTAATAAAACAGACTGTTTTTAACTAGAATGATGCATAATTGAACTAAAACAATTACTACAAAAATGAAGATGACTAAAAATTTCAAACTTTTTTTTACAAAAGATACTATCAATGGTTATGTATATGTAGAAAAAATATCATAAACCTTATAATTTTCTATGGCATGTAATATAGGGGTAGCAAACTTTGTTTGCATGTGGTGTTCAACTTATCAATGGAGTGACCTCCCCGTGAAGCCACATCATGGGCACTTTCCAACTCATTAATATTTACAAAGTAGTCATGAGTTTATAATAGTTGAAATGTGACAATGGGAGCTTATGTGCCAACTCAGAGGCGCTTCACTAAAGTAAGCTCCATCCGTGCTTCTTGGTGGAGTCATTTGATTTTTGTTACTAAATGACTGTACTTTAAGTGCCACGAATCTTTGGCCATCAATTTGGGAGCTCCTTTTCTTGACTATTTGCTCATTTTTTTGGAAGTCTAAAGCTTCGGATTTAGGTTGGTAAGTTAGATACTACTCTTTTAGAGTGGGATGTCTCACATACCAGTGTACCTCTCATCTAATCCAACCTAAAAACTTGGTCCCCTCTAGATTTGTGACCGATTAATGCCAAATGACTTGGACTAAATTTATTTGGGGATTTTAAATCGACAATTTTTGATATACAAACATCTAAAACAATAAGAATCTCTAGGATGCATACGACTTTTATGTCCGGTTATATGATTCGTATCCATTGATTCTCCCTCTCCTGCTCATTCATACCATGACACTCTCTACTGAGGGACTTTCCACACGTCCAAGGACTTAGCATGGCCTGTAAGTTAGAAGATACCACTACATATGGGTTGATGTGTTAACCATTAAGTAGTCTCCGAGGGGTGCTTGGCATGGCCATTCATATCCTTCTCTCTATGGCCCCACTTTCCAACCAAAGTTTCTTGATCACCCAAGGTAGGTACAAGATTATATAAGGCACACAAATATCGGAATTCTTTTTTTATGATTCCACGCGGATTTCAAAAGAATCGAATGGTCCTCCAGTATAAGTTTAGGCTTAGGGAAGCAAATGAAGCCAACTACACTAAATAGTGCTATTAGTGTGGGTGGAGAATTAGTGTGGAACTAATTTAGCGTGGGTCACGCTTATTTTCTAGTCAAGGTGGAATTAACGTGGGTCCAAGACCCAAGGTCTTACCCTGAGTCTTCATTGAGACTTGCGACCCAACACATTGAATACTAGCTGTAGGACAAAAATACCACAAAATAAAATAAATCGCCCACGTGAATTTTCTAGAAAAACAATCAATGTGGCCCACACTAATTCTAAACATAAATTTAACGTGGGTTGGAAGGTAATGTGGCTCATATTAATTCTCATGACATGAATGAGCGTGCGTTTTAGAACATTATTGTAGCCCATAGTAATAGGATTATTCAGTGTAGTGTCCAAGGAGATTTTGGGACATATTGGTGAAAATCCTAGTGTTTCCAAGTCCAACCAGTTACATGTTGTCATTGTCTGGTTCTTTTTTATTAATTCGAGGTATGTTCCATGGATTCCTCTAAAAGGATTGATAAATTTCTTCCTCCTTGGCAGGGTAAATGCTTGCCAGAAGGAGTTGCTAGGTCCTAGGGGCTTGCTTTGAAATGAAAAGGTTAAGTGAAAGATTGTGGGCTTTATATGCACAGGTAGATCACTTAGTGCATTTTAAAAACGACGTGCGGCATAATATAGAGAGGATTAAAATCATTTGAAATAAAAATTATAAAGGAATTCCAAATAATGAAGGGGCCATTAAATGTAGACAATCCCATTATAAGTAAGTTAGATGGACATAAAACGTGGGCCATTATTTTTTTGTAAAATTAATATAGGGGTTGAAGATAAGGATCCTAGAAGGTATGTTTAGTATGGTATGTAAATGGGTTTAGGACTCACAAGGATGGATGATAATTGGGATTTCCGTCTGTCCAAAAATGAATGAAAAGGGTACGCGCCGTCGTTGGGGTCATCTTCCCCACGCCCGTTTATTACTTAAAAGGAATATAGAGTACAAAAAATTGCAGTGACTTGGACAATATAAGTAATGGAAGGGTGCAAACAAATGGGCCATTTTTGAAATTTAAGTAATTATAGGGAGGCTTTAATTCCACCCTTGAAGGTAAATAGCCCCAAAACAAAAGGCCCCCAGCCGCACGTGGTGCACAAAAATGCCTTAGAGTGATCTACCCGTGTTTATATGGCCACTCCGAGTCTTAATTGGATGCATATATTTGAGTGGTGTGTGGCAATGAACGGGGAGAACCCGCCGCTAGTTATAGATGAATTGGTTGAGTTTGAGGAATAACCAGTAAAAGTTCAAGACTTTAGGAAAACTACATGTCATTTTACATGAATATGGAGAATATACCTCAAAACAATAAAGAATAACGGAAATATGTCAACGTGTAACCGGTTGGACTTGGAAACACTAAGATATCAACCATTTATGCCCATAAATGTCCCTGAACACTGGTATATGGCCACACTTATTGTTTATAAGAATGGACACCATATTCATATGCAGTAAGTTATGATGAGACTAGAGTAAGAATGCTCAACACCTAGACATTGTTATTCTAGGTCTAATACTTTAAGTCTCGATCATGGAGAAATTCTATGGTGTGTTTATTCATATATAAGGAGAATCTTCACTTTGACTTCTTATAATTTCTGCATCTCAACTCCGATTTTTTTAATTTAAAATGTCACTAAAATGTTAATCTTTGTGATTCAAAATTACTAATTAGATGAGAAAAACCATCATGCAATGCAATGGCCAAAATAATCTATGTTGTTGGAAGTGCCTATGATCGCACCACATGCTTTAGTTGGTAGCTGGTAAGATCAATCAATCACTCAAGTACTGATCAACATATCCAAAGTCATGCATGACCCTAAGTTTAAATGCACATAGTAAATCACATCGTGTATCATCCAATTTTGTGTTTCAAATTATACACTGCTTGCAGTGCCAATTTTCAGTAATTGCTACTGAGCTTTGATTTGATAACCGAAGACCCAACAACAAAAGAGTAATTTTCATTAAATGTAGGTGGAATTAGTATATGAAAAACATGTGATATATGAATGGTGTTCACAAACAAACAACTGAAAATTAGGTGATGATCTTATGCTTATCGGCAAGCTCTACAAGATGAATTGCTTCTTCTTTTTCTATCCAAGTTGACGACATTTGGGGGATGAAAGGAGGATCAAAATATGATCTTTTGATGTTCCAAACAAACCTTTGCTTCAACATGTGATCACCATCAAATTTATGAACATAAGGTCAATGGATAGGTGATACACAAAGGCTACCCACACTAATTGTGCACCTACAGTTTTAGAAGTTTGGCCCAATGTAGATGTCAAACCAACAAGACAAGAATCTAGAAGCTTATTTGGTGGGAGAGAATTGAATATTATCATCGTGCTTCTGACGCTTTTGTTATGAAATGAAATGGATTTGATTCTAAAGCCCGAGAAGCCAAAAAGGCTAATGGGGTTGTAAGTAAATAAGGATGGTATCAAACCAATTACACAATTTTGTCTAATTAGTGTGGGTTACCATTCGAAGTTACATGTTGCTATAAAATTTTACTGTACTTATTGTTTTTTACACAACTAAGTTTTATTATAATCTTCGGTGTGCATACTAACTAAGTGTTGTTATTAGAGTAAAAAATGATACTTTCAATAAAGTGTTATAACAATGCGTAGCTCCAAATTCAACCCACACTAATTACGCAAAATAGGGTAATTCCCTAGAGTGGTGGAGTGCAGTAGCCGCTGTGAGATAGAGGCCAATGCCAGCTTGAGGGTCCAATTGAAAGAAAGTATGTACATAATAAGAAGGTGTGGCCATGAAGATCCAATTACTTTCTCCAGTTGAATTTTCGCTAGCAAGAATAATGGAGAAGATTCGGTACTTGTAGTGGACTCATGCCGTGTTGAATAAAAGACTTTCCATGGAATTCCAACAACATGAAGACTTTAGGGTACGGTCCTCATCATGCATGTGGTTTGATTTTATGACAAATTCTAGAAAGCATGACATTCGTTAAGGTGGTAAGCGGGTGACTTTCAATGTAAAGGGTGAGTGTTACTCAAATGGACATTTTTTTCTCTTTTGCACTCACTTCTCGTAGGACGAGAAACACGTAATTAGTGTGAGATGATTAGCAGATCAAAATCGTGTTTGTAGCCATTTACCTCGTAGTTTTTGGAGCTCCTATGAATATCTTATTCATTGTCAAGGTGAAGATTGTATGAGTTATTAAATTTAACATATAGAGCTCTCCCTCTAATTATGTGGACTAAGCCATCTAGAATGATTAACAAATGTTCAACATGTAGTCCAACCTTTGTTCAACAAATGTCTTTTTGGTGAATGTTTTTAGATTCTCAATCAACCATACACCACTCAAATACATGTGCCCGTTTAAGACCAAACACCAAATTAGGTATACCATACCTTAAACCTTTGGGTCTTTATGCATCCCAAGAGAGTTGATTTTTGACAACCATCCAAGCTAAAGGTGAAGAATGTCAAGAACCCTTATGGCTTGGAAGTTTCCCCTTTCTAACAAATTTGACTATGGAAATAGCATCAGGATCTCAAAGTCGTCTAGTGAGTGGAATTTGAGATAGATCAATTATAAACTATACTGGAGGTTGATAGCATGTTGGGCAAATTTTCTCATAAATAATTAATTTCAAAAAGGGCTTAGGTGGTCCATAAGAACTTATATGAAAAATTAGGCAAATATGTATACGTATATTCATCCATGTCATGACATAGCATATCCTACATACAAATCCATGTAATGTAACCCTATTTTTTCACTCACTCATGACTTTGGATTGAGCTTTCCAACACACCAAATTTCCTAACGTTTAGGCCATAAAGCCCAATGATCTCCAGAAAAATAAAATAGGCTTCATTATTTTGATTTATTTTCCCCAACTTGCTCCCAGCCTATGGTAGTCCAAGTTGATTTTTATTAGACTCCTCTATCAATTGTTGCAAATCCTAAGCCATAATGTGTGGCATGCATGTGAAGGTCACACATGTTCAAGAACGCCGGTTTCAATTTGGAATTTGGTAAGCCAAGGTGAAAGAATTTTGGCCTTGACACATGCCTAACTTTGAGGAATTTGGTTTCAAGGTTGATCCCTCTTTTATTGGGTATATCTTAAACATCTGATTTCAACTATGATCCAAGATGGCAGTTTTGCAAGGCTTAAAAAGCTTTGTTTCCGGTTAAAGCTAGAAAGTAATAGTTATAACTATATATAAAAAAGGGACCAAACTTGAAACCTAAGCTCTCAAAGTTAGGCACATGTCAAAGCCGGAATTCTTTTACTTTGTCTCACCAAACTTGGTTTCGAAACCAACATTCTCAAACATGTGTGGCCTCCCCTACAAGCATGTTTCTCATCCATCAAAAATAGAAACAACCCACCTATGAGATTTACCCCAACTGCATCCCACCAAATGGGTACCATACAATGTAAATATATCTTGAAATAGATCAATTTCTAACTATCTATATTCAAATATTGGAAATACATGGCCTAGCATGTATACTTGAAAACTTCTAAAGTATTGAGGTCTTAAAGCAACACTTTAAGAGACTTTTGTTATTTCTAGAGGTTAAATTTTTTTCTTGAATTATATAGATTAGCAAATCTATACAAAGTTTATTAAAAAAAATTCAAAAAATAAAAAATTCATTTGCAACCTATAAAAAATCTCAACGTTGTCTTAAGGAAAGAAGCTTTTTACTCCCAACTAAGGTGTCTATTGATGTTGGATTGCTAACTAAGAATCACCACAAAATCAACCTTATTGGAAGTGAGGGTTTTCTAATAAATAAAGGGGTTGTCCCCCTTTTGTGGATCACATCTTACACCACCTTGTTGAGAGGATACATCCTTGATTAGCCTATGTGATTGGCCAAAGTTGGTGCTCTTTTAGAAGAATTCTTGCATCCTACTTATGAATGGCTGAAGTGTTGCTATTATATACTTAATGCCGCATATGATTATCACTTTTAGCAACGACTTAAGAAAAACAGTAAGTGACCATCTTTTGGTGCACTAGACTAGGGGTAGAATGATTTTTGTGTGGACCCAAAATGGCTAATTATAAAAGTGATGGTCCAAAAAGGATGTAGTGATAGGTGGGATGTAGTGATGTAGTGGGATGTAGGTGTTGTTTCACACCACTTGCAATCACTTTTAGGTGCCATTGAGTTAACCATTTTGTGTGCAATGGCATGTAGAGTAGGATATTTTGATGCTCAGGTTAGGGACACTCTAGTGTACAACTATGGGTATTGACTTACTTGCCTCTTTGGGAACATGGAACTAATTATTCAAAAGAAATAAAATTACAAAACAACTTGCATTCCTCATCATTTCCTCTACTTTGAAAAATATTGCACAAATTTCAAGCCACTCTTTTTGGGCAAATCAAGTTATTCTCACCATTTTCCGTATATCTGATTCCTTCTTCATGTTCTCCAGCTTCTACCAATTAGATTTACACAAAAAAATCTCGTGCTAGATTAACAAATCTACGATGAAACATGTGCAAAAACATATTGAAAATCAGTCCTCCCTTGATGTAGTCATGGTTATCGTAAGTGCATGTTTGTTGATTTCTTAACTGGATACATAGGTTCTCCTAATTGTGTTCACTATTGAGTGAAGAGTAATTATTAATATTTGAAGACGTAGTCCAATCTCTTTCAAACATTTACCTTTTTAATGTTTGCTCTTTGATCCTCACCAAACCACATACCAATCAAATCTAGGGGTCCAATAAGGAAAAGTAACTGCATAACACCCACTAACCTTAATGTGGGTCACACCAATTACAAAAAAAAGAATGTATTAGTTTCTTAACTAATATTGGTCTTTGTAGCTAGAGGAAATCTTCAATTTCATCTTATAGACTCCAGGTATGAAGATATAATGTTTTCATCCACTGTAATGAAATTGGTGTTCAATAATCTCTTCCTTACAACAATAGTTTGGAAATATGTAGTCCAAGGTTGTGAACATAGTAAGTGCAGGGCAAAGACAATGACGATTTTCAAAAAATCCAATGTCTTGGGTTTACATCTAGAATTCCATTGAAATGAAATTGATTTTAGAGTCTAGGAAGCCAAAACGCTAATGGGACTGAAAGTACATCATAAGGATTTAAACACTTGTCGCTTCCCTAGAGTGGCAGAACGCATGTGCCTTCATGAGATAGAGACTAATAATGCCAACTTAATGATGCAATTGAAATAAAGACTCGAGGCTCGCTAATATTACATTCTCAAATAATGATGAAAACTTGTCTCCAATAAGAGTATATAGGGGACATTCCAACACAAAGTGTGCCTTGTCTTCAGTTCCATTATACAAGTATGAGTGGCAGAGTCCATTATGTATCCTTAAAGTGGTGGGAATTTTTTTTTCCCTTCTATTAAACAAAGCTACCATTGTATATACTTTTGTCATTTAGATTTCCAAATACAATGGGATGGGGCATGCATACAAACCCATCTTGAAATTGAGATTTTCACTTAATTAATTATCATAGCATGATGAATTGTAGGGTCAAGGTTTTGCATGGGTTCCATGTATACCACCCTTAAGTAATTGATGTTGAGTTTGGTGTCAAATCGTCTCACTAAATGGGCCATGATCGTGTGAGAGAGGAGTTTATTTAAATGGAAGCATTTCTCTCATTCATCCAACATGAAAGCCCTACAAAATATCCAACTTCCTGGAGGTTACTATTTTTATTGATATGCCACCATAATGAAATTTAAAAGTCCGAATTGTTCTAGTCCAAGTCATTTGAGACAAATCGACTACAAACATATAAGGAATACAACTTGTTATTGGATAGATGAGAGGTTTGCTCACATGCAATGATTCTCTCTCCCCGTGGTTGTGGGGATTATTATATATGAGCTAATCTCCCAACCATCCATTGAAAAATTAAAAATTAAAAATTCATATCCTAAAAATTCCCACTATAAATCGATTTGAGACTAACATTAGCTTGAACAATCTAGTGAGTCCTATAAGTTCAAATGCAAAGAACCACAATTAGGAGAGATGGAGTTTTTAAAAGTTTGGATGAACAAGAGACACACTCACATGGAACAATTCCCCTTATCCATGGGCTATAGATGGTCCAATACGTTGAAACCACAAATGTAAACATGTTGTATGTTTCAAAAACCTTGCATTGGCCATTTAAAATCGGCTTGAGAAAGTCTAGTGAGACCCAAGTGAATTGGATTGACCGCAATGAAGTGACACAATTTGTGAGTTCGGATGAACTAAGTGATAGTATTATGCAACAATACATGGGCTATACATGGTTTGATGACCCCCCCCCCCCCCCCCCCGCGGTGTCACAAACACAATGGTAATCGCATTGTATGTATCCAAAAACCCTCTAATTAGCTCAAATTAGTTTAATTGTGACCCAATTGAGATGAATAGACCACAATTAGGAGACACAATACTTCAGTTTGGAGAAACTATGAGAAACACACTTGTATGAAACAATTCATGGTCATTCCCAAACAATGGACGATATGATGTGTTTCACCTTGGCATGACAACCGTAGACCCATGGTACATCCCCAAACAACTTCCCAAAAACCTTCCAACCACCAAAATTACCTCAATTAAATAGTCCAGTGAGACCCAATTGAAACAAGTTGACCACACGGGTAGGTCACTTAGTGCATTTTAAAAACGACGTGCGGCATAATATAGAGAGGGTTAAAAGCATTTGAAATAAAATTTATAAAGGAATTCCAAATACCAAATAATGAAGGGGCCATTAAATGTAGACAATCCCATTATAAGTAAGTTAGATGGACATAAAATGTGGGCCATTGTTTTTTTGTAAAATTAATATAGGGGCTGAAGATAAAGATCCTAGAAGGTATGTTTAGTATGTTTGCTATGGTCTCCTATGTGTTTTCTTCATAACTTTGTTTGCAATGATATTACTGTTTGCACCCTTTTTTGTTTCCATGGTTTCCCTTAACACTCGTCAATGCGTTAGGAAGTAGATTAGCTTTTATTACTTAAAAGGAATATAGAGTACAAAAAATTACAGTGACTTGGACAATATAAGTAATGGAAGGGTGCAAACAAATGGGCCATTTTTGAAATTTAAGTAATTATAGGGAGGCTTTAATTCAACCCTTGAAGGTAAATAGCCCCAAAACAAAAAACCCCCAGCCGCACGTGGTGCACAAAAATGCCTTAGAGTGACCTACCCGTGGTTGACCACAACTAAGAACCATGTTCTTTTGGTGCCCTCATCTAACTAATTAAGTATATACATACCATAGCTCTCTAGTAGCTTGGGAACCTTTCTGCCTAATAATCAATTAAAGTGTGAAAGTAAGTTAGGCAACCCATATTCTAAAATTGATGAGTTTCAAAAAGTAATTTAAAATAAGTTAGACATTCACCCAAGTCATTTCTATATTCATGGAAGGTTTTCCTAATTTCATCTATGGCGGCTACGATGAACCTAAACACTTCCCTTAACCTACATTCCCTACCCTAAAGTTTGTCTTTCACTTGTATGTCAGGGTTTTGCTTGGCAACAAAATTTTCTTAGTGTGAGATTGATGCCGTGTGAAGACACTATTGAAGTTATTGGATGCTACTTTGTTGGATTCTAGTGAATGTCACTTGTATTATTGCAATTTTAGGCACTCTTTGAATGTTACATTTTTTTTGGACACTCAACGAATACCAAAAATTCAGGCACCTTTAAAATTAATTATTGTATGTCCAAGCTGCTAGAGAGCTACAGTATATGCACGCAACCTATTCACATTCAAGCAAGCATGTGTAAGAGGTATATCTCTTGTATGGAACAATTCCTCGCATATAGATGCTCCAACATTTAATGGATGTCCACGTAGGCGTGACACATATAAACCCATGGTCCGTTCTCCAAAACCTCCCGAGCAACTTGCAAGTTAGAAAGCTATTAGAGCATCTGCAATGCACCCGCCAACGACGTTTGGCACGCGTTGCAATTTCGGCGTGCTTCAATGGGCTCGGGTTAATCTCCCGTGTCTCGCCAAATACCTCCCAGTCTCGGCAAGTTTTGTCCCTTTGCCATGAGCTTTGTTCCTCCCGCTAGACACAATCAATGCCCAGGATGGTAATCGTAGAGCGGGAAGGGCAAGGATTCTTTTTGGTGTTTGTTTCATGTCTTGATGTTGGCCTGATTTTTTGGTCTTTGTTTTGTGTCTGGATGGTGGCCTGATTTTCTGGTTTCTGTTTTATGTCTTCATGATGGCGTGATTTTTTCCTTTTCGTTTTGTATCTTTACGCTAGGGTTTTTTTTCTTCCCATCTTCACTCTTAATCACAACCACATTAGTCACATTAGTGCCTTGTGACTAATGTGACTAACGCCCTCACAAGGCATTAGTCACATTAGGCACATTAGGCACATTAGTCGCATTAGTGACATTAGTGCAGACCTTGGAGAAGTGCCAAAATAACTATAGTTAACTATATTATTTTAATACATTTTAGGGAACAACTATAGTTAACTAGAAAACATTCAAACCGATTTGAAGAATAACTATAGATAACTAGAAAAATTCCAAATATAATTATATATTCGAAGAATTTTGCCTCTTGATTTGCTTTAATTGAGGGTCTTTAATATGCTCAAAAGATTGAGGATCATCAAGAAACGCCTTTATACGATCATTACAATAGATTGGGCTCAATGTTACATCACAATGTTGGGTTCTAGAATAATCTCCATATACACCACCAACACAAATAACACACTAGTGACACTACAACATTACAATAGAATTCTGTGAACATGTTGTGCTCAACTTTAGCTAACTAGATATTTAGTTAATTAAATATGAACATAGTTAACTAGAGTTTTTGGTAGACTAAATTTAAAACAACTATAGTTAACTACATATTTTGGCAGGTCAAATCATGAACAACTATAATTATAAAAGGCGACTAGTTAAGTAATAGTTGAATTAGTTGGTGAGTTATCCAAGGTTTGCATTAGTGCGACTACTCTATGGGAGCCGGCCCATGCCTCTGTAGCCACCCCGCTCATGCCACCGTGGCCGGCCTGCGACGCCACCATGGCCACGGGAATGGGTAACGGGAGTGCATGATGGGTGCCGCATTGAGACTATTGCCCAGCACCTCCCCACGCCACTCGCCCGCAGTGCCCCGGGGGACCTTCAAATGGCCTTTGATGGGTTCATTTGACGGGTGCGCATTGGCGATGCTCTTAGAAACATAGTTGTTAGAAACACAAGCTCAAGCCTTAACAAGGGGCATGGTAGAGGTCTAGGGGGGTGGGGGGGTGGATCCCACCAAGAAACCCTCAAGTTAGGAAGTTGTTTAAGAAACATGGGCTCAAGCCTTACCAAGGGGTGGGGTAGAAGTCTAAGGGGACATGGGTCCCACCACCACGACCGACGACCAAAGCACATGACACACGAGCTGAGTCGTCAGTCGTCGCGTCTGTCGTCAGCGTTGCGACAGCCCCTCACCTACGGTCCCCTTCCTTCCAATCGCCGCCCTCCACGTGGAGTCAGCCCCCACCATCTTCCACTAGCCCAGCATCAGTCAATGACGAATCCTTCGGACCCTCAAGTTCCACACTCGTTCCGAGATCCCGAGATATCCAGAACTTTGATTCAACAGCTAGAGTACTAGGATTGAACAATGCAATTATCAGTTGCGAGGAACAAGAGAGCTCTTGATAGACCGGAGAGCTCTTGTGACTTTTTTGACGCCTACTTCCGGCCTAGTTGGTAGCCTTGACCAGGAACAACAAGGTAGGATCTAGCAGTTGCGAAAAAGCTCAGTTGTGACAGAGCTGGATAGCAGTATTTTGCAAACATCTCCTTGTAGTGGAGATTGTGCGCAAATCGAGTTTTTATGTGGTGATTTGGGACCCCTCAGCACAGCTTCTAATCCTCAGCACAGCTTCTAATTTCCAGCAGCAGTCAGTCCTACACACTTGGTTAAGAGCCCACAAGATCAGTTGTGAGAAGGTAGGTACTGTATTACTCTGTTCCTCGAAGTGGGTGGAATGACCGTAGTGCTGGGCTAGGTTTGCTTCGAACTGTCTACTTGCAGTGTTTGGGAGCCTTCAAGAACATTGTCATCCACCAGTTATTCACAGACTAGAGAGCACTTGTGAGCTCAGTTGTGAGAGGTGCTACTGTTAGCTCTCGGTTGAGAGAGCTGGATAGTGGTGCGTGTTAGTATTTTGCAAACATCTCCTTGTGGTGGAGATTGTTCGCAGCTTGAGGATTGTGGGGTTCTGGACCCCTCAACACAGCTTCTGATTCTAGCAGGAGCCAGTCACTGCGCAAATTATAAGTCTAGTGCACAAGACCAGTTGTGAGAAGGTGGGTAGCACTCTGTTCCTCAAGTGGGTGGAATAACTGAAGTGCTGGGCTAGCTTTGCTTGGAATCGACTCCTTGCAGTGCTTGGGAGCCTTTAAGAGCATGGCATCCTCCAGTTATTCACAAACTAGAGACCCCAAGCTCAGTTGTGACAGCTGCTACTGTTAATCCTCTCGCTGTGGATTAACGATCCCTGAATATAGCTCCTTCCAGAAGTCACCGCACAAATTTATAGAGCGCACAAGATCAGGTGTAGAATAGTAGCCCTATAGTAGTGCTGGTACTCTAGGTTTGTTCATTTGTAATTGACTCCTGGCAGTGGAGGGATTGCAGGTTGAAGTTCTGGGTTGATACAGGAACTACCAGAGATTTGCACTTGAAAAGAATATGATCAGTTGTGTGAAGTGGTTCAAGTTGTGGAGGACTTCTAAGTTATATATATGTTACAAACATCTGTAATTTTGCTTCTCAGTGAATTGTAGTGCTTCTGGTGTACTATACAGGTTTGTAAAGATTCAACTCCTTGCCAGTGGAGGTTGATCAAAATGGCGTCCAGCGGTTGGCCAACATGTGTAGCGCTGTTGGTTATGGTGGTGCTCCTGAATGTATCTCGAATGAGTGAGGGCACTCTCATTCTTGTGGGCGAAGACAAAGGCTGGACAGACAAGGGCGTGGACTACGTGGCTTGGGCAGCTGCTCATAAGGTCCATGTGGGAGACTCTGTGGGTGAGATTCTGACTTGAAGTTTTCAATTCTGGTGTTGTAGCTGGCAACATTCTTGAAGTGGTTGGAGGACTCCTCCCATAAGTTAGATTTCGCATACTTTCCATTATATTCCAAGAAATGCTTCAAAGGACTCCTTAATTTTGCACATCAACCAAGTCGAGTGGAGATAGTAAAGAATGACTGTTGGTTTCATGTCCTAAGATCACCTTCAGGCGATCATAAGGTAAGGACCCAATAAGAGCTTGACACTTGGGAATGTGCCAGACCTAGCTGGCAACATTCTTGAGTGGTTGGAAGACTCCTCCCAGTGTTTCCTTAATTTTTGAACCTCAATTAAGTAGAATCTAGAGAATGTCTGTTGGTTTCATGACCTAAGATTGTAGGCAACAATAAGGCGTAGATCCAATAAGAGCTTGCTAGTAAGGGCTGGTTTACACGATGGACCATGAAGTCATCCCTTGACATTGTAAGAGCATTGATTGGTTGTTGAACTCGTCCTGGGACTACTTCGGTTTACACTAAGGCAAAAATGGCAGACGGACCATGAAGGTCGAGGTCCCCAAAGTATAATTTTCAAGGCCTAATAATTCCACCGACATGGTCCAACAGGTTTTGCGGTGAGAGAGATAAGAGAGGTGGTATGGTTGGAAAAAGCAAGGGCCCATGGGAGAGAAATGATGTTTTAATGAAATTTTCATGAAATTTTTTTGGGGCTTCATATACAACTCTTCCCACTAGGTAAGGCTCACAAGGCACACTTTTCAACATATCTACCCTCTATGTGCCTTGAATATATCATAGCCCATGAGACATACCATTTCTACCTTGCCCTACCCCTTAAACCAGTTCTCATATGTTTCACCAAACAACATGGGACGTCAAGAACTCAAGACTTCAAGTGCAGATTTTTTTTTTTGGTTGACCAACTAAAATGTTTGGATTTTGGGGGTTGTAATATACTGTTGGAAAGGTCTTGACAACGCTTTTCCAAGGGTATATTACACGCCCCAAAAAAATTAAAATTACAGTCTCAAAATGAAAAAGAAAAATTTGTAGTCATTTAGTGACTGTAGATCAAGGTGGTCAAAAGAACTGCAATGGGAAAACGATTATGGTTCTTTTTCGAATACTTTTTGCTATACTAAATAGGATATTTAGTGCTTGATACACTAAATATGAACGCATACACTAAATATCAATAACCTTATGAAAGTGAGTAACATCAAATGTAAACTCAAATACTAAATATCAACTTTGGTAATGTGTGGAAGTTACATTCTTGAATTTAGTGTTAGTAAGGATATGAAAAATAAAATAACAATGATAAAAGGAGAATTCCAACATATCTTCTAGCAAATCTTTTAACACTAATTATCAAAGAATTAAAAATTAGTGTTGAGTAAGGTAAGGTGGTAACAACATTAAATATAATCAAACACTAAATATCTTATTTAGTGTAGTGACAACACAAGGTAAATGTCACATAAAAATTACATAGAACATGTACAAATTAATACGCTCATTTTTTGTAAAAATTGTTGTGAGAAGATTTGCAAACCACATCTTCAAGACATTTAAAAAGTGAAGACAAGTGAAGCCCAAGAGAAGACAAGAGAATGGTCAACCTTGATTTTTTTTCAAAACTGCCCTTTTTGGGCATGTGTTAAAAAAAAATTAGCACATTCACTTTATGATGCATGGTCATTCTTGTTGGTCTACATTCGGTTTACACCCAGTGAGGAGTCCAAGACTTTCAAAACTATTTTTTTAAGAAGTCGGACCATTGAAGTTGAATCATGAACTCAGACCATTGAAAAAGGCCCTCTTCCATGGTCCGACTTCATGGTCCATAGTGTAAACCAGCCCTAAGCATGCAGCTCGGTAGACATGAGGGCCCCATTCTTGGAGATTGAATCCTTGAGCTGAAATAGAAGAGGGTGCAAAGCTAGGCTTATTAAGGTTATGAAGTAATTTGGAGCAGCCTTGCAGAAGGTTTATCAGTCACAATGATGGCTTTTGCTTGTAGACTCTTCCGAGGTCTTTTTATAGATAGTTGAGGCTATGGAAATTTGAAATATAATTTCGGACAAGTGGATCTGAACTGCACTTCCCTCAATTTGAAATTATTTCTGCTGACTCACTTTCATCTGCAACTTGCAGTGTTTGTAAACAAGGACAATGTATTGCACACGATTGATGTTCTTGGTTCGAAAGAGGCCTACGACAACTGCACTCTTGGTGGTGGAACAATTATTCCCATCGATCCTGGCAAAAATTACACGGTACTTTCACCCAAATTCCTTTAAAGTGCGGCTTCTTTAGGTCTGAGGACTATATATATGTTGGAATAGGGTCAAAACTTTTCCATACCTCATTTTTTGTTGAAAACTTCTTGGGAGACCATAAAGCAATATATTAATTAGTTTTCTACAAGTGTAAATATTGCTCTTCACAAGTTGAAAAGAATCCTGTTATAAAAGACACCCTAATATCGACCTGTTGCAAAAGAAACTCTATTTCATCTCTCAAGTGACACACAAATGCTTATGAATTATGCCATCTGCATCTCTGTCTTGCTCTTAGAGCAACCCCCATGCTCACTGAAAAATGATTCTCAAGTCAATAATCAGCTTTCTAGGTTTTTGGTGAGCATGGTCGTATGATCATCCCACCCACAGAAACTGGCAATGTTTCCAAATCTTTATTGTCTACCGATTTTTGTGACAGAGAACATCTTCTAAACCCCTCCCCACCCTCAAGAATTGAGAGCATAACAAAGGACTTAGAGGGTTGTCTCTCTGTCAATAATAAGTTGCCAGTGAAGGTTTATGATACATATGGACGTCATGCGTGAGATGCCAAGCATGCAGCATCGGCTCAAAGAAATTTGAGAGCCGGTTGAATGGGAGAATCATTTTACAGTGACCATGAGAATATCTGCTCTTACTGTGAATGTGCTTACAAGAACATTCCTGCCGCGATTGTATGTTATTGGAAACCTAGTGCCCCATGGGCTACCTAACCCATTGCTTAACGACCCATTAATTGGTTATTATATGTGGTCCTTTGCAGATCCCAATTCCGAGTGCGTTGTTAGGGCAGACCTTTTATGTGGCATGCTCCGTTGCTGGACACTGTGCGAAAGGCCAAAAGCTTCAAGGAACCGTGCTTCCTGCTGAAACAGCCCCTACTCCAGCTTCACCACCAACCATGACTCCTGGATCCCCCCAAACCCCTGGCCCTGTCTCCACGAGTGACGCGGATTTAAACCGATTCATCTGCTGGACCACAGCAGTCGTTCTGATTGGAGCTTGCTTTTTGTCAGCTGTGTAATTAACGATTGAATTCGTCACAGAGCCCCCCCAGTGAAAGGTGACAGTCAGAGTAGCAGAAACCTGTGGGCGAAGAGGCTTGTCATTTACGAATGCCTCCCCAGGAAGTAAGTGCTCATGGCTGTCTGTTTGAGGATCGAATTGAGGGATCTTTACATTTATAGCCCAGTGTGGGGTTGGGAGTGGTACTGTAAGATAAAATATTTAAATGTGAATAGGCTAGTCATGTCAACCAAATTGGGAGTCACAACAGGAATACACTGGTGGACTATCCCGTAGTGCACTGCACCTTGGGTGTTAATATCATTCACTTATCAAACAAAAGGCCTTTTGGAGGGCATAGTTTTTAGAGAGCAGACTAATTTAACAAGAGGAGTAGAGCAGATTAGCAGTACTCCTGTCCCCACAATGGAGGATAGCATACATGAAGACAACTTCTGGCTTGGACAAAGGCTGTTGCAGTGTGGTGTCCCAAACTCAACCTTAAAACCCTAAACCTTCAAGGCCTTGCCAGTAGGTTGCCAACGTGCTTTTCTTTTCTTATTTACCGACAAGAATGTGGCAGGTGTGTCTAGATTTCAGATGCTAGAGAGTAATTCACAATTGCAAATTAGCATGACTGCAATATGAAGTTGGGTGTTGGCAATGACATCATGACCATGGATGGTGAAGGTTTAAGGAAATTTACCAGCCCGAAATTTTACCAGTCAACACCTCTCTGGTGGACCAGGATAACCTTGTAATCTCCTTGAACTCTCATGTCGGGGCCTCACAAATGTCAAGGTAGGTGTATGGAGGATAGTAATTGAGGGAAAGTTCTGTCCTTGCAAGTATTCAATTTATTGTGAGAAGCCCAAGAGAAGTCATAGATGTTCTGCATATATAGGATATGATGGATTGATCAGATTTTGAGAGTTTGGTGTGTGTGCAATAATCTGGGATTCTGATCGGTCAGGGCCTCAGCTACAGGAGTGGTTCAACAATCTCATGACCTCAATGGGAGATACTCCAAGCCTCCTTCATTTCTGTCCTTGAGTTTTTGTTGAGATTGTACAGGGTGAGTGCATGATTACAGTGGGGCAAATGTTTACTGTCTTGCAAAATTGAATCAGAGGAGGAGGCATCAACCATCTCATCGTATTTGTGTATTGCTTGTGCCAATGGATTCGTAGGGGATCTAAGGTTTTTGAGGTGTTTTGAGGTGCCTGCCATTGACCTTCAGCCCCGCCCTGGCTATGGCGATGACTATGTTCTTGTGTTATGACCATCATTAAAATTGTAGGACCTTTGGATATTGTCCAGGCACATTACCCAACTCACTTATCTATAAACTTCATATATATTTTAAGTAGGCCGTGGACGTGCTCAGTGCAAATTATATTCAAATTCTGCATTCTTGAAGACTCCTTTGACTGGGAACTGTGCTAACTTGGTGGGACAGATTGTTGCATGTCTCCTCAAAACCATCAGGTAGGAACAGCTGATGTTAGGACAGTAAAGTTAACCCTACTGTGCCTACATTTGAATTTGAATGTTTAAAGATGGTTAGGAAAATGCTAAAGATGGTTTTTTTTGGTTTTTTTTTTAGACAGGATGGGTTTTGGGAGTCTGCCGTGGAGATAATTGGATTTTGGTCCACCAGTAACAGCCTTGAGACGCAAAACACAATTTTGTTCTTTTGTCATTTGCTTAGGACTGGAGCAGTCACCAAGCTTGCTAGTCGAAGACATTCACATAATGTAGGTACCTAGTGCAAGGGAGTGTATTATATGATGGACTTGACATCACAATCCAAGGTGATATTGCAATGCGCCAACCTGATGTGCAGTGCTAATGATATTGAAGAAAAATGTTTATCAAAGTTTGCAGACACTTACGTGGTATGACACACACTGACAGACTTGGGTGTAATGTCAGTTGCATGTGCTGGCAAGGGCTTCACACCAAAATACCCTCAAATTACGTTAAGTTATGTGAAACATTTGTCACTGTCACACTTGCATGTGTGGCCCCATGAACAGGAAGTGTCAGAGCAGTGCGGGAGGCTTGTCACTTTTCCTATGACTTCGTACTCTAATACCACGACTCTGGGCAGTAGGAGGAGACCCTCTTGATAGGGGAAGTGCATTTTTTCTGCAATGTATTGTTACCAGTATGGAAATTTTTGTCCTACTCATAGTAACCTCACTAGATGTAACATACCTTAGTTTCTCCAGTACAAACTTGACAAAAACTCCTATCAAGATGGAAATTCTCCCACCAGTGTGGGCCAATTGATGGTCCTCGTTCGGGCTTGGTAAAATAGCATGCCCACACTAGGAGTTTTCATCGTAATAGGAGTTTTTGTCTTGCAAGTAGTGAAGTGAATGGAAAAAATTGCAATACATTACATCCAGTGAGGTTACTCTGAGTAGGTCGAAAAGTCCTTATTGATAGTAGTAGATTTCGGAAAGAAACAAACTTTTCCTATCAAGAGGTATCATGTTGTTGCCAAGGAGCAACACCTGGCCCTAGTGTGTGTATGAAATAAGAGGCACTTTACACTAGATCTCGAGCACCCATGACCCTTGAAATTAAAAATCTCTTATTGGCGGAAAATGCAGAGACCAATCACTGGAGATTGAGGGCCAAAGAAATCAAGAAAGTTCTTATAATAAGCCTACATGGAGTCCTATGACATGCAACGGATGATGACTAATGATCTTTTGGATTTTGCACCAAGGAGGTGGGTCTAATACAAATTTAGGATATCATGGTAGTTAAAAATCTCATATTAACCTTTGATTTATTGCAACTCATTATGTAGAAGGGTCCACGTGAAGAGGATGGTAATGCACTACATTTAGTTGAGAGAGCGGTCTCGTATGTCTTTACACTATACTTGGAGGTACAATACCATGCACAACTCAATTTCAAATTTTCATAGTACAACCTTCGGATGACTTTCAAGTGTGCTCACCATCTCAAAGTCAGAGCCTTTGGACATAGTGTAAATTGGCATCAAGTATTTCACCTTTCTTATTTTAAAAATTTCTTCAATAGCAAACTCCCTTTTGAAGTATAGAATAAGACACTAGAATAAGAAAATAGAGATTTCCTAGATAATAATAACTTTCTAGTTAGAACATGGTATATTTTATTGAAGGTTCAACTCTAATGGGTCTTCCCTTGTTCTCATATATTTACGTTATCTTTATTAAACTTCTAGTAAACTCCAAGATGATTACATGTGTTTCTAGACAAAACTAGAAGCACACAAGAAGTGATGTAATAACCAATGAAAATAAAAGACATGCAACTACTAATTGATTTTGGTAACTTTGAATGTTGATTCTTATAGGTAACGTTGCTTGTGTGTCAATCCTTGGTCACTCATATGTTGCTATTGTATTGTATTTTCCGCTTCATTCTTTCATGATGTTCTCTCTCATGAGCCCAACTTGAGATAACTCAATGCCAATGTGTTGTATGTTACTAGTCAATGAATAGACAAACACTTGACACTCCCCCAAAAATATGTTTTTAGGGGTCAAGACAATCCACACCCATGGCATTGGGCAACACCATTCTAACATCGGGATAAAACAAGGATATCCCCCTTTTCCCCACATTATTCGGCTTATACATTGATGAACTTGAAACATGTTTGGATGAGACAAACGGAGATTCTATGTGTTTATTAAGTACGGTGGCTCCCATTCTTCTCTATGTTGACAATGTTGTTTTGCTCTCTAAATCAAGAACATGTTTATGAAGACTTCCAACAAACTATATGAGTTATGCACTTCTTCTAGTCTTGATGTCAATTTATCTAAGACCAAGACCATGATCTTTGGCCATGAACAAAAGGAAATTAAACCAAGAAACATTTTACCTATGCAAGGAACAAATTGAGATAACTCAAGATTGATTTCTACTCACATAGCCACTTTTAAACCATCAAGTGAAAGGGCAAAGATTGCCGGTATGAAAGCCTTGATGGGCACCTTAAGGGGAAAAAAACAGTAGTTGGAGTCACATGTTGGAAATTCAAAATCATATCTATTCAAGGCTTTGGTGCTCCCAACTTTCACATATGGCACTAAAAATTTGTGAGTTGACTTGAAAGACTCTCACTAGAAGGTTTTTGAGAAGGGCATGAAGATACATATGATGTCTCACGAATGTGCATTCTTCGACAACTTATTATATTTTATTGGTCGAATTTGGAGAACTTCCCATGGAATTATATGCTTTTAAGCAAATTATGAGTTTTCAACAACGGCTTGCCCACCGACCCTCCTCTTGGTTAGTTAGGCAAGCAACATCACTCTCCCAACATCTTGTTGAACAAGGGGCTAACACTTGGCACAAATTGACAACCATGTGGAAGGCATCATGGGGTCTATCTCATTGGAAAACCCATGCCAACCCAACATTAAAAATCACACTTGATGATATCAAGGAGTCTATTCTTGCTAAAGAGTTACATCTTTCATGAAAGAAACTAGATTACCTTCACCTCAAGGATTCTCTCAAATATGACTATGAATTGTACTTGAAGCAATCATTGACATCATCACAACTCAAGATCATTGTTGCCTACCACACCTCAATCCATAGACTTTCTATTGAAACTAGACAATGATCAACTACCCCTATGCCTAGAGAGAATAGGTTATGCCACTTTTGCTCTTATAATGTAGTTGAAAATGAAGCACAATTTGTGTTGGAGTGCCCTCTATTCAACTCCATTAGAGATAAGTTTCAAACACTATTAAAAAAGGTAGTATCATGGAGTCTCAAGTCTTTATTCCAATTGGCCCATCAAGTTGAAAGTAACCTCTATCTCACGGAGACTACCACACTACGCCACTCTAGGAATTAGGCAGTCTAACACCACCTTGTTGTACTTTTAGTCCCATTATAAACCTATCGGCTTCCCAGACTCTAAAATCAACTTGATTTCATTATGGACCCCTTTTTGCGAAGATGGGTCTGCCCACTGTGAAACTCCGCGACGTCCCACCTTAGGAGTCACCCCTAGGATGTCGAAGTTTGAACTTGAATTTAAGCTTGACATTGTGGGCAACACTACAATCTACCCTCGTTAATACGACACTCGTTTATATGACACCCTCAAGATTACGACACATTTTTGCAAGACCAAACTTTTTAGTTCAAAACTCCCTCTTTGATATGATTACGACACTCGGTAATGAGACATTTAGAATCTCCATTTTGTCATATCAAAGAGGTAGTTAATGCTAAAATTCTTTTCATCTATGTTAGTACATCTTAAATGCATCCATTTTCACTTGGGAACTACTTGGGAACTTCATTTATCATTGGGAACTCAATGAGAATCATGATTACTAGTGTAGATGTGGATGATGTTGCTCCACCTATAGTAAAGCTTAGTGATGCAAAACGTCATGCATCATTGTTGTATAGTTTCTTATTAGAGAACTCTTTATATTTTGAAGTTAATGAAACTACTAGTTTTCAAAAGTTAGTAGGGAATTTAGATAAGACGACAGTTACTAACTTGGGTAGGCAACACCAAAGGTCTTTGAACTCCTATTTCAAGAATTCTTGAAAACATTCATATTTGTTTGGAGTCATAAGTTATTATTTCATACCATCTATATTGCTTGAACTCGTTGTATATGTTTTTCAGCTCATATTACTTATGTTTACGCCATTTGTCATATTAATGAGAAGACGATACCTCGATAATACCACTTTTATTGTGTTTCCCAAACGTGTCATAATAAAGAGGGAGAAGAGTATTAGGATCAGTTCAGTAGCCGTGGAGGAGATGACAAGCGAGCCTTTGTGGCTCGTCGTCGGCGACAAGCTTATAAAGCACCCGACGTCAAGGCAGTACGCCTCCCCTCCCTGGACTCACCTGCGGGATCTATGTGAACTCTCCTGCCATCGCCGAACAGGAAGGAGCAATCCTCGGAGCCGATGCTGCAGACGGGAATATGTCACTGCAATATGCAATTTGCATATATATATATATATATATATTATCCGTCAACGAATTAGCGGATCTATCCTATGAAGCTTACTATTGAGAGCAGGCACATGGCCAGCTCCATCTCCTCATCCTCCTTTGGCTCCTGCTCCTTCTCTCCCTCGCCTGCCCTCCTGGACCAACCTGGGATTGACCCCATTTAAGTAAGTACTCACACACGGCCAGGGCTAGACGCCCACCTCCTTCAGCTGGGCCCCTACCACTGTTACCCGACCCAAGGTGAAAACGCAGGAAATTCTATTACATCATATAGATTTCTTGTTTTGGAAAATTTGACCACGAAATTGGCATCAGAAGCCCCGAATTAGTCTACCCAGATCCCTGGAGATGAATAATCCACAGACCTATGGGGTCATGATTTTACTAATTCCCATTACCGGTAGGGCCCTGCCACGATTGCCACCGGGGCCCAGCTTGACGAACACAGTGTCATAGCTCCGAGTCCTCACATGCGGCTCCGCTACTTACTCATCCGCCATCCAACCTCGGAATCTCATCGCATTCTAAGTAAACATCCTCATCTAGACTCCACTGCCATGCAGTTGCGGCGAGAGTTAAGCCCAGCTCAAGTGTTGTAAGGCTTGCAGCTTGTCGTCAGCCTCCCTGCAGAGGAGTACTGTCGATGTAGTGAACTTTTGTTGCAGTTTCAAGATGGCGTCCTCTTCTTGGAGTTTGTGCGTGGCGCTGTTGGTGGCGGTCGTGCTCGTGACTGTGTTGAGGGTGGAGAGCGCCACGCTCCAGGTGGGTGATGACAAGGGGTGGACCAACAAGGGGGTGAACTACACCGACTGGGCGGCCAACAACATCGTCCGAGTGGGTGATATTGTGGGTGAGTGGGCTGGATGATGATGAGATCTGATCTGAACCTCTTGCATTGCATGCATCTTACCCGAGATCTTTAGAAGTTCGTGGCAAGCAGTTTAAGGCTCATTTTCATGTCGTGGCATCAATCTTTGGCATCAACATCTTGGAGCATGCTCGTAACGTCAAGGGGGGCCTTGTGTCTGTCTCCACCGCTTAATGCTAGAATTATTGTCAATAATATTGTTCGTCGAGTGAACACGATGAGCTCTGATCTGAATCTCTTGCATTTCATCT
The DNA here is from genome assembly GCA_950295325.1 of Polytrichum commune. Classification (NCBI taxonomy): domain Eukaryota; kingdom Viridiplantae; phylum Streptophyta; class Polytrichopsida; order Polytrichales; family Polytrichaceae; genus Polytrichum; species Polytrichum commune. Next base: position 26,936,762 of record OX485805.1, read on the forward strand.
TAGCCGGAGACTAAGTTAGGGGGAGTTTTTAGGTTCATTTCCACGTCGTGGCATCGATCTTTGGCGTTAACATTGAGGCTAACCTGAAGCATGCTCGTGCTCTCACGGGTACCTTATGTCTGTCTCCACCGCTTGATCCTAGGAATTCTTGTCAGGAATATTGTCCTAGTGAACGATACTGTGTGTGAGTGGTCGGGATGAGGATCACTGATCTGAACCTCTTGCATTGCATCTTATCATTCCCTGCGTGAGTGAGTGACAGTTGCAGGCTCATGCCGTGTCGCGGCATCTTGTAAAAATGTTGCAATCCTAGAGGAGTATGTAGTGGCATAAATCAGGCCACCGTGAGCTATGTACAGGAGATTTGGAGAAGAGTGTTCGAGAGCAAACACTGGAGAAAGCTCCCCTCCTCGCCTCTTCTAAAGATTCCCTGCCTCATTTTAAGAATGGGATTTCGGTTTAGTTCCTTAAATGAACTTCCTTGAAGTGGTTCTCATATACATGGAACCTCAGTGGTGCACATCTTTGCAACATTGAGGCTAACTTGCTTGCTCGTGCTTCGTCTCCGCTTCAGGCTAATGCTAGGAATTCTTGTTACCAATATCTGTCCCCCGTATGTCACTTCGCCAATCTTTCAGAAGAGTTTCCTACGCATAGATCGACAGCACATATATTTTGTGGGTTTAACGTCCACTGAAGAACTAAAACTGATCTTTTTTTGGTTTCCTCCAAAGATTTGAGATCTTCATCTATATTTGACGAGAAACTGAATATGAATGGAATTTCATAATATTTGTCTACAAGTATAGCTAGTGCATTCAGAGTCGCTGGCAAGAGTACTGAAATGCAAAACCGCGTGCAGGAGGCAACAGGAGCTAGTTTGCTTCAGATTAGCATTGGTTGTTTTGCGAGAAACACTGTAGTGTTTATTAGTCCCAAACCTGACATTTCTTTTTCTTTCTGTATTTCTTTGCAGTGTTCGCGAACAAGGACAGCATTACACACACGATCCAAATTCTAGGTTCCCTTGAAGCCTACACCAACTGCAACTTCAGCGGCGGCACACCGTTCCCAATTATTGCTGGAAGCAGCTTCCCGGTACGCACACTTCTATGTTTTGAATAAGAATTTCTCCTTTTTGGTGAACCTCCGATTTACATGCGGACAGAAAAGCCGAATCATTGTGTAATTTGATTGATAATTTTTTCAATCCACGTGAGGTGTGTGTTTCGAGGTTGTGTTTAAATTTGAATGAAGAGCAACCTCTCTCGGTTCATTGATGCCTAAACTCATTTCAGCAGCTCTTGGGATGCGATAATGAGTACGACCCTCAATGTACCAGAACATTGGTCATTATTTAAACCTCTATTGTACGCGAATATTGGTCAATAGTGCCTCATATATCTAATGTCCACCCACCCCCCTTGATTCTACTGTGTTAATCCCGAGAAAAGTCGTAGTTCGTGGTCTAAGGGCCGGTTCACACTATGGCCAAACTTCGAGAGGAGAAGACTTTGGACCAATGAAAATGCAGAAATGTCCAAAGTCCGTCCTCTCGGCCTTCACACTAGAGGCCGAAGACCAAAGGACGTCGCCTCCAAAAGAGCCTAGGTGGCAGCACTTTTGGCGCCAAGAGTTCAGCCTCTCGAGCAAGGTTCGGGTCGAGCAAAATGCTCGACCCAAACTTCCGTCGAGAGGCCGAACTTTTTTTTCATTAAAATATCAATGATTGACAAGATCTTGACCATTAGATTGGAGGGGTTATTTTGAGCAAGGAATAAAGTGGGATGCTCCTTTGGGTTTGGACTTTGGGCTCGGCCTTTGGAGGCTTCACACTATGGCTGTCCAAGTCAAGAGGCCGTGGAAGTTCATGGCCAAAGGTTAGGACTTTGGGCTTAACCTTTGGAGGCTTCACACTATGCCCGGCCAAAGGCTCCACTTACTATATTTTATTGACTATTTTCAGCTCATTTCTTTGGACTCTCAACAAAGTTTGGCCACTCAATCCCACGGCCTCTCGACTTGGACGGCCATAGTGTGAACCGGCCCTAACTTGCATTCAACGTGCCACTAGCTGTGGATAGTTCCTTTCGGAGTTCTGGACATGATTCGTGGGTTTTTGTGTTTTGCAGTACAAAGTGCCAGAAAGCTTGGAAAACCAAACCTTTTATGTAGCATGCTCCGTTACCGGCCATTGCCTGGCGGGTCAGAAGCTTAAAGGAACTGTATTGCCTGCTTCATCAGCTGCACTTTCTCCTATTTCTCCTTCGACCCCAGCTCCGAACAGCCCTGGTTCGATGGGCCCCGGTACCGGCCCTAGTACCAGTGACGGTGATCTCAACAGATACATTTGCTGGACCACCGCGGTCATCCTGGTTGGAGCTTGCTTACTGGCTTCCAATTAATTAGTCTAGAGTACCCATGGAGGCGAGGTTGATCGCATCCGGGTATGGGCGGGTATGTTTCATTATAGGCTAGTCATCGGTAGATTGTATTTGACTCTCCGTTGGATGTTAATATCATTCATTCTTTCATTCATTCATCAATTTATCAGAAATGTAGGGGATCTGAAATGATGATGCCCTTGTAGTCATTCATGAAGGCAGCGAAATGTGGATGCCTTCCAGAGTTTACGAAACAGTTTGTAATAACAGCATCTCAATATCCAAGTTACCAGCATTTTGATATTGAATCAGTGATGATACATAGGTTATCGTCAATTCAGATGACATGAGATGATAGGTAAGTTACTTAGACCTCTGAAATCAAAACAGGCTCAGCAGATCTTCCAATCCCATTCAGTTTGACGTTCTGTTATTTTCCTGCTCAAAGGGCCTACCGAATCGAGATGTGAAATTTGAAGCAGCTCCTATACTTAAACGATTTCATCACCTCATATGAGAGTCTACGTAAGGTAGACATGCCTAAATCAAACATAGCAATAATCTGGACACCTATATTGAGTGAGCATGATGCTTCTCGTGAGGGATAATTAGGGCTAAGTACGTGAAAGATAAGCATCCAGCAGCAGTGTGCAATGCACCTTTGCAATGAAGAAGTCACGAGATATCCAACCAAATGTGAGCAAGATTGAAGCATATCCCTTGATGAGGAGTTGATTCATCCTAGCATACAAAATTATTCATAAAATGTATGTGATTGAGTTATAAAACTGGAATTCCACGAATTTATTCATAAAATGTATGAGTTCCAGAATTGGAAAGGACACGCACATGCTTACGAGGAAGAGAGATCATTGCAAATCTTATTCAAGAACTGTACTCTGCGTTGTCACAAGGGATAATCAGTCTTATACGAAGTGAAGAGTTACTTTGTTTTGAGAATTTCGATGCTAAGTGTTCTATCAATGAATGTTTAATAAACTAATTTCATCTAAATTACCTAGTTTAAAAATCTTTGGGTGCAGCCGCATTGCCTTGTTAAGACACTGGTTAAGATAACTTCAGGCACAAATTAACTAATTCTAGGCCGCACTCAAGGGTCACCTAATTTTAGTCACATAACTAAATCTCAGCTAAGTTTCTAGAAAGGAGTTTTAACAAAGAACCTCAATTCCCCGTGGAGGCTAATGTCAACTAACCTTTTCTCTCCTCTGCCCGAGCTTGGCTCAAGCCTCACAACCTTCCCCCCTCTCTTCTCTCCTCCCTTGGCTTCCAACACTCCTCTCTCCCAGTGGGTTTTCCTTCCTCTTGATTTCTTGTTTGATTTGCATGCAATCAACTCGTGTGAGGTTTCTAGGGACATCCTCAAAAAATTCCAGCCCTGCAACAGTATGCAACCAAGAAGTTACATTTGTAGGTTGAGCTTTCGTGAGAATTGGACTCGAACTCCACCGGTTCATCTATAATTTGTGGTCGGTTCTCCCCGTTCATGGTTCTCAAGTTCTCTGCCCTAAAATGAATGGTGGTTTTCCTAAAGTCTTGAACTTCGACCCATTGTTTCTCGAACTCCACCGGTTCATCTGTAACTTGTGGTCGGTTCATTCAGTGCTACTCCGTGTCCACTGCAGAAATATAAAATCAAGAGCTTATTTATCGGACATGATTTTTCTGAGTACCATGTTTTTCATATATTACTCAAACTCCAGGAATATAGTGCTGGGTAAATGAATCTCCTGGAATCTTTGAAAGATTGTCATGCACCACGAATTTTGAGGGAAAGATAAAAGAAACAAGTACTGGTGCTTTTACAGATATGTGAATCCCTCCTGCGAACTTCAAAAACTCGAAATCTTAGTACTTGTTAAAAGGTGGACCTCATCATGAGTCATTCTAAACAAAATTATGAAGCTTGGCCTCTTCACCAAAATGTTGGAAACTCGACTCCAGGAACCGTGGCTCGAGTGAACATTAAAAGGGATCGACTCTCCAAGAGCAAATATAGGGGACAGCAGCAAACCATGACAAGTATCCTTCACAAAGTGAGACTACAGGGCGAAGTTAGAATTACAGAAACATCAGAAATCCTCCCTACTAAACAGGTATCGAGTAAATTGAACTACCATATATTGGAATGGATGGCAAAGATATTAGTAAATCACATTAGACCACATTGCAGCAACAGTAGTAGTATCAGGAGCTCAATGTAGATAATTCGCTGAACTAGCTCTTGGGATTACACTCATCAAGAGAGTTTAAAACCCTGGCGCGAGCTTCCACGCTGCAAAATACTGTGGTCACGCAGCAAAATATTGTGGTCACAATAACAAACCCCACCCCCCTCCACCCCCCCCCCCCAAAAAAAGAAAAAAAAGAACGAACCAGAAGGCACAGGAAGTACCTCTTGTCCCATCCTCGGCTTAAGTTGAACTTGCCGCAGCTCCGCCTCTGCAAGATCGCAACAAGCTCTAAAAGCTTTCCTGCAACACCATCCACTTCTGAATTATTCCTCCTTGCGCAAGAGCGAGAGCAAGATGCCCGGATTGAACAAGCGGTGGTTACAATAACAGGGACGAAGCTAACTCTTTGCAATTGAGGCTAATCCCTTGGCATTGTGTTTGCATGCCAGCATACAACAAAACTTTCACACTTTGAAGAACCGAGACACCGAGACATGGAGGGCCGAGAATGGTGTGGACGTGTGGAAGGCTGGAAAGCCATCGGGGAAGGAACACTAATTTTTCAATAGCTGTCCTAACTCGGCTCTTAGCTTGTTGACTTTGTCAAGTTTGCTGACCGGGTGGTGCGACCTCCGAACAAATTAGGGGTGGCATTCGGTCAACTAATTTCTTTTAACTCTTGAGTTAAGTTACCACGGCTAACTAAGCAGTGCAGCTGCACCCTTAGCTGAGTTGGTGAAATTAATCTAGTTTAAGCTTAAGTATGAGAGGGTGGGTCTTTTGAACAGGAGCATGACCGAATTTCCATCTGGCCCACCGTCCTCGCAGGTGCTTTTGTAAAATAACTCGAACTCTGCATGAGGTGTCGAAAGCATGAATGAGTGTACTTGCAGCAGAGTACGAAAGGAAAGCTTTCTTCACTTCTCTTGGGCCTCTCGTCAGGGAAGAGGATTAAACTTCGTGCGTCGTGCTAAGCCTCGGACACGAATGATGTCACCCAAACTACGTGCCATTGCAACAAAAGAAATTGGCTTCTGTGTATCCTGAACACAGCCTTTCTCAAATTTCTCTCTCTCAGAGCTGAAGGTTCACTGAGCACTTCGAAACGTTCTCTGCATATCAGAGGACAACATGAAAGCGATCTAGATAACTGCAGGCGCTAGATTATCACCAAAGTCACTTGGGTCTTGTGCCTCTCTGACAGCGGTCTCTCTCTCCTGCACACACACACACACATTCTAACACCCGATTGGCACAAATTGAGGATTTGGCTGCTCCGAGAACGTTAGCAAAGGATTAATGGCGGACACAGAAGACATGTCAAGCTCAATCGAAACCCCTAAGTTGAGGATGGACCCTAAAGTGATTGAAGCCTACCAACGCAACGGCTTCGCAATCGTGCGAAACTTGTTCAGCGAGACAGAGTGCAACCAATTCTCCGACTACTTCACAGCGATGATCGAGCGAGGGGGGGATGGCTATGCCGAAACGGATGTTGACACTCAGCATCCTGACCCCCTGAAACGTTACCCTAGGCTGCTGCAACCTCATCGGAGCGACGAGGTTGCATTCGGATACATGACCGACCGACGAATTCGAGACTCACTTACATCGCTCAGCATGGGTGCGGAGCCATTCGCTGTGCAGACCATGGTGTATTTCAAGCCTCCAGGAGGCCGAGGGCAGAATTTGCACCAGGACAACATGTATCTTCTTGTGCACCCGGGCACATGCATAGCCGCATGGCTCGCCCTCGATGACTGCGACGAGGAGAACGGGTGCATGGTCTTTGTTCCGAACACAGCTGAGTTGCCAATCATCTGCCAGGTTGAAACCCCAGGGCTGGATGTGGAGCAGTGGGGGAACATTGAAACACCTCTGCCTCCTCACAGTGCTAAACCGGTGCATGCGTTGATGAAGAAGGGAGATGTAGTTTTCTTCAATGGCAATGTCGTCCATGGATCCTTCAAGAACCGGAGTGAGACAAGGTTTCGAAGATCCCTAATCGGCCATTACATTGCTGCTGAGGCTAAGCAGGTGGCCAAGTACTACTTCCCTGTGTTTCGTTTGGACGGTACTAGACTTGATGAGGGTTTCGAACAAAGTGCACCTGGTGGCCCTTGTGGAGTCTACGAGAACGATGACATCAAATTGTCGGGCACGTTCAAGGCTTGGGAGGCAGCTCATTAGCGGAATTCTGGCCTTCTCCGATGTAAGAATCTCTTGCCTTCTCATCGAGCTGCTCGCTTTCGCATCTTTCCCGTATTAAGTGTGCCCTCCTTCATTCTTTAATGTACAGTTACATAATAGGAAGAGCAAGAAAATTGTCGATGTATCTGATTACTCTCTCGGAGTTGCATAACCAGTGTAGCCCTTGTCAGTGTGTATATGGATCTGGAGTAGAGCCTCACATTTATTGGTGACAGATTACGGTGTTGTAAGTTAGTCGTAAAGAGGAGATTCAAGTAGTTTACATATGTACAGTTAGGTCTTCAGTTTTTGGTCTCACATTCCTAAGGGTTTGGAGAATTCTCGCCCTTTCTCCTTAGATTTCTGCCCAACTCTGAATAGGTAGAGGGCAGTCAAGACAATGTAGGAATGAAACATGGGAATCAATGTATGCTTCATTTGGAGACTTTAATGAAAGTGATTGGAAATTCTGCTGGATTCAAGCTTTCTTCTTTGTTAACTTTTTGAGAACGACGTTCCGAAAATTACAAGTCTGACTACCTATCAAGTTCCTGATGTCAAACGACTCTAAGGCAAGAACAGAAGAACAGAAGTGACAGTAACATCCAGCTGTTACTATTGTCCAAGTTTTCGTATAATGTGCAAGGAAAAGCAATGGCAAATTCATCATGCCCAAAATTGGTCTGCTTCATCGAGGGAGAGTCGAGGAGATGGATGCCCTTCATGAGCTTCCTGTGATTGATTTGGTAGACGTTGAAATTCCGGGAAGCTTGCAAGGAATAAGGCTTCTTCTACATTATGAACCCTAAAACTCAAACCCCTGTCCCAACATCCCATCGCCATAGCCAGGGTCGGTCATTCGGCGCCATAGCCATTTCCTGCTGCATAATTTGAGCGTGATTCGAGCTTTGTAGGGATTGCTGCGCTCAAGAGCACGGCGGTAAATCTGCACACGACTTGGGGGTGTGAATACCTTTTTGCTGTTCAATTTGTGATCGAATCAATGCTGAGTTATTCGGGGTCTGGTGTAATGTGCCGATCGTGGAATACAATAAGTTAGATGCTTTACCACGTTGTCGATTTGTCTAGGTGTGCCAAGAAGAGGATAGAAAAATCATGGAGAAGAGTATTCAGGGTAGGCAGGTTGAAGAAACATCGACAAACATGTACAACTGCCAGGTTGAAGAAATGGCCAACCCTCTCGATATAATCTGCTAGGTGATCTGCCTGAAGAAACATATAATGTACTGTTCTGCACGCAAGGTGAGTTGCCATTCATTTACATTGAAAGCACGGTGCCTACAGTTCATTCAGGTTCTTCTCATATCGTGTCTGAAGCTACTTGCATGGCTATGTGATTGTAGCTTACAGAGTATTATCTGAGTGTCCATACACCATAGGCTGCGCTGAGGAATTGTACATGTGTAACTCAATATAGGAGATGCCCAACCATCCTAGTATAATCTACAAGGTGATCTGGGTGAAGACAAGTGTAATGTACTGTTCTGAACACTTCACACAAGATGAGCTGCCATTCATTTACATTGAAAGCATGGTGTTTACTTACAGTTCATTCAGTCCTTCTGATATTACAGGACACCACTTGCATGGCTATGTGAATGCAGAATAGGTAGTACTGAGTGTCCATAGTCCACAGGCTGCGCTGAGGAGTTGTACCTGTGTTTCTCAACATAGGAAATGGCCAACCATCTTGGTATAGTCTGCTAGGTGGTGATTTGACTGAAGAAAACTAGAATGTACTACTCCGCACACCAGGTGAGTTGCCATTTATTTACTTTAAAAGCACGTTTCCTACAGTTCATTCGGGTTCTTCTCATATCGTGACTGAAGCTACTTGCATGGCTATGTGATGGTAGGATAGAGAGCACTATCTGAATGTCCATAGTAGTGATATGGCTGAAGAAAACTAGAATGTACTATTACGCACACAAGGTGAGGTGCCATTCATTTACATTGAAGCCACGGTTCCTACTGTTCATTCAGGTTCGTCTGATATTGCCTGAAGCTATTTGCATGGCTATGTGGTTGGAGCATAGACAGTATTATCCAAGTGTTCGTAGTCCATAGGTTGCGCTGACCTTCCTACACATTTACAAATGCTTTTACCGTCTCAATTGGATGTGCTAACTATCATGTCCTAATGGCATGTATAGTATCCTTGGAGAAGTGGAATAGTTGAAAAATGAATCCCTGTTAGGGCTACTTACCTTACTACAAGAGTGCTTCTACCTCTTTGCATCTCTTTGCTGAAGGATACTAGTACTAGTAGGGTTTGGTTGACATCTCCTACGTATTTGAAGTGTGAGCTTCCACCATGCATTGGTCCTAGTAAATCGACACAATTTCAAATCAAGCTCTTCGCTTGGTTTCTATTTTTTAACCTATGTCTTCTCCTGTCGTTACTCACATGATTGTGTATGTCAGTGCAGCAGTCGAGATTTTTGTCACCTTTGGCAACTATTCTGATACCCATGGGTAGGTTCTTTGGTATCATTATTTATGTAGATTATTGATACCATGCATCACCTATATACTGGTCCAACATTGGTTAAAACCCAGCTTGTCCACCTTAGAACTTGTTGCAAATAGGAAATATATTCCCTACTTCACATTCATTGTGATGTTGACCTGCCAAAACGTTAGCAATGTTAGGAAATTCTTGTTATCTAATATGATCTCCTTGCACGATTTTGAGTTGTTGCAGATCACAATACATAATGACAGGTGAAGGCCTTCATTGCATGGTGGTGGTCACAGACAGAAAGAGGGTTCTATCTAGAGAGCAACAATTTCTCTCTTGTTCTCGTCGATTATTGGAGCCTTTTGGACTTTTATTTATTGAAGAAACTCGATTTCAACAACAACTGGATGACTTCATTGAAACTAGTGCCAAGTAATTAATCTCTTCCAACCTTTTTCTCCATTTGCACTATGAAACTTTCAATGTTTACAGATAGAATATGTAAGGCTAGGTCAGCCTTGCACGAATGGATTTACAAGTGTCCACTAATTGCAAGCTTTCGTGGTATTTGCTGTTCACACAAAGATGTTTAAATTTCTTATCTCGATGTCAACCTTGTGGAGCCTCGTGTCAATGCTTTTGGGTCCAGATAAGGTGTTGCAAAAGGGGGGTGTGTGTATATATATATATAAAATCTTTATTTTGTCCACTTTTATGCTGGATTACACGACGAGTTCTCAACCTTGGGAAGAGGAATAGGTCATTAGATTAGTGAATTCAAACTCCTTCTGAGTCCCCATAACATTATTCAGCTGCTATCAGCTGTTCCATTCCATTCTAATAATAATCTGTGACAGTGCTTCACCTAAATCTTAATCATTTTTTAGGTTGAGTCTACTTATTGACAAGCATTCGCAAGGTGTAACTCTAACACCTCACATGACATATTCTTGGTCCCACCCAACCTAGTCACTCAGATGAATAATGTTATGCCTTCTATCAGCTCTTCCTCATCTAGGAAAATGTATAATCTTTTTTATTTTCCAGACATTACCCCATTCCCAAGCAAACATAAATACTGCCATATCTTGGTCGTATTTCATATTTAATGCACACACTGGGTAGGTGGTGATTACCTAAAATGAAAGCTTGCGATGTGACTTAACTCTTGAACGCACAATCTATTCAAATACTTCCATAAGTTATACTGATAATTGCACATTAGTGATTTATGAACAAACAATCTATAATTCGAAGACAAGGTTAGCTTGCTTGTGAACCCTTTTGATGTACAATTAAGGCAGATGGGTCTTGAACAGTTACTTTTTCCAACTAGCCTACTTCTAGGATATGAAACATGTGATTATCACAAGATGATTGACAACTTCAAATCGACTCAATGATAACCACTTTCTCATACTTGTTGGAGCTCATATGATTATCTTGAACCATTATCAAAGTGAATATAGATTCTCATGCTCATTAAAGAGTCATATAGGTCCCCACACTTACACAATTATGTTGATAGCTAGAATGGTTAACACATTTTGAGCATGCAATTCAATCACTTCTAACACATGTCCTGATACGAAAAGCAACAACATAAGGCTGACTAGTCTTAAGCACTTTTCATCTCTGGATTGCAGTGTGACATGTGCAATTGAGGAGGAAGTCTGCACCTAAATTGATCAGTCATGACTCACAATGTTTGAAGCGGTAATATTGCAAAGCAATTACTTCAAACATCGAACGTGAATAAAAATGCATCATAGCTTTGGACATTGATACTCCAATTAAGGCATTTTCTGATAAGCAATCAGGGTGTTGAAATCGTCAACTGCAGATAAAGCATCACAAACACTATATCTCCATTTTCAAATTACTTCATGCGCATTCTTTCAGGTGCAATACACCCCCAAAGACTTGAGTAACAATATTTTGGTGTCCTTATCAACTAAAATGAGCCAATTGGGCCATTATGAGACAATCCTTTTGTCACAATTGATGAGATCTTCCATATTACAATTGATTATTTGCATGGTTTTATAAACATGTGTGGGTGTATTGGAATGGTTGAGTTGTATTTTAAGAACCCTCAACGGGTATTCTCTCGTACCAACTAGCAATCATTATGTTCCCTACATTAAATTGAGCGGACCAATTGGCTCATTTTAGTTGATAAGGTGACCTGTAACAAATGAGTAGCTACACTAAATATGTTATTTAGTGTCACATGGTATTTTATGTCAATATGGTAACTTTTCGGATGACACTCATGAACAAGTGAACAAATATTGTCATGGATAATGGATGCGTTCATTAATTGGCCACAATCCTACCTTCTCTTGTCGGCAACTTGTGATAAAATATTGTCATGGATGATTGAAATCTGGATGGAAATTCACTTGATAAGTGACAGTAATTGAAACACTGTAAATCCATAATCCTCCAAAAGAATTACAAGGAATCATAAATATGTTGAGTTAACATTTAGTGTTGGTGACACTATACCGCAGTTTACAATTAGTATTGAGCAAGACAATTAGAATTGGTGACACTCAATATCATATTCAGTGTAGCCTCTCTTGTTGCCGTGATCTACAACAAGCAATAAGATAGGTCATGAGCTACCAAAGAAATACTGGATAAAAGGCCATCAGGTGCTCATCACCACATTCTAAACTCTTAGGAGTCGCATCAGGGCTTCAGTTAAAAAACTTTAAAAAAAAAAAAAAATGAGCATCAAAATCTTTCTGTTGACGTGACGTCCACCATATACTCATGAAGTGCCTAACATATTTAGTCATTAATAAAAGAAAACTAGACAACCAACAAATACCTAAACAACCACCCCCATGAAGGTTAACTCGTGGAAACGACACTAAGAGTCCTATTAGTGTGGGTGGAAAATTAGAGTGGGAATAATTAACGTGAGCCACACTAATTTCCAATCAAGGTGGAAGTAATGTGGGTCCAAGACCCAGTTCTTCCCCTAAGTCTTCATGGAGATTTTTGACCAACACATTAGATATTAGCTATAAGAGGAAACTACCACAACATAAAATAATCATGCACATTAATTTTTTAGAAAAATAATTAAAGTGGCCCATTCTAATTTTCTACTATAAATTTAGTGTGGATTGAAAACTAATGTGGCCCCACATTAATGCCCATCATGAGAACTAGCATGGTCTCTAGGAAGCTATTGTAGCCCACAATAATAGGACTACCCGGTGTTCGTAATCCACGGGGGGGTCACTCCATTGTCAAGTTGAACACCACGTGTGACCAAAAAAAATCTTCTTTTAGTAAGTTGCACCACCAAAATGGGTCAAAATTTTATCAAATTTTTTTCATGAGTAAATATACACAGTACCTATGACAAAGTTTAAAGTGGTAACTAAATTTGATGATTTGTTTTTTTCATAAAACATACCGTTTCTAACTAGAATGACACAGATTGAACTAAAACAATTACTAAAAAAAATAAAGATGACCAAAAATTTTAAAAACAATATACAAAAGATACTATCAATGGTTATGTATATGTAGAAAAAATATCATAAAATTTAAAATTATATATGGCATGTAATATAGGGGTAGCAAACTTTGTCCGCATGTGGTGTCAACTTGACAATGAAATGACCTCCCCATGTCCTAATCACCCAAAATTGAGCAAGGATAGGTAGAAAACCCTCCCCTATAACAAGGAGATTCTTGAACAAAATAGGGCCAACATGCTCAAATTCGCGTTGGTGGGGATTATCATGATTATTATTATTGTTGCTATTACTATTATTGTGTTGACGTGACAAAGAGCCGCTTTACACACGTGACCAAGGGTTGTGAGAAAATTTGATGTAGGATTCTCGTGGTCATGGTCAAGACTCAGTGTTCCGTAGACCATGACCAAGACAAATCCACACCAATATTTTTGAAGCCTTGGTCACATGACTTAGTGTAGAGTAGACTTAGATTGGGACATAGTCTTTTTAAAGTTTTTTTAAAGGTTAAAAATGTGGAATTGTTAACATAAGTTGTACTAAAACAGAAGTGATTAAATCATTATTTCTAACAAAGTTACCTTCATTTTTTTGTTGAGATAACCTATTTGGGTTCTCTCGCTGCAAAATCCAAGTGGTCATCGAACATTATCCATTTTTGAGCATGTAGGATTCCATGTACTTTCTCATGCATTCTTTGATGGTCACTTCTAATTATGGTGGCCTTGCATGAAAAAAAGTGGGATCAATGCTTGTTTCTCAACCAATGAGAGACTTTAGAAAGAGGTGGTCATGGTCGCTAGTGACTAGTTACTAGAGTAAACATACCAAATAGTCACTGAGGACCTATTTGTCCTGAAATTCATCAGATGACCAATTGGTCTTGGAACAATGAACATGGAGAAACGACCACCAATTAGTTACATATGAATTGGTTGAGTTTGAGAAATAGCCAATTCAAATTCAAGCCTTCAAGAAAATGACTGATCCAGTTAGAGGAATTTACAAAATATCAATAAGGAATCTAAACCGAAAGATGTCGACAGTGTGACCGGTTGGTCTTGGAACAATGAATAGGGAGAACTGACTGCTCGTTACAGATGAACCAGTTGAGTTTGAGAAATAAACGGTTGAAGGTCAAGAGCTTCAAGAAGTCTCTGTGGAATACACCTCAAATTAATAAAGAAAAACCCAAGGATCGCAACATGTAACTGGTTGGACTTGGAAACACTAGGATTTTGATTGATTTTTGTCCAAAAATCTTCCCAGACATTTTCTTGGAAACATTGGGATCTCGACTGATTAAGGTAGAAATACCCAAAGCGGTGAATGACCACTAGTGGTGTACTAGACTAGGGGTATAATGATTCTTGTGTGGACCCAAAATGGTTAATTGCAACAGTGGTGGCCCAAAAAGGATGCACTGCTAGATGGGATGCAATGAGTGACCGGATAGGTGTTGTTTCACACCACATGCAATCACTTTTGGATGCCATTAAGTTAACCGTTTTGCGTGTCTTTGTACGCGGAGTAGAATATTGTGATGTTTAGATTAGAAAGACTCTATTATGCAAGTAGGAGATTTGACTTACTTGCCTCTTTGAAAAAATGTAACTAATTCTTTACAAGGAATCAAATTACAAAACAACTTGCATTCCTCATCATTTCCTCTTCTCCATCTCTGAAAAACATTGCACAAAATTTCAAGCCACTCGTTCTAGCCGAATCACCTTATTTTCACTGCGTTAGGTAGTTCTACCTTATGCCCAAACATCTCGCCAACCACTGCGCTCGTCTGCAGTCTGGAACCATATCCATGTACTCTACCAAGAATCTGTGTGGCAGGTAACTGACAGTTTCCCAAATCTCATATGGATTAAATCAAAACCAGAAATATGTTTTTGTGTACCACAAATGTACAAAAAAAGGATTCATTCACCACTGTAAGGGCATCTGTTTTCTGGTGAATCCAAATTTGCACTCGCAACTACACCTTATTTACCTAGTTCCCCAGGCAAATGAGAGCTCCAAGTAGCGTCATTAGATTCAGTCATATGTTCGTTTTGTGCGACACGTGTAATATGGGCTTGAGATCTCGGTTTCGAAGATTGAATGGATGCCGATTGCAAGTTGTCTCACCTGCCTTCCCACGTCCAGGGGTCAATTAAAATAAAAGCTCGATAATTTGTGAGCCATAAAGCTCAGAAGATGTCTTATGTGGCCCTAATAACGGTGGGCACTTCCAGCTCCACAAGCATTTCTGAGAGTTTGAATCAGCTTGGAAATCGTCTCATCTGGTCAACAATTGTGAATCATGAAGATTGTCACTTCAAGCTCTAGAAACAAAGTAAACACGCAAAATTTATAAGTGTTCTTGGCTAGGGTTGGTGTATCGTGCTCGAGAGGCCCCGCCTCCCCTTGGTGTGGAAGCGTTTTTTCTCTTTAGTTATGCATTTGGCGTTGGCTTTGTTGGTCTTCTGTCTCAAAAACCAAAAATAAACAAAAAATAAAATAAAATTATAAGTGTCCTCAGAGAAGATTCTTTTTTCGTAATGATTACATTGGTCATTTTTATTGGGTTCTTATATTCTGAGCACACAATCCAACTTCATCACCACACATGTCAATTTGATGTTCACTCTTGAATACAAGCCTTGTCATATACCACTCAAATACATGCATCCATCAAATTAAGAAGAGTGACACCACACAAGATATGTGGGCCTTATGTGGTCACCCTTCTTAAGTAATAAGACACCTAGAGTTGAGGTGGTATATGGTAACTTGAAGGCTTGTTGATAAGAACGGGCACCAAAGTGACACATGTTACGGTGCGATTGGAAGTGCATGGATGTGCAAATGGACATGATGTGGCCCCTAGTCATTACGTCACATCATAAATGACGTGATGCTATCACATCGCATCACGTCTAGACATGACACCTGCCGACATGGTTTTTTACTACAACATTTTTATAATTTTGGGAAAATGCTCTAATCAATTTAAACTAGTGGTTAACTTCTTTAAACAAACAATTAATTCTAAAAAAATATTTAAAAAATTGTATTGTCAAATCTTTTTATTGCAAGATTGACTATTTAGAAATAAATCTAGATTGTTCGATCTTGTTATTACAAGATTAACCGTTCAGAATCAAATTTAGACCAGTAGACCTTGTTATTGCTAGATTAACCATTTAGAAGAAGAAAAATTGGACCATTAGATCTTGTTGTTGCAAGATTAACCATTCCCAAAAAATCAGTTTTTCTTTCTTTCTTTTCCTAGAAGTTGACTATTAAACCAAAAAAATTAAAAATTAAAAAATAAAATATAAAATTGGACTGGTAGATCTTGTACTCAAACAAAATCTAACAACCCAATTTTTTTGAAATTTTTGGAATTTGTTTTTCTTTTGCAGTCGACTAGGGGGTTGATAGTTTCAATTTACCCTTCGGCAAATTGTCATGTTTACCGCTTGCCGACATGACTTTTTTGGTATGGCGTAATGTTTTTGTCACAGGACGTGATGTGACATGATGGATATGGACGTGAAATCCTTGGGAATGTGTGCTCAAAACATATGCACCATTCCAATCTCTAGGTTCGACTAATAACACAATTGGGAGGGCCTTTGCCATCATTTTGAGGACAAAGAGAGTTGACTAATCTTGTCATGATCAATTACATGCCTAAATAAGATATGTCATCTCTATTAGAAACATGTTAAGTTAGTATAACTGACAATATGTATCCCTCCTTTGAAGTGTCCAGATACTCTCGTTACTAATCAACATACATTTTACTAAGTTTCCATGTACACATAGGGATGAGTCCTCTTTTAAATAGGTATTACTTATGCATATTGTCTACACAACATTCTTCCTAGAAGTGTTAGGGTTCCGTTGTCTTTAACTTTTAACCTGTAAATATGGAATGCCTTCATTCCCAAAATGAGTGTAGGAAACATAACAGATTATGTCCTATGAAATCACATGATTCCTAGGTGCATAAAAGCCCAACATGAAGGTCTTTGCGCAAGTGATAGCTCACGTTTGCAATTACTTAACAACCCTCAATCACGTCCATATGGCTTCTTCACTATTTAATAATATATGTCAAGTGGCTAACAAAAAGAATCCTAGTTGTTATTTGGTGAAGATCGTAATTCCATAATGAAGAGTCCAATTCTGAAGGATTCAGGGAGGTGGTTCCAAACCACGTAGCCTCACCTCTTAGCAACTTATTAACAAGAGGAAAGAATTTAAACAAGGAGGTGTCAAGAAAATCAGATAAGCACTCTTCACATAAACCTCCTACTCCAATGTATTCATTGTTTTTGTAAGTCCATTACGCAAATTTTAACACCGACTATGGGAGTTTATTTGTAGTTATTGAGGTTTAGACTACAATAATTTTCAAGTTCTTAACACTGCATACAATGACCGACTACCAATAGGTTGTTCCCATAGAATTTCTCAGAGGATCCTTGATAGAAGTGAGCAACTCTTCAAAAGGCGTGTAGCGTTTTGCAAAAGAAGTCATCACCTATGCCCATGCTCCCTAGGATATCACACAACATTTTAATAGTACATTAGGTGTCAATGGACTTCTTAATTGTTATCAATGTCAACAAAGCTTTCATTTTTTCTAAGATATAAACAACTCTATAAAATCTGAAGTAGAAATGGCTTTTAGATTTAAGTAAGTAAGGAGGGTCAATTAGATTTAAGTAAAGTCCGGGGGGTGGACTCTTCATGGGAAACCTAAAAAAAATCTTCACAAAATTCAAAGTTAGTGTATAGTTTTGAATCACTTTCACTTGAATCTAGGTAGGGATCAGGAGCTCTCCACTTTACCATGCTTGCACCCTTATACTAAATTTTTCATTTTAATGTGATAATTGCCCACACTACATAAACAAAATATAAATCATGAAATAAACAAACCTTTACTACATATGTAGTCCACTTTCACTTTCCAGCAATAAAATTATTGAACATTTTTTTCATCCATAGGGTTTAACTCATAATAACATGACCTTCAAACGCATGTCATTGGGTTGAACTAAGGTAAGTTGGATGAAACTAACACATCTGGGGCCATTCACGATCAGCAGGGTTGTCTATCGCGACGTCCTGCCACCGTCATGACGTCATGACATGTCGTGTCGGGGCGGACCCCTCCGTCACGACATAATACGGTCCACGTAGGGTCATACTAGGGGGAAGCTAGTAGGGTGGGTAAAATACTTACCTTCTTGCCAAGGTGGCATCCAATGTGGCAGAAAAATCCGACGTGGATGTGCATATTTCCCTTGCCAGGTAAATCATTTTGCCTTTGTGTTTATCATTCTGTTAAAATCAAAGTAGTAAAATATGACAAATGAGGGTGTGGGGGGGAGGGGAACGGAGCGGACGGGGACGGGAACGGGGGCGGGAACGGATGCGGACGGGGGGAACGCTGGATGGAGGGCCGGATGGGGTACGGATGGGGGCCGGATTGGGGTTCGGATTGGGGGGGGAGGGGGTTCGGACTCGGGGGGGGGTAGTCATTGGTTGGAGTAGCAATATACGTGCGAACAAATGATAGGGTATTTTAAAAACATGGGGGCTAAAAATTATAAATGGACTTAAGAGTAATATAGGGTATCAAAAATGGCACTGGACATCTTTAAAGTACTATAGGGTATGGAATAATAGGTAATTTGGAATTATAAGTAATGCAAGCCATTTTTCTATTAACCCAAAGTAGAAATTTACATAATGATAGCATGTGAAAAAAACAAGAGAATTGAAAGTAATACCCCCCTATAAAATAGTGGTTGTTCGCACCTATATCCTTAACTTTTTAACACACTGCCCCCCCCCCCCCAAGGGTTCGGATTAGGGGGGACAGGGTTCGGATGGGGGGGGGGGCGGATGGGGTGCCGGATGGGGGAGGGGAGGGGAACGTAGGGAGCGGGGGGAACGGGGGGAACGGGGGGGGGGGACGGGCGCTAGTAATTTTTTTCCCACTTTACCTCTACTTTGCTGACATGACACCATATGTGGACATCATAAATCCTACGTGTCCTGATTGGGGTAATGTAATTACACAAAAAAATACGGTAAAATTCAAGTTCGTCAGGATAAAGACGGCATCCGGCATAATGTCGTGACAGATACGTGTCGTGACGCCACGACATTATGTCGGGATTAGCCTCCGTCACGACACAATAGACAACCCTGACGATCAGGGTACTACTTTCGGGACAAACGACTTAAGGACTTTGTCGCATTGATCTTGGTTTTTATCATGATTTACTATTATTTGATCAATAAATTTTACATAAATAAGTAGATAGTTCATAAGCTTTATCAAGAAATATTTTTATTATTATTTAATAATCACCCTAAACCCTAAACCCTAGGCCACATCAGTGGCATTTTTTTGCTATTTAGATGTGCATTGGTGGTCAATTATTTCTTGTTATGTATCTTGGTATCTTGGTAAAAGTGTCATGTGTTCATTCATATAAATTTTTTTGTCCAATTCTAATACTAGACGTTCCTTTTACGTGTGGCCGTGAGTATATGTATGTTTGGACATGTTTGGTGCCACATGTAAAGTTGGGCAATTGCTATTCAACACATATTTGGTTCTATTGGTACACACTTGAACGATGAGTGTGAGGAAAAAATTTGGGATCGTTTCGATTGATTCTTGTTGTCCTTTTCATTCCTTGATCCTAAGGTGAACAATTAAGACAGCACTCCTGAATGTCCTTTAAGGAATCAAAATGATATCTTAGATGACCCTATTCCTTCTAAATTAACTTTGTCAGTGTACTCGATATGGAGTATGAAATGTAGGTATGATCCAAAATATGCTTCACAATACAAATCTAAGCATACCAAGCATGTGAAGTTATCCAAAAAAGTCCGTTTTCCGTTAGACGGCCAAAAGTAGTACCCTAACCGTGAATGGCCCCATCTATTGTCAATTTTCTCTAAACATTAGGGGCCCCTTTTGTACATCTATCTTTAGTTTGAAATTCTTAATAACCTTTTTAAATGTACACACTATAGAAAATAAATAAATAAATAAAAACCTCTCCCTTATATAATATATCATGTACGCTAATACCTCAAATCATACCCCTTTCTACACTCTTGTTAGTTCGTACGAGGTATGAAGAGTTCTGACACCCCCCGGGTCTACTTCACTCTTAGCTTCCGAATTCCGACAACTATGAAAGTAGATACTAAAAATCTATAGTCTACTTCTATGGCTACAAATCTTGCAGCTTGCATAAATATTTGTTATAACATCATCATGGCCTACTCTTATTAGTATCCTTAATATGGATCATTGTTATTGTTTTAATTTTTCTAGCTAAGACATATAGCTACTTGCCACTCTTAAATGACAAGGTACATATTGTATTTAGTTTTCCGTGCTTTGACCCATCTTCACTTTGACTACCCATAAGCTTGGCAAAGGAATTCCACTTTTAAAACTTGAAATGACAATCTCTAAAATTCCATGGATAACTTGATGAGACTGTCCCTGATCGAATCCAATGGCCAAAATTTTATGTGGAAGTGCCCATAGTATTAAGGTAGCATAGAAACCTTTTAAGGTAGATGCAATTGACATTTAAGTATATTTGGACAAACTACTTGTCCAAAAAAAGTAGGAGATGTGCACTTTTGGGGACAAAAACATCTAACGACAATAACAAAAACAACAACCACTGCATTTTTATAGTTTTGCGATCTAGTGTACGTCATATTGTCAATTGGAATTGCCCAAAATTCATGCATTAATCCACATATACTTAAATCCTAGACATGTGCCTTATTCAATTACTTATTTTAATTAGACACTTATATTTGATTGGCATGTGGTTTGGCTTGGTTCCAAAAACATATAATTAAAAGACAAGTGTTTCGAAAAAGATAAGACTACATGCTCAAAACATATTACCCATTCTAGGTTCAAAAGTCAACATAATTGAATGGACCTATGTGACCATTTAATGGGCAAGAGAATCTTCACTTCGATGATAAAGAAGATATTCATACGAGCTCCGAACTTTTCGAGGAAAGTGGCTACAACCTCGATTTGCATCTGCTAACCATCTCGCACTAACGCGTGCTTCACTTCCTAAGAGGCGGGCTACGCCTTCGGAAGTAGTTCTCATTCAAGATCCATCTACCTTAA
The DNA here is from genome assembly GCA_950295325.1 of Polytrichum commune. Lineage (NCBI taxonomy): Eukaryota > Viridiplantae > Streptophyta > Polytrichopsida > Polytrichales > Polytrichaceae > Polytrichum > Polytrichum commune. The sequence continues at coordinate 26,957,722 of OX485805.1, forward strand.
TTGGAAACTGATGCAAAAATCCGTTACGGAATTTCGTGAATTGGATTCTCCGCATCACATGATCACACCAAACACTCATGATGCTCACCTACCCGGCACAGGCCCGCACTCACATTTAAACGCTCCGCTAGAATCGAAGGAGCCACAGCACTCATCAAGCCTCGACTTGCTCCCGATTCTCAAGCTTCCCTCAAAACCGGAGCCATCGATCCTAGCCTGGGAGCCATCAAAACTCCACTAGCACTCTGAAGCTCCCGATTCTCAAGCTTCCCTTCAAAAAGGAGCCATCGACCTCAGCCTGGGAGCCATCAAAACTCCACTAGCGCTCTGAAGTTGCCGTCAAGCCGAGTAGTAGTAGAATTCCGGACAGTGAAAGAAACAAGTTGCTGCTTGGTGGCTGCTTGTTGTTGTCGTCGTCGTCGTCGATTGAGATGGAGACCACAGCCAAGCGGATTAAACTTGTGGATGTCACCTGCGTGGGCCTCTTGGCGCTCGTGTTGTCAGCAGCCGGGTACTGTGAAGCGGGCATTCCCGGGTGCATGAGCGGCCAGCTGACTTCGCTGCAGGCGTGCCTGCCGGCGGTGGAGGGGGACAACCCCCCGAAGCCCACCGAGGCCTGCTGCGTGGCCATCCGCGGCACCGACACCGCGTGCCTCTGCAACATTGTGATGGCCTACTCCAACTCCATGGGCGTCAACTACGAGTCCGCCATGCTCCTGCCCAAGCTCTGCAAGCACACCGTCCCCGGCGGCCTCACCTGTGACGGTTCTCAATCCACAATCCCACACTCTCCTTCTTCTTCGTCCTCACTCGTCTTCTTCTTCGTAACCTTCTTATATGCATCTTCATGTTTCTGGGTCCCATCCACAACAAGGTGGACCGAATTCGTGTCACGTGTCACGTGTCACCCTTCTTTCTTTCAGTCGTTGACACTCCTTTGAATAGTTATCTAGTTTTTTCATTTGAACTATACATCAGTTTATTTTAGTGTCAAGAGTTGAAGTATTGTCATCACATTGATGGGTGGTTTGTGCTTTTGATCGGTAGCATTGCCTCAAACATGAGTCGTTATGAAATGTAAGGGCCGCTCTTTTTTATATTTAGTCCTATAGTGTACAACTCTACAAGCACACCGTCCCCGGCGGGTTCACCTTTGACAGTACTCAATCTATAATCCCATATTGTAGTCTTCTTTGTAACATTATATACATCATGATGTTTCTGGGTCCCATCCACAACAAGGTGGACCGAAACCATGTCACGTGTCATGTGTCACCCTTTTTTCTTTCAGTCGTTGACACTCCTTTGAATAGTTATCCAATTTTTCCATTTCAACTTTTACACCGGTTTATTATAGTTTTAACAGTTGGAGTATTGTCATCACATTGATGGATGGTTTGTGCTTTTGATCGGTAGCATCGCCTCAAATATGAGTCGTTATGAAATGTAAGTGCCACTCTTTTATATTTAGTCCTATAGTATACAACTCTACAAGCATGTTGTCCTAGGTGGGTTCACCTGCAACAATATTCAATCCATTATCCCATACTCCCATCTTCTACGTAACATTATATACATCGTGATGGTTTTGGGTCTCATCCACAACAAGGTGGACCGAAACCGTGTCACGTGTCGACTTTTTTTTTCCAGTCTTTGACACTCCTTTGAATAGTTATCCTATCACGGTATGCGGCGTCGGTGGCCGCACCTTATCCGTGGGATTTCATCCATTTACATTTGGATGGATGAATCTTAGAAGTTAGAGAGATGCACCTAAGTGAGGATCCTGCTCCTTAGCTTGGCATTCTTGCCAAGTAAGAAAGAAGAGAGTCAAAGCCTTCTAAGAGCTCTAAATCTCTCTTCAAATGCACACAATGAGTCAAGTTATCTCTCACTCCACCACAGGAGAATGTGTAAGAGTGTAAGGGGATAAGAACTCAAGATTTATTGCAAAAACATGTGTGGAGGTGTGTTGTTTATGTGTGTTTTTGCCATGATTTAGTTGTATTTGTTAATGGTGGTTGGCACTCGAGCTACAGTGACACACGATCGCTATTTACACGACAATCGAGTTTTTCCATTTGAACTTTTACATCGGTTTATTATAGTGTCAAGAGTTGAAGTATTGTCATCACATTGATGGATGGTTTGTGCTTTTGATCGGTAGCATTCTCTCAAACATGAGTCGTTATGAAATGTAAGGGCCGCTTTCCTTTATATTTAGTCCTATAGTGTACAACTCTACAAACACACTGTCCCCGGTGGGCTCACCTTTGACAGTACTCAATCTATAATCCCATATTGTAGTCTTCTTTGTAACATTATATACATCATGATGTTTCTGGGTCCCATCCACAACAAGGTGGACTAAAATCGTGTCACTTGTCACTTGTCACTTGTCACCCTTTTTTTCAGTCTTTGACACTCATTTCAATAGTTATCCAGTTTTTCCATTTGAACTTTTACACTGGTTTATTATAGTGTCAAGAGTTAGAGTATTGTCATCACATTGATGGATGGTTTGTACTTTTGATCGGTAGCATTGCCTCAAACATGAGGCATTATGAAATGTAAGGGTTTTTTTATACTTAGTCCTATAATGTACAACTCTACAAGCACGATGTCCCGGGCATTTCACCTATGACGGTACTCAATCCATAATCCCATACTCCCGTCTTCTTTGTAACATTATATACATCATGATGTTTCTAGGTCCCATCCACAACAAGGTGTACCGAAACCGGATCACGTGTCACCCTTTTTCTTTCAATCTTTGACACTCCTTTGAAAAGTTATCCAGTTTTTTATTTTGAACTTTACATTAGTTTATTATTGTAGTGTCAAGAGTTAGAGTGAATATAAATACTGATGGATGGTTTGTACTTTTGATCAGTAACATTGCCTCAAACATGAGGTGTTATGAAATGTAAAGGCTCTTTTATATTTAGTCCTTATAATGCACAACTCTACAAGCACACCGTCCCGGGCGGGTTCACTTATAACAGTATTCAAGTCATAATTCCATACTCGTCCTCTTCATAACATTATGTACATCATGATGTTTTTGGATCCAATCCACAATAAGGTGTACCATAGTTGTGTGAGTGTCATCCTTTTTTCACAACCTTTGACACTCATGTGAACAATCATCATGCTTTCTTTTTGAGCTTTACCATAGGTTTATAGTCAAAACTTAGCATGAATATAAATTGTCATCACATTGATGCACGGTTTGTGCTTTTAAACGGTAACATTGCCTCAAACATGGGTCGTTATGAAATATAAGGAATCTCCTTTTCATTTAGTCCTTAGTGGAACACTTTATCATGGTTGGACCTGGAGGTTCCCAAATACTAGGTTAACCTTTGGAAATGTTGCTGGAATTCATGGAAGCCAAACTGCACCGTCCCATGGGGGGTTCACCTGTGATGGTACCCAGTTCATTCATCCACTCTCGTCTTTGTAACATTATACATCGTGATGCTTTGCATAATATATAAGATCTAGAGATCCCCAAATAGGTTAACCTTTTGAACTGCTGCTGAAATTCATGGAAGGCAAGCAAGATTCTTATATACCTATTCGTGTTGTACACAATTTTGATACCTAGATACATTGAACAATATTGGATCATCACACGACATCTGCAATCCCAACTTATTAATCGTCAATCAGAACCTCAGGAATCATGAATTCCTGATTCTCTCTTAACTTGACTCCTTTGCACACAGTGTACATGGGTTATCAATAATCACATGCATAGGATACGAAGATTCCTGAATACATTAACTTCTTGAACGGCTGCTGAATTCATGGCAGGTGAGCAGGTTCTTATCCTATTGGTGTACACACTCTTGATGCCTAGCTAAGTTGGATACAAACAATATTAGTTCATCACATGACATCCTCAATCCCGACTTATTAATCATCGAACTTCAGAAATCATCAATTCCTAATTCCTCTCTTGACTTGATTCCTCTGCACACTGTGTGTGGGTTATCAATAATCATGTTTTTCGCATAGAATCCAGAGATCCTCAAGTAGGTTAACCTTTTCACCTGCTGCTGAATTCATGGCAGGTGAGCTTTCTTAACTATATTCCTTTTGGTGTACACAATTTTGATACCTAGATACAAACAACATTTGGTTCACTGATTCACCACATGGCATCCATATATAATCCCAACTTATTAATCATCAGAACTTGAGGAATCATTATTTCCGTATTTCTCTCATAACTCGACTCCTAGTCTGCACACCATGTGTGTGTGGGTTATCAATAAATATAATCCTAATATGCTTTGATACAAACATTGGATCGCATGTCGATCTGTCTGCAACCCGGCCAACTTAATAATCAGAAATTCTTGACACATTAATTCCTCGCAATATCCCCACTTACACATGAGTTGATCATTGAATTGATCAAGCAGTGGTGACAAGTACGAGGTGCCCCTTTAAATACAGCTTGCTTGGAAATTGTCAACAAATGCAGAGATTAATGGACCGGAACAACCCATGAGACAGCTGGGAGACTTTCTGCATAAGAACCAATTAACTGCGGTGTGCAATTAAGTGGCGTAGAATATTCTAGCATTTCGCCAAAGTCATGTGTCAAGTTTCAACTTGTCAAGACTCAAAGAGCTTTGAGGAAGTATGACATGAATTAAACTGCCATCACTCGAGCCTACTCGTACTAATAAGCTTACCTAGTCACACAGCTTGAGATTGACCTGGCAAAATCATGATGCATGTTGTTCATTTGTCCTTAAATAAATATTTTTTTAACTTTTAAAAACTAAAACTAAATTGAAAGAAACTAAGAAAATTTATTGATACATGGGATGGATTTGGAAATTGTCTATGTGCAGGCTATGCAGTGCCTTCATATGTCCCACCCACGCGGAAAATGATGGGTGTTTGAGGCATCAGGAATGAGGCGACCGGGGAGTAATTCATGAACTGACATGATCGCAGTTCAAAACTATTTACCAGCTCTTTGAACTGAATTAGTACAATTGTTTACTGGGGTATTAAGCTTTATGCGCATCAAGGACTAGACTAGAAGCCAGTAATTCAAATGTACTAGGCATTGGCAGTGCAGGGCCAGTACTGAACCTCTAAAAGCCTTACGATATAGAGTAGTGACAATTCTGAATTTCATTCATCGCTAGACCGATCCGAAATTATAATTTCTAAATTGGTGAAACTGGCGCCATCAATCTAAATACATGAGCACATTGTTGTTCAATCTTCAATTACAACATGCACGTTGCACCATGCACGTACTTCACATAAAAGGGCACAGTAATAATACTCACTGTTCAATTGTCAAGGACTATTCTCAATTCCGCAGCTGAAGTATGTACTACTGAGTAGTAACTGAGTCAACCATTAAGGGCCACTTTAGATGGGGATCCACGGTCCAAGAACAAAAGGACCAATTTGAAGTGTTTTGAGGCATATTGGATCCTTGAATCAGATCTTCTTTTGGACTCCTATCTTCTAAAATGGTTCTCCAAAACATGAGTTTTATTTTAAGCTTCATTTCTTGGTTCAGATCATTAGTGTTTCTTTCCAAAATGATGACATGTAGGAGATATCTTATTTAAATTGCCTCTTCTTGGTTGTGGACCCTCATCTACATGCTTTAGGTCCAATTTACACCTCTCGGCCAATAAGATTGCTCCAATTTGTTGGAGCCCCCCCCCCCCCCCACCCCTTGGACCCCCATCTAAAGCGCCCCTAAGTATACACCGAGACTTCTTATGTGTCAAAATCATTCCACTCTCAAAAGCATCCTATCCTATTAACCAGAAAGATATGAATTATTATTTGCACTTGTCATCTAGTATAAGTACTCAATAGATAACTTTGCGTCCATTTCCATGTCCTCCACACACCCACATTACTCAAACTTCGTTGATGTGCTCGGTAATGATAAACTTAGGGTTCTATGTCTTTTACACAATTCATTATCTTATACAATCTTATCCATGATCGTCCTCCACATGGCAATAAGAAAGTACAATCCACATCACTATATTTGTAAATCGGAGATTTTCGAATGTCTTAGATTAAATGCAAATGATTTAATATCAAGTCCAATTTCTTATTGTGATGACATGTATTGTGTCAAATTGGTTAATGTTGCCCACGCGAACCGCTTTATTAAGTCACATTAAATATATATTTGTTTTCTTTGTTCTTTTATGTGAAAACCATGTCCTTCAATAATCTCAAGATCATGAAAAAGTCTCCAATTACTAAATATAGTGATCCACCTTTATCATAACATTATTCAGCCATGTTAGTCAATTCCACTAATCTCATATTAAAGCAATTATATTTTTGGGGCCCCCCAAACGAAGTACTAATATTCGGTTATCGGTTTGCACAATCAAGCTAACACTTGAAAAATTGGATGGAGTTATATTCATGACACTACTCACATGAATCACGATGGTTCACCCTGGCACTATTCATTGAAGATAATAGCATTATTCACAATATTCATACTATTCATACCGGCATTATTCATTATTTGTATCAACGTTAGTTTCCTCCTGTTATCTAAGTCTCTTCCCATGAAGGTAAGATAGCGGAGGCCCGTGTTAGATGATAAATATAGAAACCAAACTCAACGTTTTAATATGAGATTGGATATCGTTATGAAACCACGAGGAGTTTACTTACTGATACATCGGTGGAAAGTCCTTTCAACCGTCATATGTACCCAATCTAGTGACAATATTCTCCAAGCCTATTCTATAGGTGGAGGGGCAAGGCCACCCACTAGAGTAGTTGGTAGGTGATCACCACGGGGAGGTCACTCCATTGTCAAGTTGAAAACCACGTGCGAACAAAGTTTGCTACCCCTTTATTATATGCCATAGATAATTTTAAAAATTATGATATTTTTTCTATATATACATATCCATTGATAATATCTTCTTCTTCTTTTGAAGTTTTTAGTCATCTCCATTTTTTCTAGTAATTTTTTTAGTTCAATTCTGCGTCATTCTAGTTAGAAACGGTATGTTTTCTAAAAACAAATTATCAAATTTGGTTCTCAATTTTTACTATGTAATAGATACCATGTATGTCTACTCATAAAAAAATTTGATACAATTTTGACCCATTTTGTTGATGCAACTTAGAAAAAGTAGATTTTTTTTGTTCGCTTGTGGTGTTCAACTTGACAATGGAGTGCACCCCCCGGGGTGATCACACTAGAATAATGGGTGAGTGATGTCACTTCTTGCATGAAAATCCCCAACATTTACATAGGTGCCACTTTGGGTTCGGGAGATTTTTGAGCTCAACAAGCTAAAATCCTCCCCTTCACAAATTCTACCGGGTTTTTTAGATTTGACCAGTTCCAAACTTGTTGCCATTAATTTGGACCGGCCAATATCCTATATTTTTTTTTCAAGTGCCGGCTAATTTTCTCTTCATTGTAATGACAACTGGCCAAAAACTTGAGCATATCGTAAACCGGTGTTTCAATGTAGCAAAATTATATCTACAAACAACATACACCATTCAACAACAACGTCCAAAGAATTTATCAACATACAACAATAATATGTAATGATATCAACATCCAACAACAATGATCAACAATGCATTACATACAAGAAACAACAACAATGATCAACAATTTATCCATAACAAGAGTTGAACCTAAAAAAATTGGTTGATGGCCGTGGATTTACTCTTCTATCATACCTAGGTCTAAGAACCTCATATTAGATTTGAGGCCACAACATGGATAAAGAGTAATCTAACATTCCATACTATATACAAAAATGAAATTCATAAACTGTTAGAATCAACATCAACAGTATCATCTTCACCTTCAAGAGGAAAACGCCCAGAAAGGTATCTCTGTGGATGTGAAAACAACCATCTAAACTTTGTAGAGTTCCTCCATAAAGCTATGGCTTCCATTAGTACGTTATCAAGATCACCACAAAGATTTTCCATAGACACACTCATAATACATTCTAAACGCTAGCCATCAACAATGAAATGCAATAATGAAGCAAAAGCTTCGCCTGTCCGGCATTCACCAAATCGCTACAAGCCTACAACAAACACATAACCCAAACCCTAGAACCAGATGATATCTGGCCCTAGATGAATCAAACAAGATGAAATCCGCCTATTTCACAATTCATCCGGGTAAAAATCCTCCTCCTCAAAATGGTTGCCAGTTGAAATCCATTTTCTTTTTTAAAAGCACCGGTTTCACATGCTCCACTTTCCCAATTCAATCGGACTTTTCACAAAACCAACCGGCCGCCATTACACTAAATACCGGTTCTCCCCGGACATTGGTGCCACAGGAAGTATAGGTGAGTGACCAAACACAAAAATTGAACCATACTGAGATACCAAGCAAGCTATATTGAGAACTCACATAAACTACATCCTTTTCTAGACATAAAAGAGTTATTTGTCAAGTAAAGGAGACCCAAACCTTAAAGTTACCCTCTTTTAGATTTTAAACTTCTCTCAAAGTTTGAGAGGGGGAAAGAGGAGGTCTTAAAAGTTCGCTCAAATTTCAAAATAGGCTCCAGTGTACAACGAGCTAACAAGCTTTCAATAAAAATTCTCTGAAAGAAGGATCAAACCCACGGTTTCGTCCCTCTTTAAGAGACTTTACGGATAACTCCAATGTGGATACTTTAATTATAAAATATTCACTACTAATGATTGCACGATTCATGTGCCTCGCATGCATTTTAGAGCACATAGCTTTTGAGCATATAGAGTTACTAATTTGCAAACCAAATGAGAAGTAGTTTGTGATATTTCTAAGATTGAAGACATGATTAGAATTAACCGCATAGTTGAAAAAGACAGGTTGGGACCCCCTATTTTCATAGGTTTCCAATGACCATTGCAGGCTAACTTGGTGTTGATGATTCATGTTAGAGTTCAATTTTAAACATAGGATCCAATTAGTGTGGGCTCTATTTTGGGGCTCCAAAACATTTCACCATATTCCTTTGTTACATTTGGTGGACGGGCCTAACGACCCCCCCCCCCCCCCGCAACTATTCTTGGACCTCTCATTTTGTAGCTTTGTCATTGGGTGGTTGATGCTTCAAGGAATTTTGCCCTCTTACACAGTTGGGATACACTTTGCCCTCATGCATCATGGTGGGTATTAAGCCCTAATGCGGTGAGACATACACATGCACATTAATTGAGCTTGATTGCAAGGGAGCTCTTTGCAATCAAGCTCAATCAAGACCTTGTCAAACCACGACAGAATCAAATTTGCATATACATGTAGTCAAATTCAATCAATGTGTAAGGGATTTCATCATGGTTTGAGGTAGGAAGATAAGTGTGACCCTTTGAGCTTGTTGCATTTGGATACAAAGATAAGTTTTCACTGAAGACTAGGTCATTCCATTCCCAACTGCATGTGTTTAGCAATATTCAATATTCAATCATAGAATAGCAACTGTCAATTCAGTGGGCAACCAAGACCTTACATTAAGCTATTCGTTCATGGCGATTAGGAGCAACATTGTAGGAATTACTTTGGAGCTTACCTGAGGAGCAATCAAGGTCATAATCTAGTTGGATACAATTAGGAGCTCCATTGAATTGCATATTTGACTAGGTAGCCTATTTGCGTATTTGCTTAACATATTTGACAAACCATGCATTTTTGTTGACCATGTTGATATCGCAATGTTCCATGTTAAAGTAAAAGTGATGAATTTGGTTTATGAAGTTGCAAAATCTTTGGCTGCAAGAGTAACTTGTAAGTGGAAGGATTCTCTTCACATAGGTATCCCTATTTACACTTGTTCCAATAATGATATGGATATTGAAATGACCGTGGGCAATTATTGGCCTTTACATCTCGTATTGTATGAGAAGGAGGCGTAAGGCGAACAATGGTGAGCTCTGCAATACATAATGCAAGAAATTTGCATGGGTCAGAGCATGCAAAGGGTGGGGGATAAGGTGAGTTCAACAGATGCGAAGGTGGTTTTAGTGGAAGCTAGGGTGGGACCAGTGGATGCCAAGGTGGCTTCATGGACTAAAAGGTCACAAATGTTGATGTAAAAGTGAAAGTAGTCAACATATGCATCAGTGTGGTTGCACATGCTATTGTAGTAGTCGATGTGAAAATGTCAATAACAGATTGCCATATTTCACTAATTGATCGGAAGGTTATAGCATTTGATGACAAAATTACGCACGAGAGCACATGTGGAGTTAGGATTGAATTAACGATGGTCACAAAAATCGTGGTATACACATTCAATATTGTGGATACAATTCATAATAGCTACCCATGGAAATTGAAGGTGTTGGCCAAAACTGCAACAAAAGTTGGTGTTGAAGTCGATGAGGAAGGGAACCCAAGGTGGAGGCATTGGTAACCTACATAAATCCCGTTACGGTAATAACACTCTCATGAGACAACTTTGTGGACATGAGGCAATTTGGATCCCTTGCAAATTGGTTTTCAATGGATTTTGCAGCACCCACAAATGCTATATACAAGGATATGTGTGTACTAAAAACTCATGTTGATGTTATAGAGAGATGTGGCACCTACAAGGTCTTGAATGTAGCAAATGCCAATACTATACCCACCATCACTAATACCCATCATAAGTAATATCCCCACCAACCCTCCATCACTAATATCCCCACTTGCTAACAAAAATGGCTACATCTAGACTCCCAATGCAAGGAGATGAAGAGTGAGTGCATTAAGTTGATTGAATCGAGCCGGGATGTGGTTGCCTGAGGAGCGTTGTGTGAGAGGCATTCAAGGGAATGGTGAGAACTTGGCCTCTAAGACCACAAGCATAGTAGGGTGGTCATATACCAAGCACGGAAGGAAATGTTGAAGGCAAACAACCTAACCTTGCACATCCTCTAGGTGGAGGGGCCATTATTATTTGTTGTGCCAACAATCAACACTCTCAATTGGAACGAGCTTCCAACAATACCAAAAAAAGGTTTGGCACAAAATGCAAGGAGGGGTGGGGCTGAAACAAGTAACCATGCATAAAAATCGACTCCTGAGCCCAAGTTGACTATAAATATGTCTCCATATGTGCAGCCTCAGTTCCATATATGGGCAAGTAAGAGTTATTTTGAAGTACGATGCATGAAGCATTGATGTGTAGGCATAGGATTTTGCAATGCCCATAATTTGGATTGGGTGCATTGGTGGGTAACAAAGGAATGTAAGCGTGTACGTGACTATGTGGCACTTGAAACGAACTATTGGGTTATCCATCCCTGGAATGGGACAACACCAGTGGTTGAAGCAATAGCAAAGTCACCACCGAGCCCACATAGCGATCCTACGCACAAATTCTCGAGTCTATTGTCAAAATTGAATGCAAAATGACACCAACTCATGATGATCACGAACACACAAAGGAAGCATACACTAAGTTAACAACGGTTGTGCATGCATGAGAACAATGAAATACTCTTTCTCAAGAACGCAATGAGCTTGTCTGCACCAATTAAGCAGCACGTATGTGATCGAGGTGGCCCATGGTTTTATTCTCCTTTACTTTACAAATCACTTTAATGTATCTAGCTAGTGTAACCCTCCGTTAGTAGTGTCAACAACACTAAGTGCTATAAACAGCATGCATCAAATGCCATGATGTCCCAAGTTGCAGTAATTGCTCATTCAACTTTTGGCTGCAAACAGTGTCTAGAAATGTACCTCTATTATACATATTAGGGTAAGCAATGCGCACTGGAGGCAGGCAGGCTGCACCCTCGAGAAGAGAGTTGAGATTGTCTTATAATGGCTGCTGATATAATGTTCACTTATATTTATTGCTGATTCCTGCAACACATGACTTGGGTAATGGTACTTGTGAAACATTTTGAAGTTCATAGTAACATAACTTAATTAAGTGGCCCTAATTAGCACCCTTTTAAGGATATATACTCGGGAGCATTATTGTATACGAGCGTACCTCTCATCCATTCAACATAAAAGCTTGACCTCTTGTAGGTTTGATTTTGATCATTCATCTCATAAAGATCTTGAACACGTGGTCCAATCTTTAAAAAATATATGTTTTATATCTAATTTAGATACACACATATCCACATATACCACTCAATATAAATGTTTGATTAACAAAAGTTATCAAAATAGTCCGCTCACCTCACATAGACTCCCAGTCCCCTCTACAGCTTCAGAGCCTCGACAACAAAACAAGGAGGTAATTGGGTTCCATTTGCCATAGCCCCTTCTCCAAGTGTGATATAGGTCATATAACCTCTAATATGTTTGTCAAATTGACTCATTTTACGTTAGATATTTTTAAATCGGGTATGTGTAAAATGTTTGTAAAATGAGCCTTGTCAAATAAGCCCCTACTTCAGTGTTGGATATGCATTGCATTTGAGGTCATCTTTAAGATCAAAAAATCTTGGAGCAATGTATTAGCTTGGTTGCAATGTGCATGGCATGTATATACTTCCCACATTGTTATGTTGTTGCAACAACTATAATGTAGGTCATGATGGATGGTGTGGTTCACACCCAAGGGTTGTACCTAATGTTAAAGCCTAGAAACATGAGAGAGTATACTTTACCCCTTCCCCCTATGTGTACGAGAAAAATGGAACCAAAATTAATAATTGTTTTAATTGCAGTTGTTCAATGCAGTTTAGACTTGTTACTTGTAAACAACCAATTAAACATCACATGTAGATATCCTCAACAATTTTGAATTATTAAAATAACATAATTCTCTAATTCAAACAACAACAACAACAACAATTAAGGTAAATAGTTTTAAAGTTATTTTTTCTTTAATGTTTTTGCAATATGAAATTATACTTTACAATGACTTAATTTTCAAAAGATGGCACTAAGTACTTGGGGGATGTTGCTATAGAAATGCACTCACATGGTTAAAAACAACCTACATTGGGTGCACACTAGAAGATGAGTTGTGTTTTGTATTCAATTGTGACAAGCAAAGTGTGAAATCTCATGAAATTATGCGAGGTTGACAACTCTCATCGAATTTACTCTCATGCCACAACAACTTTTGCACATGTCCTAACCAACAACTACGTGACACGTGGTGATGACTCAAGTTTGACAACCACCATTCATCACCTTGTCCACCCATGTGGATGTGTGTCTTTATCTATGCATGTACATACTTACATAGGTAACGAATACATCCATGTTCACCAGTGAGTAAACATGAGACTAAAGAAATTGATGTATGCCAATGGACTCGTCATGTCATTGTATTCATGTTCACCCATAGGTAGAAATAATGATATATATATATGTATATGTATATATATATATGTGTGTATGTGTATGTATATGTATATATGTATATATGTATGTATGTATGTATATGTGCCAATGGACACATCATCCAATCACTCATCCTAGGGCATTTATTATATAACAATCAATCTCAACATCACATGGATGTACGATGGACTAGGTAACCATCAAGAGGTAAGTGGATGGATGAGCCACATGAGCGGCAAATAGTCCATCTACTTAAGCTAGTTCAATTATAACCGATCAGCTCACGGATAGAATGTGAAAATTATGGATGATATCGGGTCTCCATGGATGAAAATTTGTGGAGAGCTCTAGTAACCCTTCTCCTCTAGGATGTGCAATTGGTTATGGATTCATCATTCATCCATCAATTTGTTCAATGAGGACTACGAATCATGTATCCATGTTCACACACGGGTAAAACATGGTGTAGAAACATATGTATGCCAATAGACTTGTCATGGAGTCATTGCATCCATTCTCAATGTTCAATTATGGAATGGAATGAAATGAATTCGACCATGAAACCAAATGGCTTATAAGTAAACATGGTGTAGAAATATGAGATGTATCATGCATGCACTAATCTTAGAGCCATCTAGTATATGCATCAATTCATCTCAACATTACATGGATGTACTATGGATCCATCATCCATCCATCCATCCATCCATCAATATCTTCATTGAGAACTAGGAGCTAGGTTGATTTTACACAATTTTTTGCATTCCGCATCCCAAATGCTCAATGACATTTATTTATTTCTAAGTCCCAAAACCTTAAATTTGATATACACGTCAACATACATTGAGATATGATCTTAAACATGCATCTAAGGTACATGGGTGTTATTCGGTTTGTTTTTCAGGTTCTCCTACTTCTATTAAATGGGTGCCCACAACACAACTTTTGTTATTGGCAAATCGACTACAATGAATCAACAAGTATTGGATTGAACATGAAGGCTCCCATGATTTAGTTATGAATTTCAAGTGCATGGTTGTTTATTCCTTAAGTGACTACATAAGTCCTCCCAATTGTGTCCACTATTGAGTTTGGAGTAATCAATTGGAGTATTTGTCCAATCTCTTTTACTCATGTGTCTTTTGGTGTTTGTTCTTTCATCTTTCATCTTCACTGTACCACACACCAATCAAATATACATGTTTGATTAAGGGGAGTACTAGATTAACATTTGCATCCCTTATATTTTAGTGGTGTATGGTTGGGTGTGAATGTAAGAGCGGACACAAATAGACCACGTTGGAAATATGTTGCCAGTAGTTTTGAAGTTTGTTGACTTTTCTTGACGCAATAGTTAACATAAAGGGGGGAATGTATAACAATCTTGAATAAATTGGATAATCTTCAATTTGACAATAAATAGGATATTTATAAAAACTCTAAAATTTACGAGGAAAGTGGATATGGGCAAATTTTGGATTTGCTACACTAAATATGATATTTAGTGTCACTTATTATTTGGAATCACACATCGCTATAATTGTTTAATGTACATCTTATCTTTTACCAACAAAGGTTGAATTGGTTGTTTGGGCATTATAAAAAATTAAAATATTTCCTGGTAAAAAATTACATCAATAATAAAAAAGATATAGGAATGTATTACTTTGAAGAGTATGTGACACTAAATATCATATTTAATGTGGTCATCTCGCATTAAATGTATGTCCTACAAGAAATGGGGCCGGAGAGAAAATTGTTCATTTAAAACATTCTTATCTTTGCTAAATTTAGAGTGTTTTTGCTAGAGCCATAATTGTACCCTAGCCAAACTTCCTAACATGACCCACATCTCATTTTCACAAGCAAGGATGCTTTGGCAGCGGGAGATGTTGTTATAGATACACCATAGCTATTGGTGTTATATAATTTCGCTCACAAGGCCTACACATGGGTGGGTTCATCAACAAATTGTAAACAAAACATGAACAACTTAATGAAGGAGTTTGCACAAGATCCTTTGGTTGTGCTACTTACACAAAACTTTGGTAATGGGTGCTAGTAATCCCTTCTAGTACAATAATGTCTGAGAGAGGTTTCTCCAAGCCAAACTTGATCAAGAGCCACCTACGAGCTAGTTTGGCATTGGAAACGCATGATGCATTAATGCAAATTTCAATGGCGGATATTAGCATTGATGAAATTGATTGGAATAATTTGATTATAATGTTGCAAAGAAATATGAGGGACCGATGAATGAACCCTAATAATGATATGGTGATATCATATAGATGTAAGTTTCTACATTTGAAACCATTCTTCTACATTTGGTTTTTAGACCAACATTTTAACATCATCATCAGCTTGTACACATGTGGTTTCTTTATGAACAAATTATAGTTATGTGCTTACATTTTGCAAAGAGCTACATGGATAAGTGAATGTCAAACAATTTGGTTATTAAAGATTTGTTGTTGGATTACTATTCCACAAAGACGAAGTAAAGTGAATATATTTGTAGTCTTTAAAAAAAATTAAAATTAAAATCGTAACAAACTCATGTACCAAAACTCCCCAAAAAATTCATAGCACAATTTTTTTTTCGAGCATGTCCCTAAACCTAAACACCAACATGTGAAAATCCATCATGGACATCCAGTATGATGTGCGAAAGGTCTTATTGTTACTCATAGCAATCTGTCAATTACTCGAAAGGTTAGACTCCATACGGACATTATTTCTTGAGTCCCCTCAGTTTTGCGTTGGTTCTCCCAAGATGACACGTACTTGTCTTTTGCAATTGAATTTGCTTTCAATTTGTGCCAAAAACCTTTATTTTTTTTGGAAAATCACCAAGGACTAGAGGAGTCATTCATTGCAGGCCCCTTCCCTTCGGGTGCCACCCAGTGACTCATCACAGAAAACATGTCATATCGTTTACTTCCATGGCTATAATTAGTGTGTGGGCTATTTATGTCTGCCTTCCCAGGACAAAGTTAAAGTCTAAAGAGCACAACTTAAGAAACTCGCATCGAATGTGAGCTCTTTAAATGTGTCCACTGGAGGACATGACAGCTTTAAAAGCGTCTCGTAAAACAGTGCAAGGACGCGTCCCAAGTGACAAGAGTTCAAATCGGTTTTCACCCATTGCAGTGGGCAGCCGCGTTTTTTTTTTTTTTTTTTTCCTTTTGTTCCTTTTTTTTCTTTTGCAAATTCTGAAGAGACAAGCAAGTTTGGTTATAATCCAAAGTCACATGTGGGTGAATATATGAAAATTTCATTCATTTTTGAACACATTCATCCAATTTTTAGCAATTTCATCGATTTTGTAGGATTTTAGAGGAGGATCCAAGTAGGGTTTGGGAGAACTCCTGGTCTTAGGTAGGAATACACTTGAGAGAACACCCTCAGGGACACCTTGAGGGACACATGAGAGACAAAGGAGGGGATTAACCAGGGATATGAAATCCCTCAAAAAGTCAAAGGAATCTACTTTGGATGATTTATTGTGCATGCAAAAAAAATTTGAGGACGGATTCTTGTCTTCTTTGATATTGACATAGGAATGAGGGCTTTTAAATTAGCAAGCATGAAACAAAATCTCTCTATGATATCGTCTAGCAATTTTGTGTCCTTAGAAAACCACATGAAACCAAATTCCATCGATCTGCCACAAATGTTTGTATTGAGTTTTCGTGGCAAGGATCAGTAGTCCCATTTAATTGAGATCACTAGTGGTGGAGGATTCGTAGATATTGAAGATGACACAATCATTAAAATGCTTCTGATGTCAACCACCTCTACAAAAGACAGTACGGTCATTTTATCTTTTACCACATAAACGAATCTATTTTTCATGGTGCATTGAGAGGTGTCCTCTACCACCTCAGTGCCCCATTTCTCAACCTGGCCCTTCACTAAATAGGTAGCCCACGTAATTGAGAACACTAGTGGAGGAGGATTCGCAAATATTTAAGTTGACACAATCATCAAAATACTTCTTGATGTCGATCAACTCTACTAAAGAAAATTTGGTCAATTTATATTTATAGCAATTTCATATGAAGAACATGAAAAACCCACATAATATTTCCTTTGTTTGTTATAGGAATCTCAAGTTAGCAATAGGTCGCCGTATTGAAAAATCATTGGTGGGCAATATTGTATGGTAGTGATCTACAACTAGAGGGAAATATTTGCTTACGAGACTTGTAGGCACCTCTCAATCATCCAATGCAAAAGCCTCAAAATAGTATATAGCTTTAGTGACCATGAAATAGTCTACACTCATACATGCAATTAGGTTGCCTTATGCTAAGTTAATGGCAACACACACTAACTTCGTATATGTTACCACGCTAACAATATGAACATGATTTTTTTTCATTGTGGGTGCCATACGGAGTGATGGAGTTTTTCTAATTTTATTTTGACCCAAAGTAAAGAGACATCCTATTTGCAAAAGCAACCTAATTGCATATACATCGGTGTAGGTACTGTCATTTGAGATGAATCAATCACACATCTATAGGAGGATCAAGTCTCGATGTTGAATGGATGAGAGATACACTTGTATGTGACAATTCTCTCTCAACGTGATCTACACATGTGGTATTTTATTTCTTGTTTTCAAAATTTTGGGATAGCCAAATTTGCGAAACTCATTGGAGTGATGAAGCCACATGTGGATCAAGTATAAAATTTTCCACCAAATGTGAGCTCATCCATCTTAGCTTGGTAATTTCATCTAGTTCTTTATTTTTTTAGCAATTTCATCCATGATAAAGAAATAGGATAACATATTTTTTACTTCTACAAATATTGTTTGGTGAAGTTTTGCCAATAAGGTAAAGAAATGTTGATTCCAATGTCACTCAATTGCAACAAGAGCATCTCCAACCCATACTCGCCACCTGGTCCGAGAAGGTATGTGGGTGTTATTTGGTTAATCTTCATGTTCTCCAACTTCTACTAATTAGATTTACACAACAATACTCGTGTTGCATTAGTAAATCTACTATGAAACGTATGCAAAACCAGATTGAAAATCAGACTTTCTCCTTGTTAGTTATTGGTTACTAGAAGCGCATGTTTGTCAATTTCTTAATCAAATGCATAGGTCCTCCTTATCGTGTTCACTATTGATGTAGAGTAGTAATTAAGATTTGAAGATGTAGTCCAATCTAACTTGTGTCTTTATGATGTTTTCTCTCTAATCCTCACCAAACCACGTACCAATCAAATATAGGGGTCTAATTAAGAGAATGATCCACTCAAGGCCCATCTACCTTAAAGGGAAGGAGGAGGACATTGTAATGGTTGCTTGATTCAAACAAAGGGTACAATTTTTTTAAAAGGGTTGCAGGGGGGGACTTTATCACTTATTCGTAAGCCAATTTAGGCCATAGAGTTTTATAAGAATAAGATTGTTAAAAAGAATACACGTGTGGGTCACTTAGTGCATTTACAAACGATGAGTGGCATAATATATGAAGGATTAAAATCATTTGAATTTTTTATTTTTTTAAGGAATTCCAAATAATGAAAGTAGACAATCCCATTATAAGTACTAAAGTGGATAGGTATTACTTTCAATAGAACTAATATAGGGGTTGAAGTTTAGGATCCTAGGCCCTTATGTTTAGTATGGTCAAGAAGTGGGAACAAGGGGATTTTGAATTCACAAGAGGTTGTTAGATTTTGAGGTTGTCATTATTTTTGTACTTGTATAGGATTCTCTTTGTGCTCACGTGCAACTTCTATGGAGTGGGTGTTTTGTTTCTATAACACACTATCATTTGTATTTATGGTGAATACACTTGCACTTTTGTAATGCATATGATGTATAATTTTTGGTTGTTGGTATGGTTGTGTATGATATGCAAGTATGATGTATGATGTGGTTGTGTTTTGTCTGAAGTCCCTATGAAGTTCATGACTTCATGATCCATGTTTCAAATAATATGTATGGACATGGTTTTTGTATGTATGCAATGGTATGATAGACATGGATTACTTTTTATTACTTAAAAAGGAATATATATTATAATTAATTACATTGGCATGGGAAGTATAAGTAATCGTAGGTTGCAAGCAAATAAGTCGAATAAGTTAATTAAATAATTACATGGAAACTTCAATTCATGCCTTGGAAGTAGATAACCCATAAAAAAATTTCCCTCAATTTTATGTGATGTACAAAAATCCTATAGAGTGACCCACCCATAATTTTTTTTTTAAAAAAAAAAAAAAACACCTCCATGCTGGTAAGTAACCTAATGGTGTAGTACTTCGTCACTAGTTATAATTTTTGTCATGAACATGAGAGCAATAGATATATAACTTCATACAAATATATTTTATATTTTATATATAAATGTATATATATTTGTGTGTGTGTGTAACACATGTCATTGGGGTCCACCATTGCGTCCACCCTCCACACCCATTATTATTTTATGATGTGCACCCTCACTAATATGGCTTTTGTTTATTTTATGACTCAGCTAATGATTGGTAGCCAACTAGCCCAACAAATTTACTTAATAATATACATGTTGTATCTTAATGAAAGAAAATAAATCTATCTCATAATTATAAATCATAGCATTACTTAGCACCCATTGTTTGTTCAGTGGACCTTTGGAATATAACAGTAGGTGTCGAGTAGTATTATGTTTACTCAAAAAGATTGTTCACCCCATCACCGTGATTTGGGCTTGTTGGGGCTCCACCATTGTACCTCATGGTAGTAGATCTAGAGGGTTTTTTCATGGATTTATTTTTTTATTTTTTAAAATCTTAGATATTAGTTGGGACCAACATGAATGGAGAAAATTTCTTGAAACAAATACCTGGAAATCTCCTCCACCCATGCTTACTTTGAGAGAGTGGCAAGTATATGAGAATGTGTATCATGATATGCTTGAATGTGGGAACTATTATAGGGTTTCTATATGCCACAACATGTCATGATGAGATTCTATGTTCAACAACTTGGTGATTGCAGTGGAAAGAAATGTGGGTGTTCAAGTGTAGGATCAATGTGGTGACACTCTAAGAATATTTTTGAAAAATCATATTTGGTCCTTATTCTAAACATCAGAACAAAAAAAAAAAAGGCATATACTTACCACTCATCCATGAAAAATCATGACTAGTCAACTACATTTTCTTATCATAAAATTATGGTATTTGCAAAATGCCTTATTGTGAAACAAAACATAACAAAATAATCACGATATTTCAGACCTCATTGCAAATATGTCCACCTTTCTATCAATCAATCAAGGGTTTCAACCTTCATATATGGGTGATCGGGTAATACCTACTTGCCAATATGTGGACCAATAATAAGTGAATCATTCAATAGGTAGGGATAAGTTGTACCATAACTGACCACGTTAGGATTGACATCATATGATTTCTCAAGGAACAAGTGCCTAGCAACCTCTACAACATAGAAGCTTCATTGAAAAATGATGTTTGTACATGTTGCTCTACTAATTAACATGCTCATTGTGGCTTGTTATGTTGCAACTTGGATTTTTCTTATGCCATCAAGATATGATGTGAATTCATATTATTATCAATATATCCTCTAATAATATACAGTGGAATCAAACTATGAGTTAAGATCTTAAGCCAAATTTGAATAGCACACATCACATGTCAAATATATTAAACGGGGGACCCTAGATGTCATAATTATTTAAGTTAAGTTATCCAAGACGACCATTCAATGCCTTCCCAAACAACCTCAGCCACAACACCGATGGTTCACAACGTGGGTGACATTGCCCAACCTCGTCAGCTTGCCTCAGTCACCCCCATTGATATAATTAACATTCTAGTCTCGTCGTCTCAATGTAAGTTGGCATTATCTTGGGAGTTCACCCTGATTAGCTCTACACTCCATTACCCAGGCTTGTATCAATATATTAAGTTTGAAATTGGCGCTCTTGGTCGGCAATGTGTGGGGAATATACCAACCAAGGAAATCTTTGTGGTTATGTACTACTTAGGACAAAAGGTTGCCATTTGGTGGTTAGTGTGGTCATGCTTGGCGGTGGAGTCATACACCATGGCATTTATTGTCTAGGACCCACAAAATGATTCTTTGTGACCAAAAGACATGTCTCCATCTTCCAATGTATTAAAATGTCAACTAGTAGGCTCTAAGTTAGACCTAGTGCCGTCACGGTACTACACGTTGCATTGGCGCATCTTGGTGACAAAATGAATCACGATGCTCTTCATATAGAACACCCTCCAAAGTCAATGCACTCGTGTTGGAATTCATACCTATTGTCTAACTTGTATTCGATAACAAACTTTTCTAAGACATACATTGCAAGGCATGGACATACTCTTCCTAATTCAATTGATTGTGGGCGCGTGTAAGAGCGATCCTTCATTCCTTGTGGTTTTTTTGACAGATGAGATGATTTAGGATGAAAAGATTGATATATTTCAAACTCATTCGTTCAAATAAATGTTCGTCTACTGTATCTCTCTAGCAGCTTGTGCAGAAATAATAATTAATTCTAAAGGCGCCTAAATTTTTGGGAAATAAATCTCGTTGAGTGTCCATAAATAAATAAATAAATTCAATGAGTGCCTAAAATCATAATAATGCAAGTGATATTCACTAGAATCCAACTCCAATCTTTTGCCTAACCTCTTAAATTCACATGCATTTCCTCTCCATCAATGGATTTAAGCATACATTGCAATGTCTTCCGCCTTGCCATTCTCACTCTTCAAAAGCTTAATCTCTCGCACAAAGAAAAATTTGTTGCCAAAAAAAACCATGACATAAAAGTAAAAGACAAACTTCAAGGTAAGGAATGTCAGTTAAGGGAAGTGTTCAGGTTAATCGTAGCCGCCATAGAAAAAAATCAGGAAACCATCCATGAATTATAAAAACAACTTGGATGAATGTCTAACTTAATTTAAATTACTTCTTGAATCTACCCAATTTAAAAAATCTAATAAGTTAAACAAGCATGAACATAAATTAAACTTTTTGAATGTGCCCAATTTAATTCGTGTTCATGCTTGTAATGAATAAAGACCTACATTCTTTGAATCTTTGGAGTAAAAAAACTATTTTCAGTTTTGAATGCTATGAATATCAAGTAGTTAGGTGGATCACCTTCGACCTATAAAAAGCACACTATATCACAAGAAGCATATTTGTTAACACAAGGTAATCATGTTTAAGCAATGGCGAATCATGAGGTGGAGATAATTTACTAGAGTACATATAGAGAGAAACCTCACATCAACATCTTTGTACGTGCTTCAATCTTTCAAAGCAATTCTCACTCAAAACACAATGCAATACAATACACAATTGACAGTCACAAATGTTTAACTATAGTTAGTTGTTAAAACATTGGCAAATTATTGTTTGTACATAAAGTATGCATGCTTTATTCAGTCATTACTTTCAATCGAACATCTATAGTCGAGTGGTGCATGGATAGTTGAGAAAAATAGAAAGAAAAAAATGTGTGCTTGAAAGAGAGTAGACCACTTCCTTGACCTCTAGTAACCACCGTAGACTCAATAGTCACCACAATTGAAGGGATCTATGTATTCAAAGTGAAAGAAACGTTACATATGCACTTTTGATAACCATAACCAAAACAAGGGAGGTCAAATTTTTGATTTCATTTTTGACGGTTATATATATAGATGACATAGACTTTCCAACGCAACACAAGTTCCGACACATATACCAGAGAAGTAGAAGATGGAGGACATGACATAATAACCAAATGGCACTTACATACCGTACGTCTAGTTTCATTCTCACCCAAGTAAAAACCCAAAGAAATGCCTCCCGAAGTTTTTTTTTAAGTTATTGAATGTTAGATGAGGTTATTCACATGCCATGACCGATAGTTTCTTTATTGATCTAGAAAGCCCTCTATAGTGGCCTAGTATTCAAGCGAAGACACATTAAAACAATTTTGAAGTTGACAAACAATAGAGTGAATTCGGTCCGATGCTTGCAAGTGGTTCTTCATTCACAACAATGGGCCGTTTGTTGAAACAATTTCAATATTGAATTGAAACAAGGGAACAAATTGTAGCGCTTTAGCAACCACACTCCGGGTTGAAGCTTAACCGAAATAACTGAATTTTGAACGGAAAGCGTCAAACATTGATGATAACCGATGTCCTTCTCGTTTTTTAACACACACACAAAAAGGCTGCCATTCCATCTCCACTCAATGTAACCCTCCCCAAGGCCTTTTCAACTCATTTTGAAGTGAAGCCCGACACATAAGCAACTTGTCGTGACATGCAAGGGTGGACTATTATTACATATCATACCATTATATAGGTGTACCTCATCATGTCGTTGGTTGGCCCATAGTACGGGAGCAAAATGCTTAGGAAATACCGTAGATGGCACTCCTACGCATCTTTACTACACTAAATATTGTATGTAGTTTTGTATGGTATTTTATGTCGTTGCGGTAACTTTTGTTCAAGGCACTTTCTATGAATGAGTTTACAAATGCTCGAAAGGAAAAAGTGGTAACGGTTTATAATGTGCAAATAATTCATGCTAACTTATAATGCTCAAAATGGTTGATGGGACATGAAGGGGGGGGGGGGGGGGGAGAGTCTTCCCTTGAGGGCGTTGGAGGGGTGTTCAAGGGAGGAAATGGTGGCCCTGACCTAAAGAGCATGGGCCACACATTAAACTCATATTTAAGTAAATATAGATAAAGTTTCAAAATCTGGATTTTTTGGTTGTTCCACTTCTATGGGTGGGTCTGCGTATACACCTCTAACACACCTAAATTTTGTGGGAGATATGTGAATTCTTAGTGATAGTCTAAAGTGTTATGCTATTAGGTTATGATGAAAAAAAATCAAATATCTATTTTTTGATGTTAAGTAGTGAAAATACAATCAAAACAATTGCTATGATATTATCATAATCAACTTTGCATATTCTATCGGAGGATCTTATAACGATCTTGTGATAGGATCCAACATGTCATAATTCTGGACTTGGACTTCATCCAATTTTATTGAACTATCAATTATTAGCATGAATGCATATTGTTCTCCCTCTTTAGTATGACACGTTTGGGAAACACAAAAAAGTCGTATTATCGAGGTGTCGTCTTTTCGTTAATATGAAAAATGGCGTAAAGTTGTCGTATTATTGAGGGAATACGAAAACATAAGTAATATGAGCTTAAAAATACATACAACGAGTTTAAGTAGTATAGATGGTATGAAATAATAACTCATAACTCCAAACAAATACAAATATTCTCAATCATTCTCGAAATAGGAGTCCCAAGATCTTTGGTGTTGCCTACCCAAGTTAGCAACTGTCATCTTATCTAAATTCCCTACTAACTTTTGAAAACTAATAATTTCATTAACACCAAAACATAAAGAGTTCTCTAACAAGAAACTAGACTAATAATGATGCATGATATTTAGCATCAAGATAATGGTGATACACCTGTGTCCAAGGCAACATACTAGGTAGGAGGCCACTCTAACCCTAACCATGTCCATTCTCCACTACACTGAATAGGTAGATTAGTGTTGGAAACACTAATAGTCGACGAAAACGCTAAATGTAAATTGTCTCTATAGTGTTAGAACACTAAATGTCAACTCTAACACTATTTGTACCAAGTAGTAACTTTAAATATTTACATGAGCGCATTTAGTGTTAGATGATATTTTGTAAATCTTGGAATGAAGAATTGAAGGAAGAAGAATATGAGAACCTCGTAAAAGGTATAATTTGTTCAAACCCTATTCAAACACTAATTGTAATATCAGTTGAAAATTAGTGTTTTAGGTAACTATTGCATCTAACACTAATCTACCTATTTAGTGTAGTAACCTTAATTCTCATTAAGTTCCCAGTGATAAGTGAAGTTCCCAAGTAGTTCCCAAGTGAAAACGGATGTATTTTGGATGTACATAACATAGAAGAAAGGAATTTTAGCATTAACAACCTCTTTAATATGACAAAACGGAGATTCTAAATGTTGCATTATCGAGTGTTGTAGTTGTATAAAAGAGGAAGTTTTGGACTAAAAAGTTTGGTCTCGCAAAAAAAGTGTTGTAATATCGAGGGTGCGTGCCATATAATCGAGTGTCGTATATTAACGAGGGTAGACTGTATTGACATCCATTATCATCCAAGCTTTGGAGTTTGGCAACTTGTTTTTTTTCAAGTCATGGTGCAAATGTTCTACTGTAAGAGCAGGTACACTCACCTAACACTTGCATGTGCATCCCAACTGAGAAATTTGTCAGAGATGGCAGAGGAGGAAAGGGAAAGTCCCCAGCTAAATACAATAATTATAACTTTTGCAACTCCATGATTGTATACAGAAATATATATAAGTTGTTTGCACCCTCAAGTCTTTTGCCTTTACCCAATGACACATTTGTTGAGGACTTATCACATGTCTGCAAATAGTATTCATGATATATGTGGGCACTTCATAACATTATTCAGATTCATAACAATGTTATGTGGGATTGACATTATTCAGTGGAATATTCTCCACATTCATACTGGATGTCATGGAGTGTCCTTGCTTAACAGACAACCTCTTCGAAGGATTGGAGGATTATTGACAATCGTAGGCGACATTCAAATTCGTGGGTATTTTGTCGAGGGCCTCACATTTTTCGTGAAAGTCCCAGAGGTTATTTAATGAAGATAATTAACCTAAATCTAAGGATGTTGAAATGTGGAGGATTGTAACGAAAATTTCTTTACATGATCGTGGCATGTGTTTGGTGGAGTGCAAAGTGGGAGGGTTGGAGATGTTTTGCACCTCCATACCCAAAGGAAGTCTTGGGAGATCAAGATGCAACTTTTCTTGCAACTCCAACTTCCCTTTATAAAATATCATTAAAAGAAAGTTGAAGAAAGAGAACAGTGGGAAGGAAAGAAAGCCAAGTTGCTTGGAACTCGTATTTAGAGATTTATTTATTTATTTATTTATTTTTTATTCCAAATTGTTGCTGCATGCATGCTTTAATATCTTCATTATGGTGCCAAATATTTGCGCATATCATGTTCATGGTTTTTTAATCTACAATCACCTACATAATGGTTGCATGGCAAGTACATATAACATTGCTGGAAGCATGAGTGTTCACATTTCCAAAAATTGCTTGCTTATATCCGAACTCATCAAAAGTCCATAACTAGCTGAATATTGGTTTTGGGTTTGTGCATGCCACACATTCCGATTTGGATGTTGCATTATTTGGGAGGGGGGGGGGGGCGGGGGAGGTGCACACTCAATCTAGCTTGTATGGTGCCACATGGGTGTACTAAAGGGTATGTGGTTGAAACTTGGCTTACAAAGTATACGTACAAGAGGGGTATTGTTCCACCTTGTTTTGGACAAAGGAATAGTGTAAATGTTGGGGAGAGTTAAGTATACTCTAAGCCTTCATGTAAGGTTTCTCACAAGAGGAGCTTATTTCATCCAAATGCACCTTACACCCCCCAAAAGTTCATGTGTGCTAATCCATAAGGCAATACTTGTCACCCCCACCCCACCACATCATACTTCAATGACTTTGTCAATATGAAGCAAGCACATATCCAAGGTATATCAAAAAAATTCATAATCGGTTATATTTTGTATACATAATCGAGGTAATTTACTCTAGGAGTTCAAAATATATGCATACATACACAAGGCGATTATATAGCCTATGATTTTTATGTATAGACCCTTCTTTGGTAAAGAAAAAATTGTATAACAAGGAGGTTAAATAAAGGATCCCCCACGCATGTGGCACCGACTCTCAAAGAAAGTTAGGGGGACCTATATGATCACGAGATCTTCACTTTGATAATGCATAAGATATTCGTATGAGCAATGAGAAACAAGGCAAAATGGCAACATGCACGATTTGGATTTGCACATCATCTTGCACTAATTGTGTGTTTCATATCTCACAAGAAGTGATGCATATATATATATATATATACATTCAAATTACATACATCTACTTCAATTCTTGAGAAAACTCATTTTGAAGTTGTAGTTTGTCTTCATTGTAACTAGGGCTTTGCAACTTACAACTCTTCAAGCATTTTCTTCCATTTTGTTGAAAACATCTACCTACTGCACTCCACTCACAAGGCTATTACAAATTCCTTTTCATAGACCACCACCTTTACAACTATGAACCATTTGAAGCATTGAAACATCACCCCATATTAAAGTTGTCCTCAAAGTTATAGGATCTACAACCCTGGCATTTACCATGTACCATGTATCATGTGTTTGAATTGCAATATAGAAAATGCCAATGTTTGGAGTGTGAGTTAATTGGGCATATCTTCACACAGTCTGACATTGTTTGCATTTGACTACAACATTCGGTACCCAAACCAACATGCTACTAGTTCGAAGTTGGTTTGGCCCTTCCTACTTGTTCACAAGCGTTCCCACTTGTTTGCAACGGTTCACCCGTTTCCAACTTTCCGCATGTTCCTTGTAGAGTCCACTTTAGAGAGGTTAGGACCAACGTATTTTTTCATTTTTGGAAGGGCTCTAGGTTGAGTTTTCTTCAGGATTTAGGGTTTAGTGTTTTAGTGTGGGAATTCATACACTTTCTTAACCCTTTCCATCTCTTTCTACATGGATTATGTGCCTTATGCGGACTTTGATGAGAGTTTTGGAACGGACATAGAGGATGAAATTCGCAAGAGTTGAAAGAAAACATGTAAGTTGATAGTGAACACTATGATGATGGCTACTTGCAACACTCACAACATGTTCAATTCAAATGAAATGAAGGAAGTTGGCCAAACAACCGCCAACCAAAATGTAGGAGTTATGAATGTTCTTAGCTAGATGCGAGATGTGCCAACATTGTTGAAGGTATTGACTGATTTTGAGGTAAATAAATTTGATGAGCTTGCTTCTCTTGTTTTTCCTACAATTTGTGACACTGCCTATAACATGGATATTAGAAGGGTTATGAGTGGCATGCCTATATAGTTGACACCGAAGCAACATTTGCTCAACTTAATAATGTATTTAAAAAATGATAATGTGATTAGCTCTGAGTATTTTCAATGAAATGTTGCCCGTTCGATATTGTGCGACGATGTGATTTTCATTGCTTTGTGCAACACTAAAGCACTTGCTTAGGAGATATCATGGCGGGGCACAAACACGGTCAAGTACACAAATCCATTACCTTGCATAGGTTCAAGTGAGAGTGATTCAAAACTATATACTAATTTTGCATTTTGTGAAGGAAAAATCAATATTTGAAAAAAAAATTGGTCTACAAAGCCGAGCAGTTTATGTCGACCAAAAAATTTCATTAAAAGTCTACACATTCTAGAAGATGGTGCAAGAAATGTGTAAGTACATGTATTGAACACATATTTGTCTAGAATTTGTCTAAAACGTGATAAAATTTCATTATGATGTTTTACTATAATATTTTTTGTAATGGTGCCCTCAAGTTTATAAATAATTCAAGGACTATGAAAAAAATCCAACTTCAAAATATTTGAGGTCATGATATCTACGTCCAAAACCATAATTAATTATTACCTTTTGATGATAAGATTTGAAGATCTTATCTTGAATTTTTATAATTTTTATCGTGATTAAAACCAATTCAAACAACACTTTTCTAGTACTTTTAGACATATGACCAAAAAAATAATGGTTTTAGTATCCCAACTACATTGGAGAAATATGTTCGTAATGCAGAGACTTGGAAATGTGGAGAGGTCGCTAGATATGTACGAGGGAGCACTTACCGCCTATAACAAGATGCATGTTGGCTACCGTATGAGAGTAATGCAAGAGATTGATGGGTCGAAGCACAAATATCATAGGCTTATGAAGCGATTTAAATGCCACCAAACCCAATTACAACCATTTGTTTAGGGTTGCGGTCATAATGACAAATGTCATACATTGGCATAGAATGAATTTCACCCATGATGTTATGGGTGAACAACTTGATCCCACACAAAGTCATGGTTGGGATGGAGATTATTGAACACTGACCTTCATGTATGTTGTACTTCAAATTAAAGCCCTCAATTTCAAATGATCTCAATTTTCATGTTAGTTGTGGATTCTTCAAGTTCTTTTGTATTGTGTGCACACACACATACTCATACATACACATACTCACACACATTCCCTCACTCACATACGTGCGCGCATGCACACACACACATTCAAAGCCTCAAAACACTTAAGACCAATGGTTAAGGCACTTGACCTGATAAGATGATCAAAGCCAAAAAAATATATCACACTCAAAGTGAGAACTCGCTCAAAGCATAGTTGTAGGCTTGGATGTAGTTTTAATTTTAATTTTAATTGTTTTAATATATAAGATGTTGGTCATATGCAATCAACTACCCTACACATTGCTACACCAATTGTATTCACCTTATTCCCAACAATTATGCCACCTTTGTCTTGCCCTCTTCTTGCGACATCGCTTCTATCTCTACTGCATGCTTGATGTTCGATATCTCAACATTTGCTGTTTTTGCCTAGCTAATCATATGTCTAGTTGCTAATAGATTTTCTTTAGCTTCACTAGATGCTTTCAAAATCCTTGTCATAACCACAACGCTCTTTGTTTGTGCCGTCAAAACATTTTTATTTTATTTTATTATTTTGGTTAAAGGTTTAAAACAACCTCCCACATTCTCAGAAGTAGCCCTAAACCCTATATCCGGTTTAACCTTCCAGTCTTGATTTCTTTCAAGCAATCTTAGAGACACTATTTTAATGTCTTCTCATGCAAGACATTATAAGGATACGAGTATATATATCTATGTGGCATACACTTTCTTTCACATATCATGCAATATGATTTGTGTGATATTCTTCTTTCTTTCATTTGAATACTGCTCAAAATGTATGTTGTAAGTGCTAACTAGCAGTGTAAGATGTTGAGACTTCGTGATTGCCCTCAACTATTGGTTGTGGATGCCAAAATGGGTGATGTGGTTTCAAAATGTAATGGCATTAAAGCGGATGTTCTCACTCCGGTGGGCCTTGAAGGTGCAATAATACTTGAATCCGAAGTAAGGATCAGTGGTTGGTTCATAATGACACAATCATCCTCAACATGCTCATATGTTGGGCTTCCTATATCCCTAGCCGCCCACATATCATCTTGTTATAACATGAAGTTGTCCAAGATAACTTTTCGGTGAACTTCACTGGAGCATAGAGTAGGACCATGCATCAAGTTCTCAAAAGAAATGTTTTCATAACATAGTTTTGACAATCCCCTCCATTCCATTTTCAAGATACAATGTTCAAAACAAGGCGAAAGAAACACACCATCACCCATAACACCACACAATCACACAATCAAGTCCATTATTCACCAATGTGCTTCCCGTTACAATTTTTGTAGGTGCGATTGGACCATGTCCACTCCACACACTCTTGACATGGATTGAGTTTGTAGGCTAGCTCATCCTCTAAGTGTTATGTAAAATTCATACAAGTCCGCATACAAGTTCTCATGAAGTAGTCCCTTGTATCCTCATGAACAAATGCCAAATGGAGGGCCTAAAGCATCTCCATATACTAGACTCCTTGCAAGCAAGCTCTTTCCCACATAGTTTATAACAAAGAAAGCCAAAATAGTAATGCTTAAGCTCTTTCTCATGTCCATAGTTCAACCCTTTACCTCCCAATCTTTCCTCCCACATGTGTGTAGTTTCTACCCTAATGATCCAATTGAAGTTGTTGTATGTCAACAACTCTCTATAACGCTATCCATGACTACCCTTGCGTGTTGTGAGTACAAATCTCAATCAATGGGGGGGGGGGGGGGGGGACCACGTACAGACCATGCAACTCCTCAAAGGTGGGCGCCAATGCCACCAATGCATAAGATGTATTCATTCTCCAACAACCTGCGCTCGATGAGAAGGTATGTTTTATATATGTGGGTTCAAACAATTCAAGCTTGTGAAGGTACATCAAGCATGAACTCAATTGTAAATATGGTCCAATAAGACTTCGCCTCTTAACCTATAACAACTCATTACTCACATTCTAGGATAAGATTTTGCCTCTCAACTGACATGTAAAAGCCAAACATGGGTGCATGGGAAGTATATATGCGGATCCTCGTGAATGTTGGGGTGCAAGGCGTCATAACTTGCCTCCTTCAATTTGGTGCAGAGTGGAACCAACTCATTTGTACTCATGTTTGGGAAAGGTATAACCAATAGTCGCAAAGCAACATGGGGAGGACAAACAACACGTGTCTTGAAAAAACAAAGACAACAATTGTATTTTGATAACACTTTGTTTTCAAACCACCCTTGGTGTCTACAACCTTTGAAATGCCTCAAATGGTGCTTAACAACACATAAGGCTATGAAGTTAGGTGTGGACGAGATAAACCATCTCCAATTGCAGTTAAGACCATGTAGATTGCACATGGGGGATACATTATTAGAGACACCTCTATCAATGGGTCATATGACGAGATAAGAAGAGGGAGGATACATGACATCACCAAGTCATTGGGTAGGCCATGGATGTATGTGACAACCATGTCTTCCATAGTGTGCTTTATGTCGGGTTCACGATTAGACAACTCAAAGTTCCAATCAACCATTTCCATTCCTACTAAGCATGGATCAATATTTCAACCATCTATCAATAGTAATGCCCAAAGCAATCAAACATACATACAAAGCAACATACATGAATCCATTGAGGCACTCAAAACATAGGTGTGTAGCAAATCATGTTGTCACCTTAGAAACACCAATACCACGTGATATTGATTTCATTAATGAAAATCTTCACATGGAGCTTCATACATGGGATTGATTGGTTCAACCTAATACTATTACTCTATGCTACATCTAAATCCCGTGCACCCAATACCTTCAGTAGTCTCTAATTTTCAAATATATATGTTGTATTTAACGTCGCCAATAGCTACAAGATACACCCGCAACACACAACATGTTAGACACGCACACAAACAAAGTGAACCCCAAACAACCCAACCTAAGCCTATGTACAAATCCATAATGGCTATGGAGGCTTACCTTGTTAGTTGGCCAACAATTGGAGCAACACTTGGAGTAGCTCATTCACATCATCACCTATTGTATGTAGCTCTTGAGGCAATAAGATGAGTTGCATAATGAGCATGACTGAGATTCATACATTTATGCTTGGTAGTTTTGAGGTAATTCTAATTTATAATTGCATTCACAAAATGTGGCCTAAATCCAGTAGCCCATTAGAGACCAATATGTGTCTTCATATTGGATACTCAAAGCTTCATTCATTGAATGAATTATGAGCAACCCCCTCATGAATTGTGACCTAAATCCGGCAATCCTTCAAGGACCAATATTTGTCTTCATATTGGACACTTAAAGCTTCACTAATTTCACAAATTATGAGCAACTCCCTCACAAAGTGTGGCCTAAAATTGGCAACACTTGTATGAATCTACATACTAGACACTCAAAGCTTTGGTCATATGGCTCAAATTCAGTCAAATGTAGCAAATTGGCTTAGATGCAGTAATAAACGGTGTACATGGTTAAAGAAACTTGCCAATTGCACACTCCCTCTAATTTGCAACGTGCTTTACGAGGCAACTTGCTCATAGTTCACAACATGCTCTCTAAGGCAACTTATTCGCAATCCACAAAGTGGGGCAACTTGTTTGCAATCCATAGTGTGCTCTTCAAGGCAACTTGCATGCAGTTTGAATAGCTTTGCATTTGGTTGCGATTTGATCAACTATGCGCTTGCTTGCAATATGATAAACTCCACGATAAGTAGTCTGCTCTTTTGCAATCCACAACATGCTCTTCGAGACAACTTGCGTGCAATTTAAACTCTGCTCTCTGAGGCAACGTGCTCATTGCAAAATGAGCCTCCAAGCTGGAAAAATAGGGGGGGGGGGGGGGAGGGATAGGTGCCCATGGAAAGGGAGGAGTGAGGGTGAGAACTCCAAAGGGTCCCCAACTCAGGGTTCTTGGATATCGACCCCGCCTATGTATTTAGGGGTTTGACCCACTAAAGCCGGGATGATAAAATTAGTGTATGTGCCTCAACTTAGGCCTACATCTTGTGTATGATCCGACATCCACTAACTTTAAGAATAACCTTATTATAGTTATCGTAGAAGGTTGCATTGAAAGAAAAAAACACAAGTTTCATAGGTAAATTTTTTTTTGTATCTTGGCTCTCCCACAATAAGACATACACATGAACACATGCTCGAAGAGTCTTTCCTCCTATTCTTGGTCTCATTAAAGGTGAGTCCTAGACGTCCGAGTTTAGTCATTTTCTCATAGGAACATGTAACTTAAGCTTGGGAAGTTCTTGGAAGCCACAAGGTTAGTGGGCACGGCTTGTTCTATATCCGGAGTATTTCATGGAACTAGAGTGTTTCCGGCTAACGCACCATGATAAGACAAGACACCCTTCAAACAATGGGATGGTTGCTCCTGTCATTTTAAGAATAACATTTCGATTCCGAACAATTCTCCTCGAGCCTCCTCTCAACTTTGCGTACCCCAAACCCCCAATTTACGTATTCCTATTTTTACATTGGATGCAATAACCTTATAATACGTATAAAGTGCATAAAAGAAGGTTAGAGCCCCTATTTCCGCGTGTCCTGCCCCTTATCCTCTCCCCGTGCCCTTTACATTCCGTGAAAGGGGGAAAAGAATAGAATTTCACAACGGGAGGGAGGCCAAGCCTGGTGTACTGACGGGCGATGACAGGAAATAACGGGTGGTGACAGGCGGGTGTCTTGCTTCGAGGAAGGGGAGGAGAGGCTGAGGAGGCGTCGGAGGAGGAGGCTATGGAAAAACAGAAAGAAAGGAAGAGAGAGAGAAAGAAGGAAGGAAAGCACGGGTGGGGGAGGCATCATCACCAGACAAACAGACAGAAAGCGAGACACACAAGAAGAAGACGCCGTAGTGCGCACACGTTTGCACGCTCCTCTAGCTTATTCTCTATCTATTCTTTACCATCACCAATATGTCCTAGCTAAACTAAACTTACGGCCGCTTGCTCATAATCTAACTTATGCCCCGCCTGCCTCCACTACGTGCAGATTGTCAGCGCTTAAACTAATCGTCAGAGTAGGATAGTACGGAGGGACTAAGTCGGAAGCAGTTAAGAACTTATTCCACCACAAAAGGTCGGAGAGCGCGGGGCCTACAGACTGGGGAGTGAAGTGTTCTGGATACTCCACTGCACGAGACATGCGTCAGGTACTACGAGACTTGATTGCTGTTGCTGCTTCTTTTGCGATGTTTAGAGGCGGCGCGTGGCTTGTCCATTGAGAAGGAACAAAGAAGAAGATGGAAATATAGTCAGTTAGTTCCATGATTGGCGCTCTGTGTGTGCTGGATTTCGTATGGGGAAAGTTTTTGAGGCGATCGTTAGATGGAGAATGTGATCATGTGTGTGCGGTTAGTTTCTAAGAGATGTAGGATTGAAGGAGGTTAGTGTTCATGTTTGACATTGGATCTCTCGCTCTCGCGGCTATGTCGAGCAGAGGATTTCAGCTGATTGGTATAGCGTGCTGGGATATGTCAACGTTTCAGTACCTACGAGAGGCTTGCGATGATGCTCGTTGCATATATTTTAGAGAGACAGTTTTTACAAGTGTATCCTCCATAACGATCTACAGGGACTGGTGGTTTGTGACATGCTTTGATTAGTTGGATATTATTTGAATTTGGCATGATACAGTCCTTTCTCGAGACAGTGGAGCTCCTTAAATATTGAAGCACATAGTAAGTTACGGTCTGACACTTTTGTGCAGAAACTCTCACCTACTGTTTGTAAGATCTGTCGGTAATACTGGCTCTTCATTTGCGCACTTCAATGCGGTCATTTCAGCACGAGTTAGACCTAATGAAACGGCTGAGACATACTGTGTCTGACGGGAGTACGGGAAAATTGATCGCCTCAGATAGACTGACATTAAGTTTTCGGTTCCAAGAACCAGCGTTTGCAAGGCAAATGAGTTAACATTGCCGCAAGCACTTGGTTAGAGTGGTCCCTTGATTACAAAAGATTGTCAGGTCGTGGAGATGTCGCGAATGACGTACCTAGGGTGCAGGAAAATATTCTTCCTATGAGAAGCGTGTGAAGGTTTGCAAGACCTTGGTTCTTGATTGAGACAACGGAAGTCAAGCTTCTTAGAGCATACTGTCTGCAAAATCTGCTGCTCGGTCGCAGTCCTGAATCTTGGCTTTGGACACTGGTGGCTTCCTTGAGATATGTAAATAGAGAATGAGGTATCCAGGGCGTGGACAAAATGGTAGACATGGAGGCTACTTTCTTAGCTAGATATTTATGGTCGTTATTCGAAGAAATTGCTAGAGGATTGCTCGATAGTTGCCCTATTCAACATGTCTTTCCTGCGATCACTGTTTTCTTCTAATATATGTTCGAATAGCACAGCTTCTTATATGCCCTTCCTCCAACTCTCCGTCAAAATCCCAAACTCTACCTCCTGGGGAACGCACTGAACTCTTTTGTAATCATCTGAGAACTTCCGGGACATTTTCCATATAGAGGCTAGACTACAAGGTGAGATTTCTTTTTCGCTGAATCAGATCTCAATCAATGTGGATCTCAATCAATCTGCATAATTATTACAACCGTTGGTTGTGCACAATTCTTTAATCTTCATCTGAATTCGGCAATTTTCCACACCGAGAATCAGAAGTTTGGATTTCATCATCACAGATACAGGATGACATATTCTAGTCTTTGCAATTTCTTAGAGCTGGATTATGTTCTCCTTGTCTGCACTAACTGCATTCGAAGTGAGATTACATAGTGAAACAATAGAAGCAGTTTCTCTCAACTTTTTATCTGAGCTTGTCTTGCTGAGCTAGGATTGACCTCCAGTGTAGCTTCAGGAAGCAAGATATGCTGTAGTTTGGTTACAAGCACGAATCATCTCCTTCAGTAGGTCCAGACTCCCTTATGTAGGTTAGCATGTTACAAAGGATATTGACAAGGGTTAGAGGGAGAGAGGAAATTTCATTGGATGATCGAGCACTGGGTTTATATAATATACCGAGTGCTGTATTGGAATATCAGTATTGGTCCTTTGCACTTGCGCAAACTGCAAATATGTTTCTTTTAACAGATGCTATTGTTGAATTTTTGTAACCTGGAGTTTTTCTTCTTTCATAGAACATGCAACTCACTATAAACTGTCTCAAATAATGCATTTGCATGGAAACTGTTTTGCAAAGGTTGTGTTTATGTGATTTTTAGCACATTTAAAAAATATTATCTGAACATATTCTACGATTTTGGAATTCGTCAAGTGTACCCAAAACCCTAAAAGATAGTTGAAGAGTTTCAGGTCCAGCATCTAAATTTTAATTATAAACTCACTCATCTGCACACTTGAACGGTTTATTCAGGAGACAAGGAAGAGGAGGAAATTCGTGAAGTCGGAAAGGCGTCAGTAGCTGCAAATCCTATTTAGTTGGAACTTTCTCCACTTGCTCAAGTAGGGTATCAATTTTGTTACCAGCAGCGGGATGTGTTTCCATGACTTGGCGGAGGTGCAGGAAGATAGAGTTGTCAGATCTGCATCCTAGGTGGCCTCCTTCCCATGCAACCACTACCCCTGGCTTGTCCTGTTCCGACAGACTAGGTTGTTCAATTTGTATTCTTCATTGAGATATATAGCCTAGCTTCATGAAATAATTTTATTTGCAAACTGATTGTTTCGTCCTACTCTATTCAGTCGGTGCACTTCCTGAGCAATAAGGTTGTAAGCTCTGGAAGACAGGCAGCTAGCCATGTGGGAGACAGAAGAAGAAGAACCTGAGATACAAGTTCTGAGAAGTTCAAGGGTCATAGGTAGGCCTTCCAGTGCTCAGCAGCATATGCGAAGAGAGCTGCCTGTGTACGAGGACAGCTTCACAAAGAGGCTAGGTCCACGGGCATATGTTACTCACGAGTCTTCTCTGGAACGGAGTAATGCCTCCAATTCTTCCTCGCACCAGCCAAGAAAGAACGTGGAAGACGAAGTAAAAAGGCTTTGTAAGTGATTGGGCATAATAGTTTTGTGTCTGCAACTCGATGGTAAATATGAGAGAACATGCGACCAGAGATGAATCGATTGGCAGGAATGCTGTTCCTTGCAGAAATGATTACAGTTGTTTTTATCTTCGATATCCTGCTTGAAAGCCTAGTGCTAGGACTCTGGCAATTTGAAAATATTGGTACGTGGTAGTTGTAAAAAGAGATTTCAATAGCGAATAAGCAGATGGAAAATAATGAAAGGGTGGACAATGAGAAAGGTGCAGTACTTGATTTTCTGAGCCTACTTGTATTGAGTTTGAGCAGCAAGGGAACAGGAGGTTGTGAAGGTGGACAAGAAATGCTGCAACTGGCCTTGCAACAGTGATGGGATATCCGCTTTGCACCACGAAAGTGATAAGCAGAAAACACCTCGTGTTTCAGGTAGCAAGCGTTCATCCTCAAGCAGGTCTGGGAAGGAGTCCAGAGGATTGGCAGGACTCCTCGGCCGCAAATTTTTCAGGTACGAAGGCTTGCTTTTTGTGGATCATGTGGTCTATTTTGAATCAGGTCCCATGTGTTTTATTGTTCAGATTTTGGGGTATCCTGCGTTTGAAATTTTGGCTTCTGCAATTGTTTGTTTCATGTATCATTTCTGGACTACTGTATGCATTTGATGTACGGAGTATGGTAGTAGCGAGATGTTCAGAAAAAAGAGTAT
This sequence comes from Polytrichum commune, assembly GCA_950295325.1. Classification (NCBI taxonomy): domain Eukaryota; kingdom Viridiplantae; phylum Streptophyta; class Polytrichopsida; order Polytrichales; family Polytrichaceae; genus Polytrichum; species Polytrichum commune. Next base: position 26,995,844 of record OX485805.1, read on the forward strand.
TGCAATGACAGCTGGAAGAGGGAACAAAGTAGGCGAAGACATTCTGGAGTAAATGATTAGTCCTTCTATACAATTGATTTTAACGAAGTGTTATCAAGTGAACGTTCTCACATCTTTTTTCGTTCCTTCTCACTTACTATATTGTGTGTTCTTAGGCAAGGCAATAATGCGGTCCTGTATCCAGCATGGGAGGCTGAGTTGGCACGTTGGCGAGAGCAACATGATACAGATATGAAGCAAATGAAAGAGATGTACATGGGTCTACAGGAAATTTGCCAAGATCTGAAAAGGTTAAGTACACAAAGAGATGATTTGTCAGGGACAAGTTCGAGGCGTGCTTCTCTATCTGAAAGTTGTGATGGAAAAATGGATGGGGCTCCCTTACTTGGTCACAGCAAGAAACAAGGAGGGTTGAAGTTCACTCAACATCCACGTGAAAATGGTCATCATCTACCCAATCGAAGAGCTAAGTCTGCTCCCAAAACTAGAGGAATCCGGGACACGGGGTTTGGGATGGAGAATAATCTGCACCTCCGGATTCCGCAGCATAAAACCTGGTACTGCCCAACTGCAGCAATTTTTGAAGAGATAGTCCAGGTGGAGAGACTATATCTGCGCAATTTTGTCACATCTCTTGTAAAATATGGTGAGGATCGACTTTTGCTAGAGGAATTTGATGAACAAAAACACGAATCTATGACTGACTTGGTGTTCCGGCTAGTCCCTCACGCTACTTTTGCAAAAGCTTCTCATTATAAGTATGGCATCGAAGCTTGGCTGAATCGAGTTGTGTTCAAGGATTTTGGCAAGGCGAATTATGGCATAGAAGAAGGTACCGATTCACAAGCATGACATAAAGCTCAATACTAAATTGTCTTAAACACACCTGATTGATCATCCTTGTTCTATTTTACAACATCTTCATCTTCCAAGTGGTAACCTCACCTGGAAGAACTGAGGAGCCGTGCATTGGTTTCTGCAATGAATTCTTGTTGATGAAGTTTCTCCTCCTTTACTAAAACTTTCATAACTGTTTGTATGATTCACCGTTATTGTCTCTTTCATAAGCAGGCCACCTGCAAGCTTTACCCCCTTCTTGACAGTCACGTCCACTACCCAAGCACTTTATTAGTATTGGCATTGAAATTTTGTGTCCTCTTTCTAAGGAAATTAATGAGAAGGCTGGGCTTGATCGGATGCAGAGAAGGTACATGATGCACGAGCCAGAAGGCTTTCATGCTGGGATGAATATCAACGTTTATCCTTTCTAAGCGGCGTTGACGCTATTGACCCAGATGGCAAAGTCTACTATCAGAGTTTTCACGTGTATTGTAATCGAAAGTTTCAAGCTATACACGATGAACTGCTCTGGTGGGATGAATGGCCAGACAACCTGGTGGAGGAATTCCTAGAGGCTATGAAGCAGGTTTGGCGTGCACACAAACTTGCCCTTGCTTTTGACCCACCAGCATCTCAATTTAGCATTAAATCTCAAACATCCTTTGATATTAAGTTCATGGATCCCTTAGAAGTGTCGACAAAATCTGAAGATGAGGATTACTCCTCACAAGTTGGCTTTATTGTAAATCCGGGATTTATTGTGATGGACCGAATCATCAAAAGTCAGGTCTATCTGGCTCCAAAGGATAGCCTAGAGTCTGATAGCTCAGAATCCATTGAAGTGGAAAGAAAGACTCGTGGCAAAAAGGTAGACAAAACTCAGAAACACAATTCTTTTAGAAAGTAGGCAATGAAAAAAACAGAAGCAAGACCTTCATATGCCAATCCCCGTTGGGGTATATCTATGTACACTCTAGGCACAGGGAGAAGATTGATCCCTAGTGATCAGGCGAAGCTGAGAACTGGATTTTGTCACGTAATTACATATTACTTTCATACGCTCTGTGTTGTACAAGGGGAGTCTTCTGTCAATAATCAGAAGGATCCTATATTGAAATCATAATTCTGCGAGAAGAGGAATTTACAACTTAGTTCCTATTTGAGCTTGTATCAGGACATGTGACCAGATTGTCAGATCGTGAACGAATTTTGCAACGGCTGCACGAGTTGAAGCCATATTCCAGGTTGTGTCTATCCTTAAAACTGCATTCTTTTACAATTTAGCAGAAGTAAGCAAATCCTGAGAGTCGTAGGCTGCCTTGCTCTTAACAAGACAAGACGTCTGAGTTATTTGGCTCCTCTGCTTGACAAGCTTGGCCTTGTTACTTTTTGGTGCATTGCCTCTTTCAATGAAGCGCTTAGATAGACAAGATATATACTCGTGGGTTACTCTTGGTATTCAAGTTTATACTCTTGGGAGTGTTGGGGGTATTCAAGTTTATACTCTTGGGAGTCTTCATGCGGGTTAGGGGTTCGAGTCTGAGATGGTTTTTTGATGGTAAAAAATGAGGACACTAGAAGTGTATATAAACAATCTCCTACGGGCCGTTGGTCCATTTAACCTTGGGAGTCATGGAAAGGAAGCGCTACTTGCAGGGGAACTTGAAACTACAAGGAACCATGTGGACAGTTTCCTGTCGCAAGGAGGGGAAATGACCCCCAAATAGGTTAGGTACCGCAATACTTAATGCTTGAGAATGAAAGGTATCTGCCATGTAGGGCAGTAACCAGAATCCTTATAAGGAGGTTATGTACACACTTACAAGGGAGCAAGTTTGTACAAGAGTCTTCTCCAAATCTGGCCCTGTGTAGAAGGTACGCATACCTACAACCAACACTATTTCTAAAACCAAGAGTATATCAAACGTATGAGAGTGCTATATAATGTTATGAAATGTATGAGAGTGCTATATAAAGGTTTATATTTTGTGTGTTGGTTTTGAGTATGACCTTATGAGGGAATTCGTTGAGATGGAAATGCGGGAGCCAATATGGTCGGGCAGCTCAAAGACCATATTCAAGCTGCTTGAGGTGATCTTAAAAATAGGTCTGGCTGCCAGATTGGTGGCTGTAGTATATACTGGTACAAAACTTATTGGGAGGTAGATTCCAAGTGGGCTAGAGGGCAAAAGAGAGTTAGTCATAAATTGTCTCTTAGCCAGCAATCGTGAGTCTTGTATATTTTCATTTCAAGTTTCAATATTGGAGTTGAGATGAAAAAAGTTATAAGGAGTCCCTACGAAGAACATGTTTTTCTTCCAATGATCACGTTGACCCTCACTAGCCTTGACTACACAGGTAGAAAACACACTACTTATTTGTGCTATTTATTTCTAGTGCATAGTGTAATTGTATACTCTAAGCACATAAGGTGTCTGTGCCTATGATGGGCACCTCTAACTCCACATACTCCAATCTGGGTTCTGGATAAACTGCACATATAATAGTTGACCACATGAGGCACACACCTTATCCAAATTTGATTGTAACATGTGTCTTTCCAGAGTCCATTCTTAGGGGCACTTCACACAGAGACTGAAGGCTTATGACCTTTGCATTTCAGCATCTCACATTGGTCGAATAGGCCGAGATCGTTCAAGTTCACTTCACACTAAGTCAGAAGGTGAAGGCCTAAGGGTCCAAAGAAATTATCATGTATGAAAAGTCTACATGGATGTTTATGTGGGAGAGTACAAATAAGGTTTCAATGTTTGTCGAAATTTGCATCAGGTCCACCTCCAAGAGGTAAGCATGAGGCAAGTTCTGGCAGAACATGTCAGTGGTATGCCTTTGGATGAGAATCAAATGCCTCACAATTACATGGTCATGGCCCTAAGCTTGGCTTGTGTGTGAAGTGGCCCTTAACTACAAGCCTTATTGTTTACCACTCAAATATATGTGTAAAGTTAAGAAGAGTGACCACATGAGGCCCACATACTTGTGTTCCACATACTCTTCTACATTAAACAAATTACAGTATTTGTAGTCAAGTATATGATCAAAGCTCAAGCAAGGGAATCTTCACTTCAAGAATAAGGCGTCTAGAAGAGATTCTAAATTGATGAGGAAGATGGATTTGCTGATCATCTTGTACTAAAGTAGATGTGCCTAAATTGAACACAACAATAAACTAGACACATGTATTTTTGTGGTATGCAGTTAGGTGTGGATCTAAGACATGTGTTCATGAGGAAAATGGCTACATACATGATTTGGATTGCTGATGATCATGTGCTACATTGATTATCCCAATTAGTGTGTGTTAGTAGTCAGAGTTAAGTACACTAAATATGATATTGAGTGTTTGAATATATTTAATGTTGTTACCACCCTACCATGCTCAACACCAATTTTCAATTCCTTGATAATTAGTGTTAGACATAAATTTGCCGCTACCTTTCATATTCTCACCTCCCTTCCTGTGAAGCATGGATTTCATTGGACCTGCGATTTTAGGGATGCCCCCCCACCTTCCTACTTGTTGATCTCTCATCTGCCAAAATCAACGACATTTTTTTTTTCATATCCTTATTAACACTAAACTCAAACATGTAACTTTCACATATTACTATAGTTGATTTTTAGTGTTTGAGTTTACATTCAATTTACATTTAATGTTACTTACTTTCACAGGGTTATTGACATTTAGTGTATGCATTTGTATTAAGTGTAGTGCTATAGCTATTTAATGAGAATGTAATACTTTACCAAGCAAAATCAATTATGTTCTATAATGTCCAAACAACCTATTGAATGTTCATTAGTAAAAATTCAACTCTTGAGTAAGACGTTATTGCATTACGTAGCTCCGAATAGTAACATGCACTAATTCGGATGATTGGTGTAGTTGCGTGTTTCATATCCTAAAGAAGTGGGTGGAGTGGAAAGTATTAAGGCACATCTACCTTGAACTTGTGTTTAATATCTTGGGAGAAGTGGGCTAATTGGGGAAAAAAACCATTTAAGAGCTATGTAGAACTTTATGTTATTATAAGGTTGGATTAACTACCAACTTTACATATAATTTTGACAAGTAGACCATATTGAAAATTGTCTCATCCTACTAGCAATTGCAAATGCCAAAGGTTTTCAGAAATTTTCATTTTCAAGTTTCATAATCATAGTTGACTGAATGCGGAAGTTAAAAGAGATCAAAGTTAAGATCCTCTTTCTAGTATTTAAAAGTGACCCATATGGTAAACTAAATATGTTCTTTAGTGTCACATGGTATTTTATGTCACTATGGTAACTTTTTGGATGACACTTCTTATGAATAAGTGAACAAATATTGTCATGGATGATGGATAAGTTCATCCATAGCCCAAAACCCTGCCTTCTCTTGTCAAACAACTTGTGATGAAATATTGTCATGGTTGATTGAAATTTGGATGAAAAATCACTTGGTAAGTGACAGGAATTGCAACACCATAAATCTATAACACCCCAAAATCTTACAAGGAATGACAAATAATATTGGGTTGACATTTTGTGTTGGTGACACTGCATCGTGGTTTACAATTGGTATTGAGCAAGATAATTAGAATTGGTGACACCAAATCTCATATTTAGTGTAGATGATCCTTATTCAGTTATTTTTCTTATTAGGACATCTACATTTGAGTGTTATATGGTTTGGTGAGGTTGGATCAAGAACGGATACTGTAAAGACATGTCTTTTAAAGAGATTCGATTGTGTGGTCAAAATAAGATAAACCATTCTAGGCTCAATAATCAACATATTGGCCTCTATCTCAAGGAGGTTATTGCATTTTGCCACTCTAAGGACTAAGTTGGTTTGACACCATCATGATGTGCTTTTAGTCCCATAACCCTTTTGGCTCTCTGGACTTGAAAATGAAAATTTCCATCTTTTATTAGTATGCCAACATAATCATATAGAGGTGCTATTTGTGGAAAATTTGGTGTACTAGATGTACAAAGGTTTTGTCCAATATTGATATTAGCATTGAGTAGATTTGTCATAGTAGTTGCTTAGTGGTTGGATAGGTAAAATCTATGTGGGAAATTTTGCTCATAGGCATCAAATCCTCAAGCATAAAGATTGTAAAAGTGTATATTTACAAAGCACAATTATGGCTATATTGAAGTTTCTTGGCAGGTTTCTTGTTTGGGCAACTTATGTCACCTTCATTACTTTATACCTCATATTGAAGTTAATTGGTCAACATGCAGGGGAACATGATTGAGTCAGTTGCTATTGTATCGGATGTCTTTCTTTTAATTTGTCTAGGAGTTTCTAGTGAGATTTATGTTCATAAAATTGTTTAGGTACTTCTTCCTATAATCAATGAGCATATGAAATCAAAGAATAGTTCCAATAAATGCTTTGCATAAGTCCTAACCGCACATCGTAGAACATTGATGTGGGAGTATATGTTACCTTATAAAATAAAATAAAAACTAGTTAAAACATATGTGATTATGCCATGTGATATATATTGAGCAAGTTGTGAGCTGTAGGCCTCTATTTACCCAATAAAGTATGGGCATGGTTTTTGTCATTACCAATTTGTCCAAGGAACGCCATGCCATGTTACAACTTTGTCTCCTCTTGTACCCATAGATCTCAAATGTGTTTAACAATTTGTCGCCCCTTGTCATCCGGCTACAAATTAAGTATAACTTTTCATGTGGGTGCAAATGATTTGTGATAATAAATGGTTAATATCAACAATATTAGCTAAATCATCTATTAAGAGAAGACATGTAGACCACATGTAGTTTAAGAGTTGGCATGCCATGGATGGTCATGAAAGCCTCTCAAATGAAAGAAAGAACCACACCCCAATCTAACTCTAACCATCATCCAATCACTGAGCAAGTTTAGTTGGATAAGCTTACTTAAGATTATGTTTGTCGACTTCAAACTAGCCCAAGACGATGTACTAATGATGCAATAAGGTTCATAGGTGGATGGCAAGGCAAACCCTAAAAAAATTACTTTATGTATAATTTTTTTCTTCCATAATCCATTAATGCCCTTTTATTTGATTATCACAATCCAAAAGCAACTCACCACATCCCTTCTCTTTGATGGGTTTCCAACATTACCGAAAGCAACCTTGTAAACTACACTAAATAGTCCTATTAGTGTTGGCCATAGTAAGTTTTTAGAACCCACGCTAATTCTCGTAATGAGAATCAATGTGGGCCACATTAATTTTCAATCCACACTAAATTTAGAATAGAAAATTAGTGTGGACCACAACATGTGTTTCTCAAGAAAATAAATGTGGGCGATTGTTTGGTTCCTGGCTACCTTTAATCTAAGGTGGTTATTTTATTCTATGCAAGGTGTTGGTCAAGTGTCGTCATGAAGACCTAGGGGAGGACCCGGAGTCTTGGACCCACGGTTAATCTACCTTGACTAGAGAATTAGTGTGGCCCATGTTGATTATTTCCACACGAATTTTCTACCCACACTAATAGGACTTGTACATACTACCATAGTAACATCAACATCTTAATATAGTTGTCATTTATGTTCTTAACTTCCAACCATGGGAAGAAAAAACTGGGCTAACACTGTAAAGTATCCATTTAGTCCTAGAGGAGAGTTTGGATGGCAATTAGTGTTGATCAAAGTCAAAAGATATCTTATTTATCTTCAATTTGATATGTACCTTTTTGTCACTAAATCATTGAGAACATTGCCTTATTTTTGTGCATATGCACTAGCCAAGTTCTCCTTACACAACATAATGTAAAGGGAGGCCACAATAGTGGCTAAATTCTTCATGGTGTTACAACTATCACACCCAGGGAGTGCACTGTTCAAGTACTGTATTTATACACGTGGGTGCACAAAAGGGGTATTATTTAAAACAAGCATGTACAAAATGTACGTACAAGAGACATATTGCTATTAAGCAAGAAGTAGATATACATGAGGCTATAGAAAAATATATGTAAAGTACGCATTTACGCGTTTACGCGTTCAAGTCAGACCTGGACCAAGAATCATGTGTTTTTTCATCCACTAAGTAACGACTTTATAACTAAAAATCCATGATTTGATATTATACATATAATAGGGCCATATTTTTGCATTTCCAAACATTTGTACACATGATATATACAATTTTTGTATTTGTTTTTGGACCCTTGTGTACGTATGGAAATGTATTTTGAAGCAATGAGATTTGTAAGTATATTGCTTGATTTTAGCAAAAATAAAATGTATACAGGGGTATTTTAATAAGGGGCATGCACGCACGTGATGCTTGGTTTTAATGAATAGTGCACTCCCTGAGCTATCACATTAAACAATCATTATGTAGACTAATATTATGTGGATAAACTCTAATTTTTCCTTGTTAGCAACTCAAAGGGGATTCCAACGCACTAATTTAAGACTTCTTTGGATTCCATATGCAAAAATTACTTAAGGGTTCAAAGTTTATAGGTAGATTAATCATTAGGGAAGTTTGATGTTAAGGTGATGAACATTTTGATAATTGATGTATGCTTATTATTGATCAACATTTTAGAGTAGGGTACCTTTATTCCACATAGGTCTTAGTAAGTACACCAAATAGTCCCATTTTTGTGGGTTATGCAGTATTTTTCTAGTACCGCCACCATAGTAGTCCATGTGGCTAATTGTGCTATGACCAAAAAATGTCGGTGGTAGTTGGCTCAATTGCCCTTGACATCAAGAGTGGTATATGTATGTCAAATGCATCAGATTGCACATTTGGGCAATTTTGGGGTATGATTACAATTTGTGAGTGTCATGAAAAATAAAGTTAAGGGTTTAGAATCTTGCATTGGCAAGCTGCCTATTGCACAATGTGTGACTTCTTTCTCACCATGTCCAAATCATATGAAAACTAATACACGCCATATTAATTTTGTTTTCTTTGAGGGATCTCACTCAAAGAGTAAGTTTTGGTGTGCATAGAAGACGGAATTAGGGATTCCAATTTAGACAGTCTCCAAAAACCATACCTAACACTTGCTTCCATGAGTTTAACCATGGTAAATATACTCTAATAACACACGTTGTGGCAACCAAAGTGCAGTTGATATTGAGGAGTTCTATAATGATAACATGGATGCATGCTAAAAGAGAGGTAGTGTAGCAAGTGACATAATGGATAACACAAAGTCCACATTGCAATAATGACAATAATCACAAATTATGACAACAACGTCATGCGTTCAAGCGCGTGGTTTGAATTCTTTGGTGCATTATTTTAATCTCTAACGCCATGATATATGGGGGATATATGGGAGAGAAATGTGACAACAAGGAGTCAGATTAGATCTAAGAACATTCGTTCCCTAGGGTTTTGTGATATGAGAGAAGGAGTGACATCAAGGAGGTTGATATTATAGAGTTTAAAATTTACTCATATAGTGGCTTAGAAATGAAAATATGCCTTTTGGCTGCAAGTGGGTGTGTCAAGAAATTTCCAAGCAATGAGTTACTCCCAACATATCCAACTTTGACTTTGCCACCAACTACTATGAAAGTCTAGTAATATTTTTGACTTCCAAAACTCAAAGGACTCCTCTTGTACGTACAAGCCTTTGCAAGTCCTTCAACGAGTCTAACTCAACCTAAATTTCTTTGTTTAATGTAGGCAAACCCTAAACCAACAAATCACATTATCTAAAACTAATGGTGTGTACTCACAGTCATACAATTGAGGAGTTCAAATTTATAATTGCGGTACAAAGATATTGTTGATTTTGGGTGTACGTACCTTCCATTAGGGTTTGGTCACCCATTAGTAATTTCAATTTCCTGCCAAAATGTCTCAAAGATACACCTCCACGTCATGCGAGAAGGAATTTTATAATACTTGACCTAATCATTCATAGTGGGTACTCACCACCATAGAAGGGCTCCATTTTTTCATCCTCACTACATCATTATGGTCAATTTAAGTGTCACTAACAATTTGGACTTCTGCAATGTTATAACTTCTCACAAAAAATTCAAATAAGTGAGGTGGACATTATATTACAAATTAACTGACTTTACTTCACAAATACATACAATCTTATTAGCGAGATGTTATAGCACCGCGCGACTCCAAATAGTAAGTCACACTAAATACGATGAATGCTACAGTAGTAGTGTCAAGATGGAGGTTCCACGTGGGATTCAAGCAGTCTTTACCAATGCGGGATTGACACGTGGCAGACCGAGCAGGGTTAATTATTCTTTTGTTATCATCTGAATGACTTAATGCGTTTGGTCCACTCACTTGTGAAAGTGTGAGGGGGTAGACATTAAACACCCCCCTACGAAGTTTGGGGGGTGCCAGATCCGGGCGGGGCAGCCCTCCCGGGAAATTTTCAAACCCGACCGAAAACTGTTGCCCGCCCCCCGCCCAACTTCGAAAAAAATTTGCTCTTGCATTCTTGAAGGCCGCTTGACTACAGATCCCATATTGAGTGCACTTCACCTTCAAGGCCCAAAATCCAATATACATGTTCACTTCCATTGAGTAAATAAGCAATTGATTGGGATTTCATTATCAAAGTGAAACCGTCAATAAAGCATGTAATTGATTTGGAAGTCAAAAATATTACAAAACCCTCACTACCACTGAGGTTATAATTTTTGTGACTTACAATTTGAATTTGTCTTTGTCATTCTAAAATGACACTTGAATTAGTGTGTTGATTTAGCATGTATATTTTATAATATTTTAGGTAATGTTGTCTACTTTCACATGTTTTCATACGCATTCAAACTAATTAAGTGTGATTGAATGTAATTAAGTCTAATTAATCCCAAATATATCAGAAAGTATGTTTACCAAGTTAAGTAAACATAATTTATCATAAAATGCAATGTAATTGATTAATTTATGGAATTAATTCCAGTGAATTAATTATAATAATCTGTTTTTGAAATTTATTCTAGTAGATTAATTATAATAATAGAATTGTGGAATTAATTATTATAATTAAATAATTTCAGTCTTAATTAATTATTGAATGCATATGAATACATGTGAAAGTAGACAACATTACCTAAAATATTATAAAATATACATACTAAATGAACACACTGATTCAAGTGTCATTTTAGAATGACAAAGACAAATTCAAATTGTAAGTCACAAAAATTATAACCTCAGTGGAAGTGAGGGTTGTGTAATATTTTTGACTTCCAAGTCAATTACATGCTTTATTAACGGTTTCACTTTGATAATGAAATCCCACTCAATTGCTCATTTACTCAATAGAAGTGACCATATATCTTGGATTTTGGACCTTGAAAGTGAAGTGCACTCAATACATGATTTGTAGTCAAGCGGTCTTCAAGAATGCAAGGGCAATGTTTTTGTCGAAGTTGGACGGGACGGACAACAATTTTCGGTCAGGTTCAAAAATTTCCTAGGAGGGCTGCCCCCGCCCGGATCTGACACCCCCCAAAGTTCTGTAGGGGGTGTTTAATGTCTGCCTTGTGAGGGGGCCTTGGACTCCCCCTTTGCTTGAGTGCCAAGTGTAGGATTCTGATTGGATAACAGTGCATGCCAGCATAATTGGAAAACCACCGTCAATTATTTCTTATTATTATTGTTAAGCAAATATCAATCGCCCCGGGCAAGACTTCGGGTCCACAATGACTCATCAACATCTCAAGCCCAACCCTAAATCCCGGGCGTCATCAGTACACTACCCAGTGGCTGACTACTACAGTATTGGAACAATAAACATTCTATTTATGTAGTCTACTAGTCTTGCTCACTACACTACAAATTGTATATAGTGTCACATGGTATTTTATGTCACTATGGTAGCTTTATAGTGACACTTTCTATGAATAACATAACAAATATTAGCATCTCAACTTACATCTAGTTCATCCAAGTGCCAATTTTTGAAACATAGTTAGGTGTATTTTGCGCATCCTAACATTTTTCTAATGCAATGTTATCACGAATGATTGAAATATGGATGGAGACTCACTTAGTAAAAGACAACAATGACAATAACATTGTAACTCTATAGTGCCCAAATGTTTCTTTTACAAGGAATGCAAACAGTGTTAGGTTTAGTACATTCAGTGTTGGCGACACTACACGAACGGTTTACACTTAGTAATGAGGATGAATTTTCAAATTTGGTGACATTGAATACAATATCTAGATTGTAGTAATTGTAAACCTAATGGTATTTGTCATTCCTTGTGACAATATTGGATTTATTACCGCCACTTACGAAGTGGTTTTTCATGCAAATTTCAATGATCATCCATGGTATGCTTTCATTATGGAAACGTTAGGATGCAATGTATATGGTATACCAAAGTGTATTTCAATGTAATTGGCATTTGGATGCACTAATAGTGAGTTGGCATGCCAATGCTTGTAAACTTATTCATAGGAAGTGTCATTAGAAAAGTTACCACAATGACATGAGATACCCATATGGCAGTAACACACAATATTTATTGTCGGCTCCGTTAACTACTACATCCTATGAGTGTCACTCATGTTTCAATTAAGGTAGAAATACCCAAACCGTTTAACCACCCTCTACCCGTACAGTAGACCGCCGTCAAAATAGTGAAGTGCCATTTCTGAAACCAATCATGGCGAGGCTGGCAACTTCAATGCGTGTATGCTTAGTGTAGCCAATGGGAGTCATGTTCAATGTACTCATGAGTTAACCGGATTAGGTGATATTCTATATGGAAATGCGGATTACTGTGTTCGGTGTAGGGAGAATCTAGTGAACGAGTAGGGGGTTCGACAACTTTCCACTTTGAAAAATTGTAGAATTCTTTGTACATGGCAGAAAAATATGAAACAACTTGCATTCTTCGTGAATCCTTCTCGTCTATCTTGGAAAAAAATATCTCATGATTGTAAGACCATATCTTCAATGCGAATCACCTTATTTTCACGGGTTATGGTATTTCTACCTTACACTACATTCAATTACGTAACTATCAATCGGGAGTTAACCGGATTAGATGATGTTCTGTATGGAAATGCGGGCTACCGTGTTCGGGTGTAGGGAGAATCTAATGAACGAGTAGGGGGTTTGACAACTTTCCACTTTGAAAAATTGGAGAATTCTTTGTACATGGCAGAAAAACATGAAACAACTTGCATTCCTCATGAATCCTTCTTGTCTATTTTGGAAAAAGTATCTCATGATTGTAAGACTAGATCTTCAATGCGAATCACCTTATTTTCACAGGTTATGGTATTTCTACCTTACACTACATTCAATTACGTAACTATCAATCGGGAGTTAACCGGTTTAGATGATGTTCAGTATGGAAATGCGGATTCCCGTGTTCGGTGTAGGGAGAATCTAGTGAACAAGTAGGGGGTTCGACAACTTTCCACTTTGAAAAATTGGAGAATTCTTTGTACATGGCAGAAAAACATGAAACAACTTGCATTCTTCATGAATCCTTCTTGTCTATCTTGGAAAAAGTATCTCATGATTGTAAGACCAGATCTTCAATGCGAACCACCTTATTTTCATGGGTTATGGTATTTCTTCCTTACACTACATTCAATTACGTAACTATCAATGGGGCAGCCGGCGGGACTTGGGGGTCCACCCCCTGACTCATCAGCATCCGGGGCCCAAGCCTGATGAAGCTGCTGTCAGATCACAAGTCTCCAAAACTTACGTTATGAATTTCATTCATTGGATTCTTGCGGCCACAGTGGGTAGTACAGGGACCGGAATCCTGCAGTCCTTGCCACATGGCCCTCTTTCATAGCCACATGGCCCTCTTTTATAGCCACATGGCACGATCTCATGACGTGGATTGCGTCCACCTGGCATGTCTCACTGGACGGCCCAGATCTCCCCAGTTGCCAAGGCTTGAGGTTGCCTACTCTTAAGACGGAGCGACGGCTGATCTCCGACACTGCACTTCTCGCTTTCCCTACCGCCATAGCCTCGTCACTCTCTTGCATCAGCAGCCTCTGAACGCTTCTCTTTGCCTCCGAGATCTCCAGGCTATCTAGCTAGCTCTTCTAGTGTCCTAAGAACTTTCCGTTTCTGCAGGTAAAGCTCTTCCTGAACTACGTTGTTGCTTTTGAATCTCGCGTTTGAGTATTGCTTCAATTCGATCACGAGTCCCCGTGCGTGCTTGCACTAGGTTACGTTAATTCCTTCTCTGAGGACTTTGAAGCCCTTATTGTCCGCTTGATTGCACCAGTGACTGAGATTCTTTGCGTGTGTATTAAGGAAATTAGTTCTGTCGCTCTAAGCATGTCGTCAGTTGCGTAACGTGGGCTATGTGATAAGTCTTCCTTTTTTGCACCTGCGGCCTCATTGTCTCTTGCTGCCTCCCTAGTTTGTATTACTGCAGTCACTAGCTTCCCAGTTTCTGCAGTGTGTGTGGAGGTGTTCCATGGGTAGGCTTCACTCACACATTTGTTGCGTCCAATTTTAGTGCTCTTCGAGATAGACATTTGGGCGAGTGCTTGATGTCAGCCTGCAGGTCGTTTAGAGGAGGCTCCCACTATCCACATTGTGCGAAGCGCTCCCCTGGGTTGTTGAATGCAGTCTTGCGTTTCAAGGCTAAGTGAGGGTGTTGGGTTGGGTTGTTTTTCTTGGGAATAATCCTCGAATAGTCCTCATTTTTGCAGAAACTCATGAGACTCTTTGAGGTTGGGTATGAGGAAAGTGAATCTGTAGGTGCTAGCAGTGTCACAAAACAAGTGGACCTGTGTTAGCAAGCATGTCCATCTGCAGCCTCGAAATGTCTTGCCTCCGTAGTATGCGCTACACCGCTTATGGTATTTAATGTCACGTATACTCTTTTGCGAAGAGCCTAAACTAGATGCCTAGAGGTCATGCCCGCTAGTTGCCAATATCATTCCATTCATAAACACGACATAAGGAACTTTTTTAAGTGAAAACATATCTACATTATAACATTTAGAGATGATAGTCTTGCGTTTTCCTATGCATGCATAGGAACATAATTTGAGTGTACTCATGTCAAATGTCATGTGTTTACATTTTAGTATGCAATAAGAAGATATCCTTGAGCATACTAATGGCAAGTGTCATTAGTGTCAACTTGTAGACCATTCTGTACACAGGCATGCACCTCATAACACTCATAACACTCATAACACTCATGCCTAGATATTTAGTAAGCGCACTTGAATGCCAAGTGGCATGAGGTGACACTTATGGTGAAGTTGTTGATCATTAGTGTAACCTAGCATACGCATACACATACACATACACTTAACATAGTGTAAGTGACACTCCTACCAACAAACTAAGAAACGGTGTTAGTACTGCGGTCATTAGCTTCTCCACGGAACCAGTTGCTGCATGTAAGCACTACAGTGCCTCTGTCTTTCAATTTTCGCAGAACAAAAAAAATGGTACGAACACATGTTTTCACGCGCCAGGTAGGGGTCGAACCTACGACTTTCTGCTTAGGAAACAGACGCTCTATCCACTGAGCTACAGGCGCACACGCTGAAACCGTTTTCGGGATATAAGTCCCCGTTGTTGATTCCAGGTCGGGGCCCATTCAAAGCTCGTTGTTTTGGTTGTGTGTTTGATGGTACGAAGCTGTAGATATTCAATCGGCTTTGGAACTTGAAGCTTGACAATGTGACCTGTGAACAGGTTTATTGAATCCACTACACTAATTGAATGGCAAGGACCACCACAGCCGCTGGCACCACCAGGTCCGGCCGCAAGCACAAGAATGCCGCCGCAGGGGTGGCCAAGAACAGGGTGAGCCCTGCAGTGAAGTTCACTGACATGAGGGCTAACGCTGGGCAGAAGATGAGCATTGCAGGAGCCAAATTGTCGGAGAAGATGACCCATCTCCGTGCCAATGTGATGCTCAAGTTCTACCGCCTCCAGCACCCAGTACATCCGGTCAAGCGAGTGGCCGCCGCTGAGACCATCAAAAGCATGAAAGCCGCTGCAACAGGTACTTGAATCAATTAGTAGGATTCCCTGTCATCTTCGCCTGTTCTTCGCCTGTTCTTCGCCCCACCTTTTTGGACATATATAATGAGCGTATAAGTAATGTGTCATACAATATAGGTGTGTTCAAGACTTCAAGTACTAGGCTCACCTACCTTACAATCTTACATCAAATTAATATTAGAAGCTGATAACTGAATCGTCGGTTCTGTTTTTAATCGATTACAGAAAGGAGGAGGCAGAAAGTTGCCAGGGCCACAGACAATGCTGCCAGGAAGCGCGCACAGGTTCGTGAACGCCGAGCTCTTGACATGGCTCGCCATACTTGAACAACAGAGACAGAGCCACCAAAACAATCTCAAAGCCCTGTTTTAAAGAGGGTGCCGATCGATGGAATTCTCTGACTACGAATGGATTCTCTGCGAAGTCAGACAGATGTTGAGATTTTGTAATTGTATGCAGATTT
The DNA here is from genome assembly GCA_950295325.1 of Polytrichum commune. Classification (NCBI taxonomy): domain Eukaryota; kingdom Viridiplantae; phylum Streptophyta; class Polytrichopsida; order Polytrichales; family Polytrichaceae; genus Polytrichum; species Polytrichum commune. The sequence continues at coordinate 27,012,132 of OX485805.1, forward strand.
GAAGTAGGTCCAATGATAGATGTTGTATATGAATTGCTTTCCTTCAAGGGGATTAGAGTTGTATAAATTGGGATCTCCTCTGTACGATAAAGTAGGTTATCTTTCTCCTGGATTCGGAACAGGGTATTTGAAGGTGAAGTATGTAAATTTGTGCCTGGTTTTGATGAATTATAAAGGAGGCATTTCAATAATTCTCAATTGTTTTGTGCGTCGTTGATTTCTCCCTAGGATAATAGAGTGAAAATCTCCTGCTCTATGTTTCAATGGTCTCAAGTTGGGAGAGGTGCAGTTGTCACAAGTTAGCTACACCGATTATGGTTAATACTATCAAGGAGCAATAACTGGGTGCCTACTACACTCGTAACCTCTCTAATATCATGCCTGTGGCAACCAAAGTGCACGTGATATTAAGGATGTCTGCAGTGTGATAATAGAGAATTAATGTAGCATGTGACATTATGAATAACACAAAGTCAACATTGCAATAATGATAATTTGATGTGTGTGAGTTGTGTGGTTGAATTCTTTGGCTTATTTTAATATCAAAATCCGTGATATATGGGAAGAAAGTATGACAACAAGTAGAGAATTTTTAAACTAAGCAGATTCATTCCCTAGATGTTCATAATATATAAGAGAGTGACATTACCTTCGATACGTATCAAAGAAGTTAATTGGAGACAAAATAAAAAAATTATTAAAATCCGTGATATATGAGAAGAAAGTATGACAACGAGTAGAGAATTTTTAAACTAAGCACATTCATTCCCTAGATGTTCATAATATATAAGAGAGTGACATTACCTTCGATACGTATCAAAGAAGTTAATTGGAGACGAAATAAAAAAAACATGCGACACTTCACTGTCACGCGCCAGGTAGGGGTCGAACCTACGACTTTCTGCTTAGGAAACAGACGCTCTATCCACTGAGCTACAGGCGCAGAGTCATACTTTTCCACACCTTCTCCGAGAAGGAGAACCCACAACCTTCTCAAGGCCCTGTAGGACCTCTACGTCAGAAGGTTCCAGATGTACCTGATTGGGAAAATTTTCACTAAATATCATAAAGTCACATTCTAATTTGCCTCGCCTTAGAAATCCATGCATAGGAAAACTTACGAACTTATCCAGTAACCATTTTTCTCAAACAGCCCAGAAAGAGTTTCTTGTGATTTATCTAGCCTGTATTAGGGACCACTTTAGACTATGGCTAACTTGGCTCTTTCTTTGCATTTCCTGGAGCTGGATTTGTGAAGTTACAATAGGGGAGTGGTGGCTTGGAAGATGCATGAATAACCAATGAGAAATATGGGAAATAGGAATAAGGTTGAGATTTTTTGGGGGAAGGGACCAGTTGGAGATCAATTAGGTCATGTGACCATTCATCGGACACTGTAAGATTAGTGAAACTAATACAATGTCCACACTATGACCATTGACGGGCGTAACTAGTGGGAGGTTTTTCATGTTGATAGGAGTTCTTGTCTTGTAGGCACTGGTAAATTGTAGTACATTACATTTAGTGAGCTTATTGTGAGTATGACGAAAAAAATCCTTGCTGGTAGCAGTAAATTCTAGAAAGAGATGAACTTTCCCTATTAAGAGACACTCCTATTGCCAAGAAGCAGTAACTAGTCCTAGTGTGGGCATGGTATAAATTAGAGGATGCATTGGACAAGTTATGCCCCCCTTGAATTGACCAATAGGATCTATCTTAGAGTCCAAGTATACCCCCTTAAATGGACCTTACTTTTGGACTCTAGATTGAACCCAAGAATTGGTTTGCCAAATTAGGAGGACTATTCCTTTGACTTGGAACCAACAAGATTTGATTACAGTGGTGCCACTTGAATGCCACTTCATATTTCATACCTTGGACCCTTGATCCTAGTGTAAACTCCCTTGGGTCCAAGATTTTGCTCTTGACCAATAGGATTGCTGGATTTTGGGGTTTCTTTGGTCTTGGACCCTAATGTACACCAACCCTAAGATATCAATGGTGAAGCTTGAGTCCAATCTTGAGTCCAAAAGTAAGGTCCATGAAGAGATATTTTGGACCCCAAGTTTGTTGGACATTATGTAAAGCCACCCTTAAGGACCACTTTATACTCAAGGTTGGATTGAGGCGAACCTGAATCCTAAAAAATCAACCCAATAGGATTGCTCGGTTTCATTAATCTCGCCCAAGGGCTTTATACTAGGGTTGGGCTTGAACATTTACTCTTCACTAAGAGGATATTGGGACCTAAAATTGGGCCTCAGCACTTTACATATGGTAAGGTTGGACCTGGAAAAAGTCGATGAAGTTATTGTGGATTGAGGGCTTAATGCTTGAGAATTTGCTTGGCCTTCCATCTAGCCCCAAGCCATGTTTAAAAACACCCTTAGGGTAGGTTAGCATGGGGTCCCAAGATCCAAGTTCCCACTCATGTTATCAAGTCCCAACATGGAGGCAACGTCTCAACTTTTGAGCATCAAGATAAAAATATTGAAGTCAAATCTTGATTATTTTATGCAAAAAAATTACAGGACTTGTGTTAAGAGTTGGGTCTAGCTTTTTGTTTCAACCCAACTCTTAACACAAGTCCCAAGCCTCAACTTCATAAAATGTTGCCATGTAGACATGTTGCCCAAGTAGGGCATGAAGCTTGTCCACAAATCCCATGTTGAGTGCACTACACCTTCAAGATCCAAAATCCAATACGTATGTTCAATTCTCCTTAGTAAATAAGCAGTTGATTGGGATTTCATTCCTAAAGTGAAACTGTCAATAAAAACATGTACTTAACTTGGAAGCCAAAAATATTACAAAATCCTTGTTAGTATTGAGGTCATAACTTATGTGACTTACCATTTGACATAGTCTTTGTTATTCTAAATTGAAACTTAAATTAGTGTACTATTTTCAGTTTGTTTATTCTATAATAATTTAGTTAATGCCTTCTACTTTCACAAGTATTCAAACATTCAAACTAATTAAGCATGATTGAATGTAATTAGCCATATTAAGCCTAATTAATTCAAATGAACCTAAATAAGCCTAATTAAATCAGAAACTATCCTTACCAAAGTTATTAAGCCTCATTAAATCTAAAATGCGCTTACTTGAATCAGTTATGATTTAATTCAAATTTAATTTAGATTCTTAAAGATAGCACACTAGTGTAAGTTTCATTTTAGAATGACAAAGACTCTTTGAAACGGGTAAGTCACATAGATTATAACCTCAATGCTAATGAGGATTTGTAATATTTTTGGCTTCTAAGTTAAGTACATGCTTTATTGACGGTTTCACTTCAAGAATGAAACCCCAATCAATTTCTTATTTTCTAAGGGGAAGTGAACATACATATTGGATTTTGGACCTTGAAGGTGCAGTGCACTTAATACGGGATTTGTGGAACAAGCTTCCTTCAGAAATGCGAGGGCAATTTTTAATGCTTTTTGAAAGTCAAACGGGACGAACATCGGTTCTCGGTTGGGATTAGAAAAAAATCAATTTTTTTCTTCTGGCAAGGCTGTTCGAGAGTGCCGGACCACACAGGCTCCGGCTCTGACACCCCTCCTCTTGAAAGTTCGTAAGGGAAATTTATTAATGTCCGCCTTGCTTCAAGCTGGCCTGAAGATTTGACGCTAAAATTGTGCCACCTAGGACGCCACATAGGATGAGTGAGTGTGCGGACCCAGGCCTAGTATAAAGCCCTTTGCAACAGTTCTAGAGTTGGATGCCGGCCCTCATTAGCTACAGCGACTCCCCGCCCGGTGGAAGAGATGAGACTCAGAGATTTGGGGCGAAAAGTATGAAGGCTCCAAGCAGGACGAGAAGATGGCAGCCGAGTGCGTGAAAGGTTAGGCCACAGAGTTTGATAAGGTGCAACTGTTGGAGTCTGAAGAGCCAGAACCTCATTGCAAATTAGCCGCCTCTTCCAAATTTCAGTCCAACCTCTTACTTGAATCTTCCTCGTCTTAGTTGAATCCGCTTGATAAATTCTGCTCCCAAACTCCGTTGGAGTCATTACAAGACTGTTAGTTTGTTCCACATTATTACTACATCATCAGCATATTGTGGGGACGCACGAAAGTCCACCACCACATTCAATAAACAAACATAGCATCAGCCGAGCCCCAAGTCCAGCACCGAAAATTCCCCTTTCTGGTTTCCATGTAAGTCTGCCACACTTTCCTCTCGTCACGTCACTTGAGCAAGCATTGCATTTACCGCAGCAGTCACCTCTCCAATGAACCGACTTTTCATAAATGGCATCATTTTGGATTTATTACTGCGAGGTTTTGCACTTCCATGTCTCGCGCAGTTTTCAATCTCCCAGCTCCAGGATGATTTCGAGACAACTGCAAGATTTGCAATTTGTCAAGGTTTTTGGTTTTTTTGGTTATAAAACTCCCGCCGAATGGGAGGGTCAAAACCATGAGTTTCTAAGGGAATCTGCTACCAATCCCGCCGTTTTAAGTAGCGGATTGTTAAAACGACCACAAAGATGCGAAATTTTGATTTTTCATCGCACACATGAAGAGGAGCAAGGTATCAGCTGAATTGGAAAGAAAGAGGAAGCATAGCTGATACCTTGCTCCTCTTCATGTGTGCGATGAAAAATCAAATTTGGACTGGTCATGTGACCGCACGACTGGTCGTTTTAACCAGTGTGCGGTCGATTGAACAACCCCCTTTTAAGTATTCTCTGTTAAGTTTGAAATGGAGAAGATTGAGTTTATGGGTCAAGAAGAGAGAATTCATGAATTTGGCCTCCATCTTAAGTTTAAGTCTATGAACCATAAGCCTGGGTCATTTTACTAAGATTTCCAGTTTGTTGAGGGTTTTGGGTTCCCCCCCCAATTCAGTTCATCCGTGAAGTGGCAACAAGGAGGGTCGAAACCATGAGTCTTAAGAGAATCAAAAGTCCTGATAGAGTTGTGGGTCAAGAAGAGAGGATCCGTGAGTTTGAGTCAATCAACCACATGGTTAACGACTTTAAGAAGATTTGCCCCAATTTGTCGAGGGTTTGTTTTTGTTCATGTTGGAATAATACTTGTCCATAAGAAAGGATTCAATGCTCATTCAGTGTATTGAAGTAGTACAGAGAAGAATGAAAAAATTAGGCAACTCATCTCACAACTATGAGATTTGCAATTTGTGAGGGTTTCTTTTAGGGAAATATCAAATCCTAAAAAGAAGAAGATTCGTGATGAGTTTGGGCCGAATCATGAGTTTGAGTCAATGAACCATAGCCAGGGTTGATCCTTCACGAACATTTTGCATCACTTTGTGGAGGATTTCTAAATTTTGCTCATGCTGGCTATAATTACTTGACGCCCATAAGAAAGGATTTCGCGCTAAGTTACTTCCGTGTGTTGAAGCACAGAGAAGAATACGCAGCATAATCTGATAACTGCGAGATTTGCAATTTGTGAGGGGTTTTGTTTCTTCTTGGAGTTATCTCTGAATTGACAACAGGGAGGACTGAAGTGATGAGATAGGGGAATATTATCATTTTAAAAATGAAGATTCGTGATGAATTTGTCCCCAATCTTGAGTAATTGAGTGAAAACACAGGGTTACCTCCTTCATGAAAATTTGGAAATTTGTTGAGGGTTTCTAAATTTTCTCATGCTGGCTAGAATACTTGCCCATAAGGAAGAACTCAGTACTCACTCGTTCCGCGCCTCGCCTCGCCTTGCAGAGAAGAATGCAAAAATGGGCAACGTATCATACAGAACATGGGAAAAAGAGCAAGCGGGCGACGACGCCGACGACTATGGTGCAAAGTCCAAAAATATTTTAAGTTGCTCAAGTCAAGAGTCAATTTCCGAGTGTGCGTGTGCTTTGGCGGGCGGCAGCAGAGATCCAGTTGTTTATATCCGCCCCCGAAACGCGACCTTGCGCCTTGCAGTGTGCTGACTTCGTATCTCCACCCCCTCCCCACCCGCACGTCCGGATCCGCCATGGACATTCCTAAGCCCGTCGCCATTTTTTTGAACGAGCTCGAGGGCCAACTCAAGCAGCAGAAGCTGATGATGTGCGCCGCCGTGTTTGCATGGTCCGTCGTGCTTTACCGCAACTACAGCCACGTTCTTCAATGAAAATGAGGATACCAAATCTCCACAATAATATAGCTTCGGAGACGAAGTTCGAAGTTGGTGACACTTGGATTCATTCACATGATATGGCTGCTCATATGGCTCAGATTGGCAACCAACAATCCTGATGATGGGTAAACATTCGGCACCTCGGCCAAGTAATAATATAAAAGAATCGATCTGAGTTGTCGATCTTTTGATTCCAGAAGGAGGTGATTCACACAAAAGCTTCACTGTTTATAATTTTAATAGTAAATGGAAAATGATCTTTGTTAAGCATCGGTTTTATATCTGTGCTTTAGCGTTTTAGGCGTTTTAGGCTCCAACTGACGTACATCCTTTTTGGTAGCTTCCGAAGAATGGAATGAACGTTCCTAAGTATTATTAATTAGCACCTACCTACCTTGTTAGTAAAATCTGCTGTTCAACCAAAACATTATGATAAGATCATGACTCCCAGAAACAGAACGTCTGAAAGTTTAGAGTCGTAGCTGAATTTGTACTGAAGTCCTCAACCTGGGGATTTTGCAGCGGTGTTCAACCCTACAAATGGTTGATTTAACCCGCTGTAGTTCATGTCGACATCCGAGAGGGCGCACCGAAAAAATCTATAACCAACAACAAAGCCAATTTTGTAATGCAGTGAGAGTTGCCCGCCATCGACTTGTATAGGGCCACAAAAAGGCGGTCCCAAAACATGTCAACCGCGACGGGGCACGCAAATTCTCCACCCAGTGCAGCCGCAGTCTGCTTCATGAAGGAAGACAACCACTTGCCTGCAAACATCCAGGTTGATGTGGTAGAACTCCGACAGACCTTGGGAGGCTCTGAGTGCGAGCCGAATTGCATTGATGCTGACAACTTTGTCCTTGGCACAATTTGCAGCTACCATATGTTGGAATCTGAGTTTCGAAGGCATTCTGGTGAGTTTAATCTTGGCACAATTCTGGCACTTGAAAATACAAAACCAAAGCCGGAGGGTTGAATGTACCCTGGCCGTCCGCCTGGGCAACGGACCACATCCCATAACATGACTTAAAGTAGATGAGGCTAATGTGGACACCTCCAACTCTATGGAATCATCCAGCCAATGGATTCGATCATTGGATGCTTGAGAAGGTTAGCAATTGCAAATCGAGACCAAAGAATTTGAAATCGCTAAAATCAGAGTTGAGGAAGATGTTGATCTAGACTCTAGAACCAAAGATTCTCTGCTTCCCAATCCGGTGTTATAGAGGAGAATTCTTTTATCATTCAATGTTGTGTAAGTGGACAACATCAATTAGCAGATTCTACATGGGTCATTTGCCAATGAAAACCAACTTTAATGCCAACATTGGTTGTGTCATGTTTTTAAAGTGGTCACGTGTAATATTAAATGTTGTTGGATTGGCTTTTCACTATAGAATACCACAATCCAAGTTGGTCGGCACCTCATAGCAACATGCCACCTCCCAATGGCCCAAGTTGCCACCTCCTAATTTTCCCACCTCATCCACAAAAATCAAGTGTGTCATAGCTCAATGCATAACTCTGCTTATTATGGAGGATGGTGAGTGTAGTGTGACTTTTGAGAATGTGACTAACCCAAATATCATCAAGGTGGCAGCTAAATCACCACGTATTACTCACCCGTCAAATCAGAGCGATTGTACCTCCGCCTAAGAGCCAAAAATAGGTGTCCCTTTGAGAAAGCTAACCGAATTAGCCTCATCTACCTTAGTTTAAATCACAAATATCCTGAACGCCTGAATGGCAATGTGTGAATTGCCTTTACTGAAGCAGGAAACGCTGTAAATGTAAGCATTTTCTCTCACAAATTGTGACAGTATTTTTGTGCACATGGATGGATGGAAACATCACAAGCAGAGTTCTCTTCTAGTGAATAAATAATTTGAATGGCATCCGTGCATACCTGAGAATCTGTGAACATATTTTCCCCACAAGTTTGTCCAATTTTACTGATGACATGGACCATGCAGTTGACATTCTCCTTCATAAGACTGCAAGCCACTTGTTGCAAATTCTTGAAACAGTACCACAAAATCCAACACTGGACCTATCTGAAGAGTCTCTCTCGAGATGTTGAGAAATTCTACCACTTGCCATAGAACTTCCCATAGGAACTGCTTGATGATTCGCCTGGAAACGAGTTAAGCATCATAGTAATTCCAAGAGATTTCAAAAATATTTTGAGCCATGTGGAAATCATGAATTCATTCAGAACTATCCTATGCATTTAATAATGCAATAAGACATATGTACTAAAGGCACTACAAGGTGAAGTGGTCAAGAGGGTAGACTACTCTCCAAAATGCGAGGTCACTATAACGTAAATTTGAGTTGTAACTTATCATTCATGACTGGAACCTTGCTCTTGAAGGTAATCCCCAATAAGACCTGTTTCATGGAAGCTTTTGAGAATGTCATCAAACATTTGTTCAATGCCTATAAAATGGGTGAGACCAAGTTTCCCAATCTTGGTGGTATCCATCGTGTGGTGAAAGTCATTGCCCTTCGTGTCTTTACACCTGTTCGATTGATGCATGTCTTTTAGATCAACAGGAACTTACACAACTACCAGATGTTTGAACACTGATCAGACAGCTCCTCTGCTCATAACTTATACAAAATATACAAAAGCTTGGACATGATTATTTGTTGTAACAAGAAAATGCAGATCCTTCAATGGAACATGGTAGTAACAAAATGATAGACTCACAAAAAAAATGTCAGAGGAGAAAGAAGGTGTAATTTAACCTTGAAGCAGTTTGTAGGTTTGGGTACTTGCGTCGCAACATCTCCAGAATGTCACAGAAGTGTGCAACCTCATTTGAACAAATGTATCGTCCATGTGCCTCTGGCACCTCCATTGCAAGCAGATGTGCTGTCACTACATCATCAATGTGCACAAAGCCAAGTCGCAGGTTTGGGTACTCCTCTCCCCCTAGCAATGTTCCCCAAGCCAATCCATTCCTGGCTATTCAATATCCTCAAATAAAACTCAGGAACATTGCCGTTCAGACTTGACATATGTGCTTTTTGCAGAATTGTTGTCATAGATGGTGAATTTTACTGAATGAGGAGAAATTTTAGACTTAGTTTGATACTCAGTTTCGTATTTTCATTGTTGCTGAATGCTCAAACTGAAAGATGCACACGATCCACACAACAACGAGGATTTATTCAAAGATGCTGAAGTTCAACAACGGAATGATTTTGGCTTGTCTGACATTGCTTTGTTGTGCAAAAGCAATCAATCTGCAAAGCAGGATCTTGTCAGTGTAGATTATCAGACACCACTCCAAGTTAAAAGTATAAATCTTTATCTGGTAAATGAGCATGTTTGCATATTAGGGTACCTGACAGCAATTTTTGAAGCATTTGGACGCTGCTGGTTGGCACAGGCGAAAGTGAAGCGCCAACGACAAAAGAAGGATTCACAACCACTAGATCAAGGCCTTCTTTTGCTGCAAACTCGGTTGCCACTTTCTCAGCTAGAGTCTTTGCCACTGCATAATACAGCTGGATGTACACATCAATTGCATGAATTCAGAGCTTCAAACTGGAAATTTCGTCAGCACAGCAAGCTTTGATTTCTATCCTGCGTATATGAATGTGTTTCTATGTGGAGTTAAAATTTAATACTCGTAAGGATGATGTTTGATCAGATGATTAGAAAGAATCCCAAGTGTTGGCAAACTTGATTGCCTCATTCTTTCTCAACTTAGTGTATTTGCCACTGCACAACATAGCTGGATGTAAAGGAAAATTGCAAACCACCGACTCACATCAACTGCATGACTTGAGAGCTTCACGCTGGGAATCTCATCAGCACAGAGAGTACTGATTTATGACTCTGCAGAAATTAATGTATTTCTATGTGTAGTTCAATTTTTATACTTCAGATGGTTAGAAAGAGTCTAAGTCTTTGCAAACTCGGTTGCCTTTTTCTCAACTAGAGTCTTTGCCACCGCATAAACTAGCTGGATGTACAGGTGAATTGCACTTTAAATTCCAAAGCACCAACTCACTTCAATTGCATTGAATCAGAGCTTCAAGCTGGAAGTTTCATCAGCACGGATTATTTTTCATTTCTGTCCTGCGGATTTGAATGCACTTCTATGTGGAGTTTAAATTCATACTCATAAGGATGATGTTTGATCAGATGATTATGAAGAATCCAAGTGTTTTGCAAACTTTGTTGCCTCGTTCTCAACTAGAGACTTTTCCACTGAAGATAATAGCTGGATGTCAAGGAAAATTGCATTGAAAATTGCAAACCACCGACTCACATCAACTAAACGAATTCAGAGCTTCAAGCTGGAAAATCCATCAGCAAAGAAGGTACCGATTTATCATATTCTGCGGACATGAATGTATTTCAATGTGGAGTTCAATTATTTTATACTCATATAAGGATGTTCGATCAGATGATAAGTGAGTTCACAACATGCTTCTTGCTTTAGTGGAATGGGATATTTGTGCTCACACCTTGTACTCTCGACAATACTCGATGTTGCTCCAAACCGTCTCATCAAGGGGAGGGTCTTTCTCACTTCGGTTGTAGTCGTACCGTATAGCCGAACACGAGGATGTCATCACCACGCGCTTCACTGAAGGCGACTTCGTGCATGCTCGTAGCACATTCATGCTTCCTTTTAATGCAGGAGCTGTCATCGTGAGCTTCAGAAGTAGGTCACATACAAAAGTGACGTATCAGACTAGTTAGGTACAAAGAAGCAGCTCAATGAGTATGTTTGTGCTTTCTGTTGCAGATCATATGTTTTCTTCCCTAACCCTAGAAAACACGATTTCTTCATTACCACAAGAATTGGAAAGTCCTGTCGAAGTGCTGGCTTCCACATGATCGAAATATCTAAGGGAGAAGGTGGAAATTCTGGATGTGCAACACATCTCACCAGAATCTTGCCAGTCAGAAATTTCAAGTTGGAACTCCCCGGAATATTCACCATGACGAAGAAGAAATGGAATCAAGATGGAATAGCCGGGGTGGCAAGTATCTCCAGTACTCGCTGGCATCACCGTCTTTAGAACTTGGTTTGGAGATACTAGTAACCCATTTTTAAGAAGCATTAATTTGGTGGAGTTGCTAGCGCGTTATTAGCATTTTTTAGGACTAAATTCTAAGAAATTTTATGAATATTTTTAGTAGTGAAATTCAATACCTAGGGGATCAGTCTTGGATGGTGATCCAAGCTGTTTAAGAAAAAATGCTTCTGATTGGTTCTAAGAATGACATCTGAAAGTGCCAATCTTTTCTAATTTAGACACAAATTGTATCAATGGATTCTTCTCAGTGCCCACTTTCCAAACATGTTGCTCCTCTTTGTGAAATAACAAATCATCAACTCATTACAAGTATTAGAAATGATTGACAAACTACTGTTCGCAAGGGGAGACTTGTCCCCTGCCCTGGGATGGAATACGAGGAAGACTGGTTGTTAATTATCCAGGCTACTTGTAGAGCCCATCATCTGTCATTTGTGCAAGATGCGAATTCGAAAACTGACTTGAGTGTTTCTACAGTACCAAAAGGTCGAACAACCATGTGACAAATGGCCATGTCTGAGGAGCTGTTTTGTGATGTCAAGGTTATATACCGATGAACATTCTGAGGAGAACAGGGAAGAGAGGTGGACCTCAGGATCACTATGTAGCCTAAAAATTCTTCAAGCTCACGAAGAAGAAATCGGTATCAAGAAGAAATATAAGGAAGAAACATTGGTAGTTGATCAACCAGGCCACTTGTAGTCCCTGCCATCTTGTCAATTGTGCAAATGCTAAGATCAAATCTGGCTTGAAAATTTCTACACCAAAAGCTCGAAAGCATGTCACAATAGTGTCATCCGTGAAGTCTCGGGATCAAACGCCGGGTGAGTCGGCTAAAAAGTGAGTTTGAGAGCGAATTCGTAAAGCCACCTAGTCCTTGCATAGCTTAGACAAAGCTACTAGGCCTTGCATAGGTCGATCAAGGATTTAGGGTTGCAGGATTCATGGACAGGAACCTATTTTCGATTCTTACAATTCTCTCGAAGTTTCTGCTATTGAAAGAGGAAGTCCAAAGACTTCCCCCTACTTTCAAAATTAACCTCCAACACAAGACGAACCAACGAGCTTCTAATAAGAATTATAAAAAGTCTCTCAAAGATGGACCAAACTCTAAGTTTCGGACAACTCCAATGGCCGTGTCAAAAAACAATTTCGTGACTTCAAGGTTCACTGACAGCAGGGAAGAGAGGCAGGCGGACCTCGGGATCACCATCAGGATCCATGAGCACAGGGCAGGCCGTATGGAAGACCGTGTGTACCCCATGCACGGCATCATCAAAGCTGCCCTCCTCCAACAGGTCCGCCTTTATGATTTTCAGCCGCTCCTTTGCGCCTGGCAGGTCCCACAAGAACCCTGTCTTGCTCTTATCATCTGCAAAAAAGCGTCACTCCCATCGTCAATTGCCCTCAAATTGTAATCCCGATCATTTAAGTGTGCTAAAACCCTATCGAATTGGGTGGCTTCAACTCAAGCCCCTAACCCGGATCGCATGAGAACCCCGAGGTGGAGCCACCTAAATCCGGAATAGGTACTTAGTGCTCGGATGGGTGACCTTCTTAGCACTTGGTTTGATTTCCGGTGCATCCTATCACTTCTGATTCACCCATAACTCGAACTCAAAATCGGGAATCGAAAGTAGATTAAACAACACCATAAATCACGCCAGTTGCAACATCGGAGTCATCTTTCTTCCTTCCTTTCTTTTCTTATCAAATTTGGGAGGGGAGTTAGGCTGTGCAGAAATTTGTTTTACCTGGGACGCGAGCAGTCGTTCGCACCTTGTAACCTCGCTGCAAGAGAGCGCGAATGATAGATGAAGCAATGAAGCCAGTGCCTCCCGTCACGCACACCTCGGTCGTCGCTGGCTCTAGCGTAGACGTACCCATTCGTAGCTCTATCTACTTCCAAGATTGGGTGACAGCCTAAAAATCGGTTAGTCCTCCTCAACAATGCTGGAGTGTCAACCGATCTGCACCAGGTACACCAACGCCAGTCATCATCGTTTACGCAAAGGAATTGGTCCTGCTTCATTACCTATATCTTCTTGTAGACACATAGTACACACCTTCCTCAACAAAATATGTACAGATTGCACACTCGAAAATGTAACAGCAGGTGGACTAACACCGGTGTTCATCATCTACACTACGCAATTTGTCCTGTTTCCTTGCCTAAATTTTCTTGTGGACACTTAAACAGCTCCCTCAACAAATTAAGCGAAAATTGCACACTTAAAATTCAACAAGCAGGTAGATCAATGCCGGCGTTCATCATTTACACTAAGCAATTTGTCCCGATTCGTTGCCTATGTCTTCTTGTGCACACATAGTACCCACCTTCCTAAACAGAGCAAGTACAAATTGCACACTCGAAAATTCAACAAGCACGTAGACCAACACCGGCATCATCATTTACATCACTAAGCGATTTGTCCTGATTCATTACCTATGTCTTCTCTTGGACACATACTACACACCTTCCTCGACAGAATGAGTGCAAAATTGCACGCTCGAAAATTCAACAAGCAGGTAGACCAACGCCGGAGTTCATCATTCCTGCAGCGGCAAGCTCCTCAAAGAAAAACAAGATGAAGACTAAGTTGAGTTGCAATTGTAGCCAATCATTTCCTGCGAACTCTTTGCAGGCATCAAGTCAATTGGTCCATAGCTCACTCACACACACGACGCAAGTACAACTCTCTTGAATACCTATTATGTACGAATTTTATCACACAATTAGGTCCACCCATGTGAAGTGTGAGCAAACACTGACTCGCAGCTTGCCGCAATCTAAAAATTCCACAACAACAACAACAACAACAAGCTAGCTGTGCAGCATGATTGCCTTCTTCTTCCAATCGAGGTTTTCACCTGCAGCTAATCACAAAAATCGCTCAAAAGCTGAGGATCTTCTACACTTAAGTACAAGCTTACCCTTAAGATTTGTGTGTGAAGATGATCGGCGGAAGAAGGGTATACTTATAATTGTGAGTCTGATGAATGTATCGCTACGTTCACGTTCAAAGTACCTACCTACACATGATGATGTGAATCAACAAAAGATGATGAGCAACCTACCCTTGCATCTACTCAACTTTCAACGGTCAACCTTAACTCCTCGACTCTTGAATTAGTCAACCTTTGATTAGTTGTAACCGGGGTGTGGGTTCCACGAATTTTTTATGGTTTTACGAGTCTTTGCATGGTGGTTGCACAATGTATAATGAAGAATGCCATTTGGTCTTTTGTTTGTTTATCCAAATTTAAAGTTGGCGATAGGTTGCAAGTTTTTCCCTAAAAATTGGAGTTAGGTCACAAGGGAGGAAATGTCATGGTTGATTTGGTGGGGACAACATAGGTTGTCTATGTATACATTTGTTTTTCTTTATAAACTTCTCGTATATAGGGGGTTTAATTTCATGGTGACCCACGCACGTCATTTAGGTTTCCAATAAAGAGTTCACCCACGTTCGTGTATGGAACCACGGCATGGAAGTTGGTGTTGGCAGGCTGCATGGGTGTGGTGGGTTTCCGGGCCAGGAATACGGACCAAATCACCAACAAGTGGGATGGCTTGATTAAGGATTACAAGAAACTTAAAAAATACATAGAAGGCTCGGGTTCAGCTAATTGGTGGGGAATGAGTAGGGAGGAGAAGAAACTGTTGTCTAAAACCAGGAAAATGTCGTTGGAATTTAGTGAATCCATGTACATCGAAATGGAAGGGTTCGTTGGAAAGAGACAAATTTTTGGCCGTGCCACGGATGTGGTGGATTCCGACCGCGTGGCTCCGCCAGTGGCGAGAGATTATGTCTGCTCCCTCCAACTCCACGTCCTCGTTCTGTTGTTGGGGTGGGGAGCCCCATTACCAGCGCCACGACCGCATCCGAGTCTCCCACCCATGGAACACCCGGAGACGACACACCTGGATCGACGGGCCGCAAGAGGAAAGCCGTGGGCACTGACAATTTGGTCGACTTTGTGAAGGATTTTAATTTTGAATATCTTGCACGTGTGAAGGCCCAAGACAAGGACAAACGGGCTTGGAGGAGTGAAGTGTTGGCATTTGACACTGCGAGGGAGACAAGAATTACACAAAAAGAGACGGAAGTCACAAACATGGACAAAAAATTGTACGAATTGGAAGTGGAGAGGACCAAAAATTTGGGCAACATGACTACCGTCTTGTTGATGTTAGCATCATCCATGGACGCTCTCACAAGGTTTTGTGCTCTACCCTCCTCTCTTGAATTGTGGTTTCTCTTCAAGTTCTTTGTGTACTCAAGTGGCTTGCTATATGGTTGGAGTTTTGAACACATACTAGATAGTCCAAAATGTCCTCCCTCGTCATTTGTCCTTCTAGTAAAGTTTTTTCTTTGCTCACAAGACCTATTGGTCTTGGAGGTTGAAAACACTCTTCTTCGTCTCTACGTAGCAAGTCGTTGTCGTACATTGGTGGAAGATGGCAATCCATTAGAATTTGATCCAACGTCCGGTCTTTGCTGGCAAGCAATATGTTGTGCAAGACACAATAACAATGCACAACTGTAGGTAAAAAATCAAGTTTCAGTGATGATTTAGTTCCAATCTCTTTAAACCTTGCCTTCAATATGCCAAATCCTCTCTCAACGCTCATTCGCGTGGAGGAATGTTTTCGATTGAACCAAGCCTCCTCTTTTGAAAGAGGCCGCCCCATGGGGCCCATCTTGAATGGTGTAATGCACCAACTCAAGAGCGGGTACCCCCGGTCTGTCACAATATAGGAAGGAAATAGAAGTCCAATTTTCCAAGTCAATGGATTGTCGTGAAACCCACCCATTGTTCCTTCTTCCACTTTGCGGTAAAACTCCGTACTCTTGAAGTGCGCACTGTCGTGTAGGGATCCTGGCGGGCCGGTGTTGATGGAGGTGAAATAGCACTTGCTATTCACAACACCTTGGAGTAAGATAGAAAATGACTTGTTTTGGTTGCGATGGTCAGCCGCCACAATAGTATTTGATGGCGCCGCAACATAAATATGCGAACCATCTATAGCACCAATACAGTTTGGAAACCATTGCTTGGACTGGAAGGCAGACGCGATTCGCATCAGCCTACGGCCAGCCGGCCATGCAATTAAGTGTCTAAAGTGGTTGCTTATGGCCGAGCAAACTTGCCGTAATACCGGTATACCATGTACAGTGGATTTGCCAAGTGCGGCCTTGTCGGCGACCAAAGGTATAGAGACACCATGCATGAGCTTGAATAGTGTAACCACTACTTTCTTCTCTACTCCGATAGGTTGTCTCCAGTGGGTATGTTGGCCTTGTATGAAAGGTCATAGGTCGCAGACCAGCCTGTCGAAAGTCCTCCTTCGCATTCACAGGATATCGTAGAACATGTCGGGCGTATAGATGTTGAAAAGATATTCTTCGAACCAACATGTCGATCTAGGCTTCACATATCATTTTGCATCTACAACCCCAATGTGCCAAGCAAGGAGGTCAAAAACTTGCTTCACATGTGGGTGTTCTAATGCATCGTCCTCGTGGTCATGCCCCAATTGCTTGTGCAATGACATATACACATCGTCTTCATTCCTTCTCCTCCTCAACTTATTTCTATGTGCAAAATGATCCTCACTTGCTCCGTTGATGTTATATACATTGAAATCATAACCACGCATATATCAATGCATGCCAGTATAATACGAATGGCGGTGGTAGTGTCGGGTGTGGCCATTGAATGTGGGTTCAGTACAAGGTGTAGGGGAATGTTGGCCGGTCCGACGCAAGGGGCCACATGTGGAGCGTATGGAGCAGCCAAGGGGAGGCAGGGTGGAGACCATGATCCGCCAAAAGCATTTCCTGGAAGGTCAGACATTGTCGGTATTGCACTTGGAGCTGGCTCGTCGCGCTCACAAGGAAAAAGATCAAGAGGTGGGTGGCACCGAGAGGGAGAATCCAGTTCGGAGTCGGATTGAGGCACTCCCTCTTCTTCTGAGTTTGCAACCTTCTTGCATACGAAATGGAATTTAGGCAACACAATAGTGCATAGGGGAGAACTTAGCGTAGCACCATGCACACGATACGAATTACCGACACAATTTTGACATTTTGATTCCAAGTAGCACACAACATAGACATGGAAATGACAATGAGTGTAAAACCATATGTGTGTTGGAAATGGAACACATCTTGGATGTCATCCACGATTAAAGCGAATGTGTTTTGTATCCACTCCGTTTTCAAATTCAATGCCATTGCAAGTATGAAACAATTTGGTTCCCATCTTCAATGCCACCACAAATTTCTTGGCTAGTTTACATGAAGAAGAAGAATAATCCGAAAGTATGTGCACCTGCGGATGGAGATCCCGAATAGCGGAGCCCATTGCTGCCAGCCTTTCCCTGACAACATCGAGTGGGTTGGTCTGTGACATTGGGCGAACGCGTTGCGGCAAACTATTCAAACCCATATCGTCATCCCGAACCATAAACAAAAGCGAGCGCCCCAATTCATGCGCTTCCAACTCCAGTTCGGAGTCAAACCTGAGCATGAGAGCCCGAAGGTTGCTGCAGTCCTCTTCCAACTCCCATTTGCAGTACATCTCCACAAGAGGTAGAAGTTGCATGCATGTAGTGCGGAGCAAATGACGGGAGGGAAGAAGCAACCCAGAATGTCGTCACCACACAAGCTGCCTTGCGCAAACTTAGCCATTGCGGAGGCCCTCAAAAGCTACACACAACATCGATTCATAGGAGCCCGGAAAAGAAGAAAGAACCAATAAACTACCACAAAAAACAAATCAATGGAGAAAAATCATGAACCCAATTTGGATTGCTGAAATTCATACTCGTGTTGGAACAAGTGCGAATAGTATGCGTAGCAAAACAACTTGTACCCTTCCCAATAATCCTCCACTCTGCAAACATATATCAAAAAAATCACAAACCAAAAATTCGAACATGTTGACTTCACGGGGCACTTTCATAGCATGCAGACCCACAATCGAGTGAGACTGGACAGCGGGTTTTTTTGGGTTGAGGTTTTGGCCACTGTGGTTTCCTAAACTGTGGTTGAGTCAAAACAACCTTCTGGACAAGATCATGTCGGTGTCCAGGGAGATTTGTGGGCATAATTGGTGAAAATCCTAGTGTTTCCAGGTCCAACAGGTTACATGTTGTGATCTTTCGGATTTCTTTGTTAATTTGAGGTACATTCCATAGATTCCTCTTAAACTTATGGTAAGTTTCCTGAAGTCTTGAACTTCAACCGGTTCAGCTATGAGGACCGGTCAGTTCTCCCCGTTCATTGGACCATGTATTTGATGGAATGCAGGTTTTGCGAATCTACACATACTATAGAAGGCTCTCTGTTCCAACGAAGAAATGTAAGTATTCTCCCCCTCAAACTTTTCCACGTTTCACTCGTACATTGGGTGATACGTAATTGAATTCCATGTAGAAACTACATTCCGGCATTGATAAAGATGAAATAAGGAGCGCTCTACAGTATGATTCTCGAATCCCAAATCAAATGTCATCTTTAATACGAATGTTTGTCATGGGGCATTTGTGGCTTCTTGCCTGGCAAGGTCATGGACCTAGTTGCTTGTGTTCTCGTTGCAACACACAAGGTATCACTCACAGGACCACCAAGGTTTTGTTGATGTAAATGTAACTGTGATATCGCAATTTCAGAGTCCCTTGTTTGCCAAAGCTTGGTCAACAAGAACACAGATGAAATCATAGAACGGGGAGAACCAACCACTAGTTACAGGTGAAACCAGTTGAGTTTGAGAAATAACCGGTCGAAGTTCCAGACTCCAGGAAAATTACTGATCATTTTAGAGGCGTCCATAGAATATACCTCAACTCAATAAAGAAAAACGGAAAGATGTCGACATGTAACCGGTTGGACTTGGAAACACTAGAATCTTGACTTATTATGTCCAAAAATCTTCCCAGGAAACTGGATGAAATGGCAAAAGTCATTTAGAGATGTCTACTCTTCACATTACTCAGGTCATAACTACACAGTTGCGACCAAATTGCTCGAGCTCCGTATCTGCACACTCTACTTATGGGGTATTGACAGAATGGATTTGGGAAATTGTGGGCACTTCCAACTCCACAGACAACTTTTGGTCGGGGAAGTCTCATCTGGTAGCAAATGCGGATTATGAAAAGTATCACAATTCGAGTTTGGGAAGCAAACATCATAACAGGTCCAAGTGAACACTCTCTTCATCTTCAAAGCACATGTGTTAACTATGTATTGAACCTAGAATGATGTCTGTATGTTGATCACATACTCCAACTTCATCGGTACACATGTAGTGTCCATCCTTGACTACAAACCTTACCTTACCATACATCACTCAAAGATTGGTATCCAATTAAGGAGGTTGACCACATAAGTCCCACATACCTTTCTTGTACAATAATCTTGAAGGCTTGATTCGTAAGGCCTATTTCATGCCCATTTCATGGTGTGCCTATCTGACTAATCTTGTAGAAGCTACCTTGCAAACAAAGTAGATCCAGAAGTGTTGCCAAAGTTTCCAAGAACCACACAAATTTTGCGAATTCACGACAGCAATTCCGTAATGAATAGTTTTTTGATTGACATTTCCTGATGGAAAGTTTGCAAAACATCAGACCAGTTCAATCATCTGATATTTTGAATGGCATTTTGTGAGACTGTTTGCCCTATAATGCCCCATGTCCGAGGAGATGTTGTGCACACAATCAGTCGACATCCTAGAGTTTCCAAGTCCACCCAGTTACATATTGTCATCTTTCGGTTTTACTTTACAAATTTGGGGCACATCATTACAATTCTTCTAAAATGAGAAGTAGTTTTCTTGAAGTCTTGAACTTCAACCAGCTATTTCTCAACCTCAACCAATTCATTTGTAATCAGTTGTCGGTTCTCTCTGGTCAATGGTAATGTAGACAACTTGTTTGTCTGTCTGCAAATATGTAGAGAATTCCCTGTCAATCAGACACTGAGATAGACAGGGTTACTCTCTCTGACCAGCACACTTCTCCCAGGATATGAAATCACGATTAGCACACGATGGTTGCTGACCCCCTCTACTTCGACGAAATTTGTCCACTCTCCTTATAGCTCAGCCACTGCTTATCTCAAAATTGAGGTTGAAACCTGCATAGTCGAGGCCATGCAAGCACACCAGGGTAAAGATTGAGCTTCTGTCTATCACATGCAGGAACAAACTCCCAAACGATACCCAAAAGCAGTGCAGCAGGTTCACATCCCTCCCACCAGGAATCAACTCCAAGTTCCAAAACCCAGGGTTTCAGATTTTTCCATAGCCCTAAGTACCATAAAAAGAGAAGAACCCAGAATCGAAAAAAAGAAAGAAATTGCGAGGTAGTTCCAATAAAGCAAAAACCTACAACACTTGCTCCGACTCGACTCGACTGGACCTGACCGCAATAAATTGTCACCCATTTGCATCCGAACGAATTCCCTGTCAATCAGACACTAAGATAGACAAGGTTACTCTCTCCGACCACCACACTTCTCTCAGGATATGAAATCGCGATTGGTACAAGATGGTTAGCAAATGGTGGATTTCTGGGACTCCCATTCCAAAGAGCTTCCAACTTAACCCCGAAGAAATCCTGAAGCAAAAAACATTGCGAGGATACAGACAAACAAACAAACTCCGATACACACACACACGCCAACAACAACAACTCCACCCAAGCGAGCTCTCGTAGCTTCAAGCAGCTGTGTCAAATTTCAACCATCGAACCTTCTTCACGAACAATATTTGCGGTGACTTCGAGAAGAGCTGAAAAAACTTTAAAAACTAAGTGTGGCCAAATAGGACTGCAAGAATGTAATTCCGGCACGGTCCGTTGGTCGATCGATCTGTCTGTCTATCTGTCAGGTCTCCAGTAAATTCACCTCCCAAGAAGACTCAATATAAACCGCCACAGAATCTCAAGCTTCGCAATTGAAGCGGAACTCCAGAAAATCCACCGTGTGCACCTTCCGTCCAGATCCCCATAAAATGCACTCTCTGCCTGGAGCCAATCTTAAAACAAACAAGCTCACGAGCTACCCAAAAAACCGCTAAACCTTTCACCCCCAAAAGCAGCTTCCGATTTTGAGAAGGGTGGCCGAATCCTATTTGCAAGAATGCGTTTTGTAAGCACGGTCGACTCACAAGTGGTCAATTTTACCTCCAAACCTTCACCAAACTCCAATATAGCCGCCACAGGTTCCCCCACAGGAACAGCCGAGAATCCAGCCAGGAACGAACTCCCAATATCTTCGTTTCACAAATCTCCTCACTAAAACCCAGACGATTCTTCTTCACAACACAAACATTGGTTCTGAAGAAAGATTGACAGGGAATTCTCTAGGACCAGCACACTTCTCTCATGATATGAAATCGCGATTAGTACAAGATGGTTAGCAAATGGTGGATTTCTGGGACTCCAATTCCAACGAGCTTCCAACTAAACCCCGAAGAAATCCTGAAGCAAAAAACATTGCGAGGATACAGAAATCTAACTTTGAAGCTTAATTGCATCGTTATCCATGAAACATTACCCAAATCGCAACTGTTGGAGCTCCCTGTCAATCGCAGTTGCATGCTCCATCAACCTCAGTCAACGCGGATCTTGGAGCGTGGGAGATAAGAGAGCGGAGCGTGTGAGGCTTGCAATCGGAAGCGGAGCTTGGGAAGCGACAGAAAACCGCGGATGAATGTGGAGGCTCTCCGGCACATAACCAGCCGGTGCGGACTCCGACCCGGACCCGCCACTAGGGAATGGCCAGCCTCCCTACCCGGTTGGGAGCTTCCGGTTAGGCCTTGGCCCGCACCTCGAGGCCCGCACCGGTTCCGGGTGCGGCCAGGCCCTAAGGGCCGCTTTAATTTACACCTAGAGGCCGGGCCGATTCCCCTTGAGGCCGATTGCATGAAATTTCAGCCCCTTTTGGGCAAGAGGCCGGCCTCAACTACACATGACAATAATAATAATATAATGGGGGCCAATTTCCCGATATGTAAAGGTCTTAGGGCCAAGAAGCTAGGCCGATTCAATAAATCTAACATAATCCAACGGATTTAGCATAATCTAGCATAGAGCTGTTCATATTTTCACATAATCCAATGGATATGGTTTGTTAAAAAATCACATTTTATTTTAAAAATAATCAAATTTTGACATTGGCCTTGAGGCCAAGAACTGACCTTTCATTTTGGGTACACCTAATTCAATGAGCTCGGGTCGTGTCATACCATGCATTTTTTGATTAAAAATTTCATACCACCAAATCGGCCCAGCCTCTAGGTGTAAAGGGGTTGGGACCGATTTCAACCTTTTGACCAATCACAAGTGAGGATTTCAAGCCTCTTGCACAACGAATTGACCCGGCCTATAGGTGTAAAATGACCCTAATTCATCAGATTCTGAGCACACAGCTTTCCTACAAAATTTTCATCACATACTCTTGAGCTTGAGCTTCATCCCGTCTCTCCACGACCAGTTCATTCACGAGTTTTTACCAACAATTTACAAACTTCGCGACAATAATGCTTCTACACTTCACGGCCGATCCCGACAGAATTAGTCCATGATGGATGGATGTGTTTAAGGATGAAAATGTGGAGCAATTATCATCCCTCTCTACTGCAGCTTGATGTGTCCTTTCTCTATGACTAGATCTTTCTCCGGTTCGTATTTTGTTACACTCTATAAGGTAAGTGGGTAATGTCATTATAAGGTAAGTGGGTCTTAAGCACACGCTTTTCTCTCTGCACCCACTTCTTGGAGATAGATGAAAATACGCAATTAGTGTGAGATATTTAGCAAATTCAAATCATGTCCATTCTCATTTTCCTCATGATATTATGAGCTCATATGAACATCTTATTTATTGTCAAGTGAAGATTTTTTTTTCTCATTAGACGATCATATGGGTTTCTCCACTTATGTTCTCTATTGAGCTTAGAATGGTTCATAAGTTTTGAGCACGTATTCCAAGTTTTTGGAAACACGTGTTCTTTTTATGTCCAATCTTAGATCCACACATCACCACATGTAACTCAAACATAGGTACACATTTACGAGGATAGTTTAATTATACCCACTTATCTTAGTAAATATTTGAAGGGTTTGGTCTACACTAAATATCCCAATTAATGAAGGTGGGCTAATAGTGAGGGGTGAGAAATAGTGAAGGTGATACTAAATTTCTTTACGCTATGATATTACTAATGCCACCAATTTCAAGTGCAACAATGCATCTCAACAATAACCACAATATGTCAAAATTATTCAACACATTTATTTTGGCACATCGTGATTGTGAATTGGAAGAATTCATGGCACCTGGGAGTAATGAATTTGAACCACCCACACTAGTCTTGGTGATTGTTGCCCAATACGGACCTTGTTGGAGAGTATTGTAATGAAGAACTATATAATGCTAAAGACTTGGGTATTGTAGAGGGTGATCATTGGGGAGAGGCGCAACTAGTGCCTTCACTTTGTGACGTTAAGATTTGCTTGCTCAACAAGAGCAATTGGCAACAAACCTCGAAGCGGCCAAAAGTCAACACCATAACATTGTTGCAATGTCACTCCCACTCCGAGCTCCCGCCTTGCAACCCATGGGGCCCATACAAGCTTTGTGGACACTCAAGTGTGCTTCCTTCAAGTTTCTCTTTAGGTAAACCTAGTATAATCTCAACACTGCCAATTGAAAAGGATATATTGTCAATGCTTTTGCCATTCGAGTGGCTTTGAGATTGAAGAAAACAATAGTTGAGATCAAGTTGTTCATTAATTTCACAAAGGCCACATCAACAAGTGTGCTCGGCAACCAAGAAGGTTAGTGTGCCCAAAACGAGTGTTCAAAGTTGGGAGTTGGTGGTAGGTAACCATAAAATGGCTACCCAACCACAATTTTGGTAGCTAAAGTGGATGCTCATGACATGATTTCTCCTTGTATTCAAGAGTTTGGACTTTGTTGTCAAAGAGTTCTTAGCTTCTAAATATTTGGATAAGAGATGATTGGTGCAATAAAAAAATAGTTCAAAGTTATAAGGCCCACACTTAGAGAAGAAAGAGAGTAAGGTAAGTAGGCTTCACACTTGGGGTGCATTCTTCATACCATGTACAAGCTACCCTGAGTGTAGAAAGGGGTTTAACTTGAGGCATTCATTAATGAACATAATACATGAAGGACATGTTATATTTCACTATAGTCTTTAAAAATAAAATGCTATTGATATTTTAATAGTAAATGTAGAGGTATAAAAGACACGGGTAGATCACTCTAAGGCATTTTTGTGCACCACATGCGGCTGGGGGTTTTTTGTTTGGGGCTATTTACCTTCAAGGGCTGAATTAAAGCCTCCATATAATTACTTAAATTTCAAATATGACCCATTTGTTTGCACCCTTCCATTACTTATATTGTCCAAGTCACTGCAATTTTTTGTACTCTATATTCCTTTTAAGCCATTTCTGGATAGAGAGAAATCCCAATTATCATCCATCCCCGTGAGTCCTAAACCCATTTACATACCATACTAAACATACCTTCTAGGATCCTTATCTTCAACCCCTATATTAATTTTACAAAAAAATAATGGCCCACATTTTATGTCCATCTAACTTACTTATAATGGGATTGTCTACATTTAATGGCCCTTCATTATTTGGAATTCCTTTATAATTTTTATTTCAAATGATTTTAATCCTCTCTATATTGTGCCGCATGTCGTTTTTAAAATGCACTAAGTGATCTACCTGTGATAAAAGATGGTCCAAAAGTTTGGAGAAAAAATTGACAATATATGTGTTGTTTTTGTTTGATGAAATAGAGAGGGAGATGGAGGCAACGTCTTCATTGCCCTCTATGGCCATTCCGATGCTTGGGGGTGCACTTAGCCTTTAGTTTTGAACTTGCGGCAAGTTTTTACTAGAGCCGTGATGGTAAGTGATAAATCTTGGGAAACAAGATTTGCTCATTTGGGAGCACAAGCACAGTCTCGGGGAGTTCACTGCGATAATATTAGAAAACAACGTGCGGGAAAATATAGGGTAATTTATATTCACAAAAGGAAAAACTTAGAATTTTCTTAGAAGTAATATAGGTGAGTATGTATGATAAAATTTGTATTATAAATAATATAGGCTTGATACAAATAACGCATATTTTTAAAATATTTGTAAAAATATACCGTAGGATTTCAGGATCCTAGGTTTTTTTGAAATAGGGTGTCCTTTGTGTTCAGAGGCAGGAAGATTTTGGATGAAAAACTAGGAGTTTTGGTTGGTCTTATGTATGTCTGCTTCAAGCATGATGTTGTAGTATTAACTCTATACCCTTCTACATTATTGCATGGACCCTATTTTTGCTTGTTTTGTTGTTGGTGTTTTAATTGTTTTTTATTACACTCAGTACCGTTGTGTTTAATTGTGCGTGTAACTTGATTGAGGAACATGGGCTGATTTTGTTGTTTGAAACTGTTTATGAACACTCTTAATGTTAAACCTTGTTGTGCCTTGGATTTTGGTGACTTAGTACTTTGAATGCTCTTAAACCCTTTGGAGCAAAATCAAATAATTATAATGAACATACCTAGCTTAAAATTAGAGCTTCATCAAATTTAAAAGTAATTATAGGGTCATTTTAAAACAAGAAATTAGCAAATTATATAATAATACAGTACAAAAAATTAAGGATGGATAATTAAATACCCCTTGAATAAATACCCTTGTCACGCACGTGTATACATATATACATGTCTAGTGAACTCCCCGAGAGCACAGTCAAGTACACAACTCCATTACCTTACATAGGTTTAAGTGAAAGTGATTCAAAAGTATATACTAACTTTGAATTTTGTGAAGGGGAAAATCATAAAAATTTGAAAAACACATTGATTTGCAAAGCAAACAATATATGTTGCCAATTTTATTTTATTTTCAAGAAAAGTCTACATATTTTAGAAAATAGTGCAAGTAGTGTGCAAGCAGATACATTGAACACGTAATTGTCTAGAATTTGTTTGAAACATGATAAAATTATATTAAATTGATGTTTTTCTAGAATTTTTTGTAATGGTGCCCTCAAGTTTATAATGAATTCAGGGAATTTCAAAATATTTAAGGTCATGAAATCTACGTCCATAATTAGCCATTACCTTTTGAGCAATACTTTTAATGATAAGTTTTGAAAATCTCATCTCGATATTCTATATTTGAGTTTGAAAGATCTCATCCAATTTAAACAACACTTTGCTACTACTTTTAGGCATTTGACCAAAAAAATTATGGTTTTAGTATACCGGAGCATTTTTCCGTATATTTGATCGTGCTTGCTCCCGTGAGAGGGAGAGAATTCTTTGCATATGAGCATACCTCTCATCCATCCAACATAAAAACTCAACCCCTTTTTAGGTTTGTGGCCAATTCATCTCAAATGACTTGGATTGAACTAATTTGATTTCTTTGAAGCTAATTCTATTGTCAAACCAACTCAAAACAACAACTTCCAGTCTACATACTATTGTATGGCTTTTGTGTTGGATGAATGAGAAGTACACTCACATGTGTAAGCTCAAGTTACATGCAACCTCCAATTGCCACCTCACTCCTACCTCCTACAAACACACCCCACACCTATGCATCTTTTATAACGCATAAAGAATTGGGGTTGATTCCCCTTTGTTAATATTTGTCCCTTATACAATCAAATCCTCCGCTTGTAGGTGACGGGGCCAATGAACGGGTAGTGCCGGCAGTTAGTTACAAGCTAGCCGGTTGATTTTGAGAATTTCCGAATGCAATTGGAAAGTTTAGGAAGGGATTCCGGAAGAAAATCAAGGTTTACGGAAATGGGCCGATTAGAAGAAAAAAATGCCGGCATTAAGGCAAGCTGCCCTAGAGTATCCACAGCAAATTACCAATTGAAAAATTATTTTCACGGCGGGCAGCCGACCAAATATATATACTTTAGGTGATTTTTTCAATACTATGCATAGTTGGAGACTATGCCTTCTTGGCTTGTGGTTTAGGGTTAGTGTGGCTTGTGGTTTAGGGTTACTTGCTTCCCGCCACAACTTCCATTCCGCAGTGGTGGACCAAACAACATGTAAGCGTGAATTTTTAGCCTTCAAGCTTTAGTGCACTACGGAATGGGGGGATAAGAATTTCAGGGATTTGTGGGGCATGATAACTTGGAATCATGCTTTGCAAGCACGGTACCCCAACCTCCTTATTCTTGCAGAGTTAGCTCATGTGCAATGTGTTTCTACATCGACATGTGAGCGTGCTTTCAATGTGCAAAATTTGATCAAGACCAAAGTTAGAAATAGGTTGGGTAGTAAGAATCTCGATGCAATGCTGCGAATTGTCTTGGAAAGGCCAGATGAGGAGGTAGATGACATAATTGGTGACGCTATCCCACTTTAGAAGAAGGACAGTAAATACCGTTTTTTGTATGCTAATCCGTCTTCTTATTTGAATTCTCCTAATACAGTGAGTGTGAGTGATGTGTCTTGTTCGTTTGGGGCAATTGATATTAATGGCAATGGTACGCAAATTTCGTGATTTTTCAATACTAATTAGCCTCCAAATAATACTTGAACCCTTTTGTGGTGCTTGTATTTTCCGAAGGCTAAATCCTTAGCCCTAATATGGTAGGGGTTTTGCCAAGTTCAACTCCTGCTAAGGATACTATTTAGACAAAAAAATATGGAGAGTGAATGCCCACATTATTTAATCCTAAACACTTGAAAAAAAAAAGAATAAATGACAATGACACATCCACCACCAAAATATGAAACCGGCCCCACTTTAGACCTTTCGGAAATTGCATAAATGAAAAAACAAATGTCGGCTAATTGCCTAAATACATTAGGAAATGGGGGCTATCAACCAATAAATTTTGCACTCTCTAAGCCCACTTCCGGGTAAAAATTGAAAAATTTGAGCCACCTCCAGAAAGCTCGGCAATTAGCCATTTTCTCTACAAAACTCCCCGGACTCTGGACGGGGCATTATGTGCCATTAAATGCCCCGTCCCCATTATAGATGTCATAATGCACTCTAATCATTCATTTCTTTATGCAAGGTAGGCCTCCAGTAGCGGGCATTCCCATAATTGCGGGCCTACACCTTGAGCTATCGCTCCTCAATAGTAGGCCCTTAGTTCCAGAAATGCCCTCTCCTCATGGCCTACCATATACTCATAACTTACTCACACTGTCCTCTATTTGTCACTTGAAGCCTCGCAATTGATTGTCTTTGTTTTTGTCTTCCTCATGCTCGTGGTCGCAGTGCAAATCTTGAGGCTCATTGAAGGCTAATGCACGGGTAGATCACTTAGTGCATTTTAAAAACGACGTGCGGCATAATATAGAGAGGATTAAAATCATTTGAAATAAAAATTATAAAGGAATTCCAAATAATGAAGGGGCCATTAAATGTAGACAATCCCATTATAAGTAAGTTAGATGGACATAAAACGTGGGCCATTATTTTTTTGTAAAATTACTATAGGGGCTGAAGATAAGGATCCTAGGTATTATTGTTTGCACCCTTCTTTGTTTCCATGCTTTCCCTCAACACTCGTCAATTGCGTTAGGAAGTAGATTAGCTTTTATTACTTAAAAGGAATATAGAGTATAAAAAATTACAGTGACTTGGAGAATATAAGTAATGGAAGGGTGCAAACAAATGGGCCATTTTTGAAATTTAAGTAATTATAGGGAGGCTTTAATTCAACCCTTGAAGGTAAATAGCCCCAAAACAAAAAAACCCCAGCCGCACGTGGTGCACAAAAATGCCTTAGAGTAATCTACCCGTGGGCTAATGCCCTCTTCCCACCCGACTTTACCATATAACCGAAGTCTTTCCTAAAAATCGGGAAATATTCTCTTGATTATAGCAGAGGCATCCGGCTATCCCAATGCACCTACAAGAACTTGCTCCAGAGATTTTCAAGTAGGTTTTAGTTAAGTAGTTTTCACACATGTTCGTTGTTTTATCTACCATGCAATGACATGTTGGATAGTTTTTGTCCCATCCCTAAATGCCTTACTACTCATCTATCTTACCACTAGTTTTTGTTAATGAAGCTCCTCGTGCCCTCATAAGTTAACTAAGACTAAAAGCAACCAATCACAAGGGCAGGAAGTGACACTTTTAGAGGTCCTACATTCTTGCCTCATGTCTAGGTACCAATGGGAGGGTCGGTGCTTGAGGCTTAAAACCTCCACTTGGAAACCATGCCACATCATTTGCCAACTAGGCTCAGGACTAAATAGTGTTGATGGTGTGAAGGCCGTGTTTTTAGAACCAACTTTTAGGCTTATAGGCCGCCCACACCTGCTGGTGGGAGGGCCAGTCGCAGGCTCCCACCAGTAGGGGGCCACTTTTCAGAACATTTTCTGTAATGGCAGCGACTGGGTGCAACGAACGCCCAGCTTGCCCGTTCACTGTGAAAGCCGACCTAGCAGACAATAAAATTTTCTGGACTATTAGGTTTCGTGAACTACGATTGGGGAGAACCGGCAGTTAGTTACAAAACTACCGGATGATTTTGAAAAATAACCAGTGGAAGTTCAAGACTGCAGGAAAATTACCGAGCATGTTAGAGGAATTTATAGAATATACCCCAACTTAATAAAGGAAAACCGGAGGATGTCAACATGTAACTGGTTGGCCCGAATTATCTTGTCTGTTTTTGACAATGAAACAAACTTGGTTCATTTTTCCTAAAATGAAGTGATATTTTAAAACTAAAAGTATATCTCAACTACTACTAAATATTTTATTTTAGTATCATATGGTATTTTATGTCACATGTGGTAACTTTTTTATTGACACTTCGTATGAATAAGTTTAGTGCAAATATCACCACCACAAGCTACTTTTGGTTCATCCACCTTTGGTATATTCTGCATCCTAAAATTCATGTTATGAAATGTCGTCATGGATGATTGAAATTTGGATGAAAATTCACCTAATAAGTGACAATAATTGCAACAATGTAAACCTATAATGTCTAATTTCCTTTTTTAGAAGAAATAACAAATGATGTTTGGTTTACACTTAGTGTCGGTGAAACTACATGGGCGGTTTACAATTACACTATTTTGTCTAATATGTGTGGGTTACCATTTGGAGTTACATATTGCTACAACATTTAACTAAGAGTATCATTTTTTACCCAAATACTAATTGTAAACCGCGGTGTAATGTCACCAACACTATATGTCAACCCAACATTATGGGTCATTCCTTGTTATTTTTATAGGGGAATATAGATTCATAGTGTTGCAATTACTGTCACTTACCAAGTGAACTTTCATCCAAATTTCAATCATCCAACACAATATTTCATCATACCCACACATACTGGTGGCAGCGAACAGTTTTCGCCCGTTCGCTGCCGCCGCCCACCAGTATGTGTGGGGGGCCTATTGGCTAAAGTCAAGTGGGAAGGGGGCATCATAAGATTAGTAAGAACCCATTTAATGAACAACGAGTGAATTCCACGTACATAGAACGGCACGAGACTGGAGTGGAGGGATCATGACTCCTTTGTAGGAATCAAACTCCTGTCTGTCTGTTTGTGTAGAATTATAGGGCAATCTGAAAAGGTCACCGTGTATCTTTGTATGTATTCTCTAGTCACACACAAAGTGAGCTTATACAACACCCTCACGCCACCTTCCTCACTTCCTTCCTTCCTTCTAAGTTCTCGCTTGAGTTGCCTTCCTGTGTTGCTTTATTCCTTCATTCCTACAAACCCTGTGCATCTTCTCAATTCCCTGCCACCTGCAAGGTAAGCAGACAATCCCCTTCACTCCAAATTTCCATCTTAAAATTGATTTGTTGGGTTCATACCATGCCTCTGATTCCTGGAGTTAGTTTTCAGTGAGTGTGGGGTGTTATGTATGTAGGAATCGGTCACTTGTCCACTTAAGTTGGATTCTCTTCAAAAAAATTGGGACTGGATCCGAACTTGGTCATGTCAGCTTCCACAGTTAATTAACATCCCAGTTGATCGATCAGCATTTGATGTGGCAACCAGATTTTTGTTGTGATATGTATTATGTAGGTACAAGTGTTCTAAGTTACGGTGACTGAATTGTTCCTTCATGATACCAAACTCACACAAACCCTGTGCATCTTCTAAATTCTCTGCCACCTGCAAGGTATGCTCCTCTTGGGGGAGAAATCAATTACGTCCTTCACTACGATTCTTGTTTTTTAAAATCACTGTTTCAAATTCACTTGTTGGGCTCATGTATGCCACTTGATAGGGTTTACGTGCGTAAAATTTTCACTATTTTTCCACTTTTGGGATGGATCCAGACTTGGTCGTGTCAGCTTGAAGGACTAGGCTTTGTGAATGTTGCTAACAGTTAACCGCCCTTGACCACCCAGTTGCGCGAGCAACATTTGACGTGGCAACCACATTTTGTTGTGATATATATATTATGTAGTATAAATCTTCTAAATTAAGGTGACTTAAATTATTCCTTCGATTCATGTTTGAAAATTCACTTGTTGGGGTTTGTGTGTAATTTTTCACTAATTGTCCACGTTGGATTCTCTGCAAACATTCTGAAGGACTAGGCTTATGGATGTTGCTAATAGTTAACCACCTTTGACCACCCAGTTGTGCGATCAAGATATGACTTGGCACTCACATTCTGTTGTGATATATATAATGTAGGTACAAATGTTTTGAGTTAAGGTGGCTGAGATTATCCTCAACAGCAGGGGCTCAACTTGTAATCGCTTCATGCACAATATGGCGTCCCTCAAACCGCCAACTGGCCTTCCAGTAAGGATGTTGCATACCTTTTTGACTCTCTTTATGAAAAGTTGTTGCTTTTTGAAAAATAAGTTGAGTTTTGTTAACCTGAATTTAATTTTCCCAACGATGGGTATGGGCTATGGGGTGATCTTTCTGATTGATACTTTGCAGGTTTTTTTCTGTCACCGTGTTGCTACTTTTATTAAGGCCCTGAAGGTCTAGGATTGGTGTAGATGGTGATACTGTTGACAGTGGTACAACTCCCATTATCCTAGATGTTGGGACCGAGGTGATTATGAACTTCAGGGCCCATGTGTTTGCAGTTTGATTGAGGGGCCTGATATAACTTTTATGTTACTCCTCTTAAGTTAGTTTATAGAGCTCTTTAAAGTGGTGGAGGAAAGATCACTGGAGAATATAATATGATTTATCTAGTTTTAGAGTGTTGACATGAGTTTAAATGAGGTTTAAAAGTCAATATGATGTTCAATGAGGCAGTTGAAGACTGCCCACTTTGCATAGACTGAGAATTTTCACAAACTTCTTTGTTGCTCATAACCGGTGTGAGGAATTTTGATGATGTGGTGCCTTTGTAAAGTGTTATGAAGAGGATGGTCATCACCCCACAGCCATATCCCTTCTCAATTGATGTACTACTATAAACCACAAATAAATGATATGAAATCTTGATTGCTCACTTAGCTCAATTCCTTGCACCCATTATGTATGTTAACCTTGACACGTGTCACCCAACTATGGGCTGTAGCTAGTTGCCTTCATGACCCGGGCACTCCTCATGTTGGTTATCATACTCATAACTGTGCCAAAGTGCTGGTGTGGTTCGCACCAGCCACTCCAAAGGAAAATTTATTTGGAATTTTGATCTATTTTTATTGAGATTTACGGGGTGCTTATATAGTGGTTGCCTAATGTCACAGGTTGCGAATGGCGATCTGCGACAATCTAACTTCTTTTCCTTCACTCCACTTGACCGATGTGGAGCTGCTGCTTCGCCAACGTCACGAAATGTCAAAGTGAGGGCACCCAACAATCAGCCTAAAATTTACGTGAAACTAGTGGGTCTTTACAAACCCTACCAGGGGTTTGATAGATTGTCACAGAAAATATTCTCTGTCATGATTTTTTTCTATGCAAGTTCTCATTTTGGTCTAGTCACTAGAAGGGTCAGTCACCATCCAAATGATCATTATCTAACATATTTTCCAAGGGTCAAAGAGTATGCACATCATTGAAGAACTTTGCCAGGTGGACCATAAGCCAGTTTATGAACGAGGTGGATATGTATAAATGTATGGGTCACCCTAAGAAACTTTGGGGTGGAGGGCATAATCGCTTCCCGAGTGGGATCTGTAAAGGAGGTAAAAAAAGATTCCAATCTAAAATCTACCAGCCAAATACACATACTGTAGTTCCCTGGTATATTTATATTGGATTTCTTGAATTTCTAAATCGCAGGTGACCATTATTTTTTATCTCAAGTATTACTCTCTTAACCCTCATCCCTTGATATTTTCACAGATTTCAAGAGGACGCTGTCTGGTCATTCAAGCAAGCAAATGTCCTTTTGGATTTCAGAGACCTGTTGGCAATGGTAACCGAGAACCATTATTGGAATCAACCAATGTGGCAATGACGAGTCCTCCTATCACAAGTCCTTATGCACCAGCCCCATCTGCCGAAGCGCCGGATGCTGTGAACTTGGGCCCTGGTGCAATTCTAAACCCACCGTAAAGAGCTTTGAATTTGAAGCCGAAATATTGAAACCTTGAAACATATAAAGCATGATAATTAGATGTTCATGATATTCTCGAGTGGTTGAATTGAGACACCTCCCATTAGATTTTTTGCATCCCTTGCAACATATTTCAAGATATTGTGGAAATGATTATTTTTCGCATATTGATTAAGTTGAATTTAGACAATGTGTGTTGGTTTCACGTCCTAAGACATACGACAATGAGGCGCAGACCTAATAAGAGCTTGCCACTAGCCAATATTCGGCTTTTTGATCTTAGAAATGAGGGTGGTCCTAATTCTTGGAGATTGGATCCTTGAGCCCAAGTTAGAAAGGGTGCAAGCTCACAAGGATTATCTTTGTGTGTATTACAATGGCTTGCCACCACTAAATTTCTCTATTCTATGTTGTAGCGGAGTCCAACATGGCATGTAACCTCCGGAGGTGCAATGTTCTTAGGTAGCCTATTTAAGTTCCGGGACAAATGGAATAGGTCTTAGCTATATCCGGATAAATAAGGAATGATTCCATTTGGGCATGCTATGCTTCAATTGAATGTTGGTAGATGGGCAAAGGTTTTGTCCAAAGATAGGCAACAATGACATGTCGACTAATATTGAGAAGTAATCTAGTTGGCTAACATTATTTATGCCTCAGGTACATTCGAGTACTTACCACTGAAAGTGCCATATAAGATGATGATGGGCTTGGAGCCTCTGGACATGAAAAATTGGATTGAGATTGACGTGTTTTACGACGAAGAAATGGCCTTGCGACGGGAAATTCTGGAGACTCGAAAGTCAGTTGCCATCGCAAGCCGAGCCGAAGCCACGGAGGCGAATTGGGAGGTGCTGGAGATGTTGGCAGAGTTTCTTCCGATGCGGTTTCCAGACCGGTTTGCGCAAAGTGGAAATACATTGCATAATTTGTCAAGTGGAGAATCTTTCAACATTTTGGATAGGAAACTTGACCCACTTGAAGTCGCGGCACGTCTCATCCAGGTGGGTGTTGGGAATCTCATCTCAAAATGCAAGTGGCGGGCTTTTACTGTGAGTTAGTGACGTTACATACCCTGAAGGGTTTGATATCTTTGTGGTACTAAATCAACTTTTTGCTAATAGCGATTCATTCAGCATGACTGCTTCATCCCACACTTCATCCATTTGGATCTTGCAACTATTGAATATAGAACCAAAAGAGAAATATTGCAACGTCTTTGATTGGTAGGCATTGATTTAATGTTGGAGTCTGATGTGAAATCATTGGTATATCTGGATATAGAGGTTTGTGATGCTGCGCCCTTCAGGCCCTTAATTCATTATACCACATCCAGAGTTGCAACATACCTATATTAGCAAGGCCATTTATTAGCAAGGCCTTCCACCAGTCGGTTATTTTCCACCTTAGTTCTGATGGTAGTAAAAGCGGGCCTAATTCAGTTAAATGGCTATCTATGTTTCAGTGGAGCATGGTCAATAGTCAACATAACTTAAGGGACCTATATGATCATTTTTTAAGAAAGAGAATCTTCACTTTGAGAATGGGTAGGATATTGATACGAACTCCGGAAATCAGAAGGAAAATGGCTATGGACACAATTTGGATTTGCATATCATCTCACACTAATTGTATATTTCATATCTACGAGAAGTGGGTGCAGAGCTAAAAGTGTTTGTTTAAGGCCCACTTACCTTAGTGTTAGCTGTCCCTTGCAGGAGGACATCTGCTTGCTTATGCCAGTGGATGGTGTATTGAGGTTGGTGTCGGGTGCAGTGCTATTTCCACAGAGGTGGCATTTGCTCGAGAAATTGGGCATGGACATGATTGGAATTCACATGCCGGTGCCATTATACGAGGATGAGATTGGGCCATCCGTAAACCACTTCATGAACCGATTGAAGGTGGGAAAACCTGTGTGGCGTGCCAATTGGACCATTGTGGACGATCCTACTCTCTTCCAACCTCTGAATGAGGTAGGAATCTTCCTCAAATTAGTCATACCTCTACATCGTAGCAAGAAGAGATGACTCCGATGGTGCCTCTGGTGTGAATTATGGTGTTGCTTCACCTTCAAATTGTTCTAAGTCTATATGTAATCCCAAACCGGTATCACAAGAATTTGAAGGCCCTCGAAGATTATTGCCTCCTTTCAAAAGTGAATGTCTTGAACGGCCACAAGACAAGCCTGCGCGTATCTATCTTCCCAAAGGGCAAGCCCCTAGGGTTCCTACATAGGCGGTAGAAAACATCCGGTTCACCCGGATACCTCCACATTGATTCGGTGGACCATAGGTGGTAATGTGCATCAAAATCAAGTGTTATCGGAAAGGTTATGCATATCATTTAAAAGATTTTGAGCAATTTGTTGGATCATATGACATGTTCTGACGGAGGTGGATGTGTTTGAATGTGTGGTTCACCTTAAGAAACTTTGGGTGGAGGGCATGTATTATCTCTTCCCGATGGAAATTATGCAATGCTAGCACTTTGTGAGTGAGGCACTCAACATGTTGAGTGTGAAGAGGCTTTATCAAACAACCTGAGTAGTATTTTATTCTAGTGAAGTTAAGACTCCTGTCTCTTTTACTTTTTGGAAGTCTAAACTCTAAAAATTACATGTAGGCTACTACCACATGAGTTACGGATGCTAATGGCTGATGAGTTCATTTCATGTATGATGCTCAGGAGGATATTTATGCTGCTATACAAGGCAAAGTGAGGAATCCGAATGGCTTTTCTATTGATATTGGAAATGCGGGTTCACGTCTCTACACACGTTGTGAAAGAGAAACTCTGATCCGTCTTCCAAGGTGAGACAGCTCCATCTCTATGAGCATACTACCATGTGCAATTAAAAAATCATGGTTACCATGTTTCATTATGATTTTTTGTCGGAATCTAAATAAGATGTATTGCCTATACTGTTGAATGGTTCCTCCTTCGGCTTTTAGTAAATACTCTGGTTGAGAGCCACTTAAATACCATGTGGATATTGTAGTTTGGCATACAACAGATGAATCATGAATCACCTTCTCGTATATACTTGTGCAGAACTGGAGCAATTTTATTCACTATTCGGACATACATAAAACCATTGAGTGTCTTTGAGTCCCGGCCAACATTAGCAGCGAAGATGGTTCGAGCTTTGGAAGCTTTACCTGAATCCATATACAAGTACAAGACGATGGCTGGCTTCTACAATGTTGCCCTAGAGTATCTTGAAAAATGTGCGGGGCTCTGATTGCTATTGTTGGAATGATTTATGTTAACTAATTCATTAGACTTAGTGCAAAGGCAACCACGACAGTGGGTTTCTTTTACACAAGCGAGTCTTCTTCGATTGTGGAGATGGGTAGATTACAGATGAAAATTAACGGTGAAATTCCTTTGTATATAGGTATCTAGGATAGGGCTAGAATGGCTGTAGGTTTGAACCTATGGGAGTGACAATTGTATAGGATGTAAATACCAAGGCAGATGGCATGGTGCTTATTGTGTGATAGTGATTCCTACGGAAGTACCTTATGTGTACATGTAGATTTAATGACTGTAGGTTTGAACCTATGGGAGTGACAATTGTATAGGATGTAAATACCAAGGCAGATGGCGTGGTACTTATTGTGTGATAGTGATTCCCACAGAAATACCTTATGTGTACATGTAGGATTTTAGTGTCTGGTGGCATCATATCAATATTAAAGGCTCCGTGATGCTCCATCCAACAGTTGATGACAATATATGATTTAGGTAGCGAAAAACACAACCCAAATAATATTGATATATCTATTTAGAACCTATGATTTGTATTGTCAAATGTGCATTGGTTAAATTTGGATATTGAGATGGTTGATAAGTTGTTTATTTGAATGTTGACATGTACCGGGGTAGTGAAAATTGTCCCCTACATGTTCATTTTGAAGAATAAGTGAAGAGGAGATAAATTGCTTGTCTTGCACATGGGTTGGGATGGCAAATACCTTGGGTTGAACACTTTGGAGTTCATCACAAAAGGCATAAGCCATCTTTGATTTTAGGTTGTCAATGAAATTGTTGTGCAGTGGCATGAATATTATAAACTTGGAGGTCTTTTGTTATGCATGTTAGGCTCTGGTTGAACTTTTAGGGAGTCATCATTTCTTGGTTGAGAATTGATTCCCATTGAGGACATCACTGAATTTGAGGGTGCTTTGGTATGTTTGTCAGGCTCTATTTACATGCATAGGGATTCGAAACCTTTTCTACTTGATGAAGTGATATTAATTTGTGGAAAGAATAGGTTTGATGTGGTGATCGTAAACTTTTAGCATTTTTGATGGTGGTGGACTACTAAGGCACTATATTGAAAGTTCGCAAGATTCAATGTGTAAGAATAAGTTATGTGGAAAGTCAAAATTGAAATGTGGGAATGCCTAGATTCGAAAAACATCACGTCTGGCAGAAGGATTACATGACCTCATAAAGAACAATTGAAAATTCACACTGCAATGAATCCAACAACTCAAAACAAAGCGCCACATGATCACTCAGAAAACATTCCAGAGCCAAGTCACGTGTCACAATCGCTGCGAACGAGATAATTGCATGCAAACAAATACCAAGTATTCAACATGCTTATCCTGCAATAGCTATGAAATACATCAAGATATGTATCATCAACACATACGACTGGGTAGATTAAACAAGTTCTTGCAATTGAGATGAAGAAATAATTGTGGTTTAAAACCACTTTCTTATCAAAATGAAAGGTGAAACAATTTTTTTTGGGAAAATGGTCTCGAATGTAGGAGACCAATCAGTTGCCAGTGGATACAAGTTGCTCCAGTTTTCAAGCCACTGTTTGCACATCTTCTTGAGATCTATTAGTAATAAGATGTGTCCATGATGTCAATCTTGCTCAACGGATCTTGTGATGATCACTTTCCATGTCTCTTCTGTTGGGGTCCAATTTATGTCATTTCGATACTATTGCATGGTCGATGCTGCCATAGTATATTATTAAATAAACTCTCGTCAAGAGAAAGGATACTCTAAACCTCCACCAGCACCACTATTAAATGGGCTTAACTTAGTATTTGTGTAAAATTGGCTTAACTTAGTAATGGTAGAGGGGTCCATTTAAAACCTAGGTCCCCTATATATTTACATTTGATTTATCCCAACTTAATCTTAGTAGACTAGTCTCTGATGTTAATTTGTTTAAAAAGAATGAAGTTTGTGTAAGAAATATTCACCTTCAACTTACATGGTTGTCACAAATCTTTGCATGTAAACTACAAAACTTATGTAAGTTTTAAGGTGGTGTTCTTAAAGTTTATATATCTTATATCATTGTATAAATCAAACTTTCGTCAATAGTATCTTCAACTACAACAACTCACGAAGAACTTACTTATAATCTTGGAGTTTACTAGATCTTACTTGAACACAATGTGAGCTATACGAGGGCGACGGAAGAAATGGAGAGAGGAGGGAAAGTTACAATCCCATTACAAGGAAGTAGGAGAGGACGGAAGGAAGCAAGTTCATACTTGTTTTTGTTCGACTATATATATGCACTAGACATCTTTCCAACGACATGGCACCTCTACAGTGATCCTTTTCTTTGAACATTTATGGGATACTGTTCGAAACAGAGGTGAACAAAATATGTAGAGGTGAACCGATCATCTTTGGTACGTTCAATATCTCATCACTGTGAGGGATCCAAATTGTTGTCACTTTTCAATCCATCTTGTTGACTCGACTTATCACACGATCCCTCGCTCATGCTGCCTTGTGAATTAATCAAGTGTTCAGTAGTGACATTCTTCACGTGATTGTCACCTGAGAGGCCGGAGCTCACAGGAGTTGCGGAGCTATTTAGACTTACTTGATGATGATGATGATGACATGGACCGATCCCATTGACATGATCAATGAAGTGACCGCGCGGATGATAAAAGCTTGGGCCTCGAAAACGGCCAAACACCGGCGGTGGGCCAAGCGGTAGACTAGCCGGAGTGAGGCCACGGTGATCGAATTGGGCCGAACCGGCAAAACCATCCAAATTGGTTTCACTGGTTGAGCCGAATATTGGAGCAGAAGTGCGAAGAGGATGATTTTTTGACTCATCATTAGAAGGATGGTGATGAAGGTCGGAATACGGAATTGGAGGCTCACAAATTGGGCAGGAGTTCATAGGAGGTTGGACACCAAGGTGGTGAGGATTGCGAGAAATTTGAGGTGGTCCGTGACTAATCTCGCAGGCAGGCCAGGGTAGCCCAAAAGGAGGCCAAGATGGAGGTGGTGGTCTACAAAGAATTTGGCAATCACCAGTATGATGACATGGACCGATCCCATCGACATTAATGGCATTACCGCAATGATAAAATTGTGGGCCTCGAAATCCGCCCAAAGACAGTGGGAGGCCAAACGGTAGGGCTGGAGCAGGGCCATGATTTAAATGGTGGAGCGAAAAAATTCCATCCAATTTGAATCCACCATCGTTACATGGAGGCGTGCTGTTGGAGTCAAATATTGGTGCAGGTCCAGCACGAAAAGGACAATTCTTCGTCTCATCATCAGAAAGATGATAGTAAAGATGAAAAAAAGGAATTGGAGTCTCGCAGATTGAACATGAGGGAGGATGGACACAAGCGTTGCGAGGAATTTGATGCGGTCCGTGACAAAAGTTGCAGGGAGGCTGGGGTAGCCCAAAAGGAGGCCGCGATGGAGGTGATTGTCCGCAAGTTCGATGATGAGGAGGAGGTGGTGGTGGTGGTAGCAGTGGTCCACGAAGAATCTGATAATGGTGGGGATGGCCTAGTGGCGATGGAAATTTTAGCTCAACTCGAGGCGGAGGCGGAGGCGGAGGCGGAGGCGGGGGTCCACAAATCCAACAAAAATTTCCAAGATTGGGAAGATTGTCGGGGTGGTGAAATTGGAAAGGGGGGAACATCGGAGGTGGGAATTCTCGGCTCTCGCCAAGATGCAGTGCGAGATCTGCAAAAGGAGGAAGAGCAGGAGGATGACTAGGTAATTGTACACATGTTTGATCACAATCTGCGAAAGCATTGAAATTCGGAGCCGTGAAAAATGTGCTGGGAGTTGGCGGATGAAAAGGAACAAAAGAAGCTGATGGTGGCCAAGATTGACCAAACAGGGACGATCCCGTGGGATCCACCGGACTCGAACTCGGACTATGATGAATTAAATCAAGCGGGCTTAACGCAGGAGCATTAAACGGTAGTCGGCAATGTGAGCGGCCAAGATGGCCGTTTGGAGGAGGACAAAATGCAAAAGGGGGCGGTGGGGGGTGGCAATATTGGTGATGGTGGGGAAATCCACTACCACAACCAGGACCGCCACCCACCGCCACCGGCATCGGCATCGTGGTGTCTGTGACGACTGTCATTGTTTCTGTCAACGTAATCCGTGCACGTAATGAACAACCAACAACAGCGTCCACAAGATGATTCTCTGAAACTCACAGAAACAAAGACAAATTAAGCCGAGCTCAGGGAGATGTATAGTAATCAGTTCAATTGTGAATGATTTATTCAACAATAAAACTCATCACACCAACCCTAAGATAGAATTGATGAGCACACAACAATGATGGGTCTTGGATTCTTCTGTGCGATGTAAGGAAAGATGACAAGAGGAGCGAATCCGAAGATGATGAATTCAGGATGAGATGGGTATGTTTTTATAGCAGAGATGTTTTTACAGGGAAGAGTGCAGCCCAAGGGAAAGGCTTACCAGGCAAGGCAAGGTAGCAAAGTCACCGCCACGGCCTCATTGCTAGGTAAGTTGCAATCACGGGATAATCATTTCATGAGAAAGAGAAACTTTGCTTTGATAATAAGTAAGATATTTTTGTATCCTAGCTTGACTATCTAACATTTGTTCGATGTGCTCTAAATTACAGAGCAAACTCTGTTCCCAAGAATCTTACAGCATAACTCGCACGCCCTGACTGTGTGTTGCTGTTGGTGACGAGCCATGAATGTCATAATATTACTCAACATGCAACTCTTGTTTTGTGGATCCTCATAATATAACAGTCGGATGTTCGAAAAGCTACACAGAAGACTCGAATTCAGACTGAACTCCCAACACCCGACTGTTATATTTTGAGGGCCCACGTCGCCAAGTAATGTTATGAATATGGACTAGATAACCAACGAGTTATTCACCTACTCGAGTTGGCTATCACTTGAATAACCCATCAACTCTTAGACATAATCTAAAATTATGGATGACATTGTATCTCCTAGATGAAACAAAATGACGAGTTTTGACAACGCTTTTGCTCTTGGATGAGTGATCGGTTATGAGAAAAATGACTTATAAAAACGCTTTGAATTTGCTAATTAGCTTTGAACTTGTTTCGTATTTTATATCCCTCAACAAGTGGGTGTAGACATAACACTACTTAGCTGATGAGTTTTGTTCATAGACCCCTGCAGTAGATTCCATAATAAAACCTCCAAATGCCGGAATCCTAGTGCTTCTGAAGTCAGGGCAGTTGAACACAACTCATCAACTGAGTAATGTTATGAAGCTAAAAGTGTTTGTGTAAGACCTCCTTGACCTAAGTCAAGTTCTGAGGGAGCCTCTAGCACTTTCAACTAACTTCATGGGGTTTGATTAAATCAATTCACTTGATTGCATTGGGATGGTGAGAGGTAATTTCTGTAGGAAATTGCTTGCTCATGACTCAACAACAGACTTTGAAGCTTGCACTGCTTCCAATCCGTCAG
The DNA here is from genome assembly GCA_950295325.1 of Polytrichum commune. NCBI lineage: Eukaryota > Viridiplantae > Streptophyta > Polytrichopsida > Polytrichales > Polytrichaceae > Polytrichum > Polytrichum commune. The sequence goes on from OX485805.1 coordinate 27,054,610, forward strand.
GAACCTTGGCCACTTCCCAAAATCAGACAGAATATTCTATTTTACAGAATATTACTCTCTAAACTCTGTAGTATCACACCTGTGGCAACCAAAGTGCACGTGATATTACGGAGTTTTGTAGTGTTAACATGGATGTGTGATATTATAGATTTAGTGTAGCATGTGACACTATGGAATAACACAAGTGTAACATTTTAATGTTGTGGTGTGGTCCATTCCACTTGGCCTTCCCGGGCGATGTGGCATACGCATGCGCCAACATTCAACAAGTGGCATAATAATAATAATAATAAGGTGACACTCCACATATTGACACATGGCGCAATGCAAGGGTGTGGGTTGACTTCTTTGGTGGTTTGCATAAATAACAACAAGGAGTGAGCTCGGGGAGGTGACTATCGGAATGTTAGAAACCACGTGAGATAAAACATAGGGTCAATTTAATTCGTTGAGGGTAAATTTTATAAGTTTGTTAGATCTACCATAGCATTGGAAATATGTCCCCTACATGATTATATGTAAAATAAGGTGGTGAATAAATCCTTCATTTTAGTAATTAGTAGAAAAAAATAGGGTCATAGATATTGGATCCCCCCAAATGTATGTAGTAAGATCAATGGAATAATATGGGTTTGACTACGTGGATGAATATTGTTTAAATTTTGTCCAAATTTGAACGAAATGTGTTAGTATGGAGGGAAATGTTGTGGATTTTGTTTGGGGAAGGAATGTTGCGACTTCTCAACGACCCTTGGGCTTGTTAGGATTTGGGCAAGCATAGTAGCGCGAAAGCGGTAGGTAAGACATATTTTTTGGCGCTTTCTTCTTTGTTCCATAGCATTCACACAGGGTGTTTCACAAGCACCGAAGATTCGGCTTACTCCGCTCTCGTGCAGTAAGAGTTGATTTCAAACTCCACCTCTTTGATTTTCCCCTTTCACTGTCCGTTTTGACAACATACTATTGATTTCCGACGCCCTCCTAAATGTGGGATGTAGAAAGATGAAGAGTTGCAAAACCTGAATGTGAGCGTAGAAAGATGAGATGTTGATGATTACATCAATGTTTCATCTTCTACAGAGAGAATGTTGGGTATTGGGATGGATTGTGAAGTGTATTTTATGCAGAGCAGTACGACAACTATCTCATCTATAGTTAAATTGGTTGTTAAGAGGACTAGGGGAAGACCTTCCAAAAATTTGCAACCTACATGTGTCCTCAATGGAGTTGATCAGGGCACGTGGTGTACATGACGAGTTCAAAAAATGAGACGGAAGGTAGGTACAAGGTGGGAAAGTTGCAGGCATCCCATTGACCGTCTCAATTGGGAGGTGAACAAAGGTAAATAAACAAGTATTGCCGGAACCGGTTTTATGGTCTATCTTAATTATTTTAGAAAAATCCTTGGACACTTCAAATTCAAATGTGACCACTCGGATTTTATTTGGGTTGATGTAGATAGCATAATTTGCACAGTGACTATGTCATTTGATGTAGAGAAGGATATCTTTGAGCTTAATCCAGTTGATGACAGTTCCTTGGATGAGTTTGTGGAGAAATCTACATAAAATTGGTAGCGATGTAGGATATTGGTTGTGACCCTATACCCATACCACAAAATAACTAATTTTCTTTTTTAGTATACAAATTATGAATGATTGTTGTAGAAAATATTTTCTAAGTTAGTAGGTGTTATTCAATTTATGAAATTCTCTTGCTTCATTCAAAGATGTCATTTATTAATAAGCATTGGATAGTTGAAGTGATAAGCATGTATTCGTCTTTTCAAATGCATGAAGATGATGAGTTAACTCTCAATCCAAATTCAGAGGAAGTTAGGTACTATGTATTCCTAAACCTTAAATTTGCACATTTTCTTGCTGTTTGGTCTTGAATAGATTTTTGAATGAGCATCTTCAATTCTCTAAATCTAAAACCTAGTTTTTAAGCCATGAAATTGTGAGAATTAAGGTTGGCTTGTGGTTCATTCTTCATCAATTTTTGTCAATATGTCAACATAGTAGTGTCTAATATGTTAACATTCTATTGATTGTCTTTTTGTTATAACAACCTTTTGTAGATGATCGATTGGTGTGCTGCAACATTTGGCAACCTCACCATGATAGACTCGGAGGATTGCGCTTTGTCTTGAAGGAAGACATGTTGGAGTGGTTGGAGACTTTGAAGGTTGTCCGCCTCATGCCAATAATTAGTTTTAGTTATTCGTCATCATTGGTGTTAAATCCCTCCAAATTTTTTAGTCTTATCATGATATTGTAGAGGATATTGACATGTACCTTAACATATGTTTTGGAGGGTGCATAGTTTTATCCTAACCCTCCACATTGTAAATATTTGGTACAATGTTGAATGTGTTTGTGAACACAATTAAAGTAAATGTTTTCAATTTTGGTATTTAGCTTTCATTTTTATTTGAATGCAATCTTTTTTTTTGAAGTATATAGTTGTGCAAATTTTCATGTCTTGTGATAGTTGATTGTATTTCTTGTTTTTTTCTATCCGCGTTTACAACTTGTTTATGTTAGCTTGTACATTTTGTTATCTCCATGTTTATTGGTAATCTTTTAACTAGTATCAAAGTGCTATTGGTTGTGTTTTGAATGGGACTTTGAATGGTTTAGCATTGGTATAACTAATTAAAACCGATTGAATAACAAGATGGAAGGTATGGAACGTTTGTTGCTAACATAATCGATTTTGCAATGCTATAGTATTCCGTCTACTATTTGGTACTTGTACGATTTATTAAAAAAAATATGGTGCCAAAAAATAACCTCTCTAAATAATTACAAATAAATATAGGGTGCTAAAAAATACATCAAAGTAGCTTTATATCTACAAATAGGGAGGGAAAAAACATTGAGAGGTGCATAAATATCCCCCCATAAAATACCCCATTATCGCACGTGGTTACAAAATGTAAGGGGGTGTGATCCCTCCGTGGGAGTGAGATTTGAAATGTGACAATAAGGAGTGAAAAGTGAACTACGAACATCCGTTCCCTAATGTTTCAGGATATTAGAGAGTGAGTGACATTATGAGGGTTGACATTACGAAGTTTAGGTTGTACTTGCTTCCTTGGCAAGTTAACCCTTAAGCAAAAATATTCACGGGACTTGAGTTAAGTGTTGGGTCTAGCTTTTTGCTCGACCTAACTCCCAACACAAGTCCCAAGCCTCACCTCCAAAAAGTGTTGCCATGTAGGTATCCATGTCATATTTGGGACTTAGGGCTTGGACCCCCTTGTGCAATGATAAGTCTGAGCTTCCATGTTCTCTACAGTTGAGATTGCATGGATTGACCTCATGTGACTTGGGACTTAGGACTTGGGACCCCATGTGAACCAGCCCTAAGTGCCTAGCCACAAGCTACACTAAATATGATAGTTAGTGTCATATTAAATTTTATGTCACTATGGTAACTTTTCGGATGACACTTCTTATGAATAAGTGAACAAATATTGTCATGGATGATGGATGAGTTCATCCATTGCCCGAAACCCTACCTTCTCTCATCAGCAACCTATGAGGAAATATTGTCAAGGATGATTGAAATTTAGTTGAAAAATAACTTCATAAGTGACAGTAATTGCAACATTGTGAATCTATAATGCCTCAAAAAACCCTAAACCCTAAACCCTAAACCCTCCAACCAATACTAGCTCTACAAGGTTGGACAGCCTTAACCCCTATTATCATCAAAGCTGAAATTAGAGGCTCCGTACATACCACAATCATCAAAAAACTAAAGGACCTCACAATCCCCACTCTTTAAAGTTCGCGAACTAATGGAATCCTTCTCATAGATCTCCATCATATACCTCATGCACATCTTCCTAATTTAAAGAAAACTTGAGAGGAACCAAAACCCACTCCCACTAGAATATAATCTCCCTTCTAAAATATTACATGTAATAGTAGAAGAACCAACAAGTGACCTTTGGTCCACCTACCGAAAATAGGCCTTAAGCCAATTTGACAACCCATAGCAAGAAAATGCATAAATAAATCATTTTGGTTGAAAACTTAAAAAATTGGATTATTATATGGGAGAATTGACAACCAAAAACCTTTGGTTGACTACCAAAATAATTTCAATAAGTCTGAAGGCTTTGTTAAGCTTTAGTTTGAGAAGTTTAGAGCCAATTGTATAGTATGATACTTACTCACACTTAACTTGCAAGACTTCAGTGTTAAGATCGTGTAAGAAGTCACAAAAGTGTATGATAAGAATACACGAAAAATGATAAAGAATCTCGTTTCAAATGGAGCACGTAAGTCTCCCACTCTGAGACATGTGCAGCCAAATCGGCCATTTTGTGAGCTTAAAATACTTGAAGTTCAGGACTCAAAGTCCAAACAATGATCTTCTTCCAGCTGAGCCTGGATGACCAAATGACAATCCGACAAAGTTGAAAACCGATCGATACTGCTCTTCTCTTTGCTCTTGTGGAAGATTACACCTCATTTCAATGAATAATCTACTCAACTTGCTTGCTACCTCTCCCTCGATTGAGAAACCTTTCACTGTAGTTGAGAGTTTGACGATTTTTGCATTCTGACACACTTCGATATTTGAGTGATTTAAGGTAAGTGGGCCCATCTCAGCTACTCAATCTTAAATGGACACCCATATCTGAATGGTGTGTGGTTAGATGTGAATGTAAGTACGGAAACCAACAAGACAACATCATGCTCACAAGAGATTGGACCACGTGCTAGTTCTAGGCTCTTGAATAGTCATCATAATTGAGGGTACCTATTATGATCATTTGATAAGAAAGAGAATCTTCACTCTGACATACAAGCTTCAATATCATGACTCGAAAAACAGCAAACTTACAGGCACAATTTGGATATGTAAATCATTTTGCACTAATTGCGTGTTTTAAATGCTACGAGAAGTGGGACATGCAGAGCTGAAAGTTTCCATTTAAGACCCAATTACCTTAATGATCTCATTCAACTGCCAAGGCATCATCATGCGTATATCATAAGAAACGAAGAATCTGCAAAGTTTGTGTACTATTAGTGTCCACTTTGATCTTACAGCCTCCTTCTACTTGACAGACATCCATTAAGCTTCGCAATGGCAATGGCTATGGCGAAGGGTGGGGTTGCAGGCAGCAGCTACTGGCAACTAAATTACACTTGGACTTGGATTTGGATTCTTCTTGTAGGTGTCACGAGCGGAATTGTAGTTCTGCGACTTCGGCGTCAGAATGTTGATAATTATCCTCCGGGACCCCGGCCATGGCCGCTTGTAGGAAGCTTGCTCTCCCTCTCGATGTCGGATCCTCCTGAGGTCATGTTTGCAAAGCTAGGGGAGAAGTATGGAGGATTGGTATTCCTATGGATGGGTATGAAGCCAACGGTGGTGATATCCAGTGCTAAAATGGCCATGGAGTTTCTGAAGACACATGACCTCGCATTCTCCAACCGGCCGAAGCGGATTGTCAGCAAGTATGTCTCCTTCAATGGCACATCGTTCATCTCAATGAACGCAAGTAACCCTTATTACCAGCAACTGCGGCGGATGTTCGTGATGGAGCTTCTGTCACCAAAGAAGATTGCAGCATCTCTGAGTATCCGTCAGGAGCAGGTCGGAATTCGATCTCTAATTCCCACTTGGTTTCGAATTGTTCTTGCTATTTTTTTGAAACTCCAGTGCTTCTGATTTGACGGAGGAACCTATAAAGTTGAGTACGACTTGATTGCATAGTCGTAGAGTCGTTATAAACATAAAGTGGTTCATGTTGCAATCAAGAATTCTGTTCTGGAATGAAGCAATTGATGAACGACATTTCATCGGCATGGCGCCTATTTATTCCATGGGCTCTCAGTCATCGAAGGTTGATAAAACGATCTCTAATTCTCACTTGGTTTCGATTGTTTTTGCTATTCTTCTGAAAACTTCAGTCCTTGTTATTTGACGGAGAGGAGCCTATAAAGTTGACATATGAACCAGGCAATATTCGAGCAAGAGATTACCCGTAATGCTCAGTTCATTACTCGAATTACATAGCACTAGAGTCGTTATGAAGACAAAGTGATTCATCTTGCATTCAGAATCCTATTCTGGAATGAATTAGTTGATGAATGACATTTCAACCAATTAGCGCCTACCCATTCCATGTGTTCTCAGTCATCGAAGGCTGAGAATACGATCTCTAATTCTCCCTTGGTTTCAATTGCTCTTTGCTATTCTTCAATTGCTTGTATTTTGACGGAGGAGCCTATAAACTAGAGATTTGAACCAGGCAATCTTCGAGCAAGACCCGTAATGCACAATATTTGTGTACAAACCATTACTCCCTTACATAGTAGTAGAGTCGTTTTAAACACAAAGTGATTCATGTTGCATTGAGAATCCTATTCTGGAATAAATCAGTTGATTAACGACATTTTATCGGCATGGCGCCTAGTCATTCAATGTGAGATCAGTCATTGAAGGTTGAGAATTCATTACGAACTGGAAGTATATCCAGATGCTGAAAATAGTGCATAGCATACAACAACAAAAAGCTGCTATTCTTCTGGAACTCCAATTCTTGTGATTTGAGGAGCCTGTAAACTTGAGAATTTGAACCAGGCAATCTTCGAGCAAGAGATTAACCATAATGCACAATTATCTGTACAATTCATTACTCCACTACATAACTTTAGTAGAGGGGCCGTTCCTAGCATTCTTAAGCATGTGTAAGGACGTTCTCTTTCTACTCTAGCCTCAAGAATAAATCCAAGAATCGAGTCAAGGTCCTTGATTACCTGCAGGATTGCCAGGTATTGTCAAGTGGCAAGCTCCCATTAGTGGGCACCTCATTGTTACTACCTTCAGACCAAGTTTTCTTCCATCTACCAAGATTCAACTTAAAAGAAATTGCCAAAATGAATCTCATCAAGTGTAGATAATCTCCAAGATGCTTATCTAGGGTGAACAGTCACTAAACCAATTTAAGAATCCTATATTATGATGGCACAAAGTGATTCATCCTCTATTCAAGACCTATGTTGAAATGAATCAGTTAATGAACGACATTTCATCGGCATGGCGCCTAGTCCTTCAATGTGCGCTCAGTCATTGGAGGATGAGAATTCATTACGCAATGAAAGGTATATGTGCAGATGCTGAAAATGGTGCATAGCATACAACATGAGTCAGAGGCAGGGCGTAGCGTGAACCTTACGACGTCATCCTCGACCCTAGGGATTAATCTCTCATTATGCTTGATCTTTGGAAGGAGATTCTTTAACATGGTGGTCCCTGAGGAGGCTAAAAGTTTCTTGGTCTCATTTAAAGAGGTATGGTCGTCATCCTTTAGAAGCTACCATGAGAGTGGTGCTTAGATTGTGTCGTCTTGAATTTGATCTTTAAGTTAGCATCCACTTGGTCATGGCGATTCTGGATATGTGTTAAGTGGTGGTAATGTAGATGAATAAACACTTGCAATCGGTGAACATCGGTGACTTCATCCCCGCCTTGCGGTGGCTCGATTTGCAACACGTGGAGCTCAAGATGAAGGATACTGAAGTGGAGTTGCGAAGATGTTTGGAGAATCTAATTGACCTCAAAAGGACGGAGATGAGCAAGTGGTCTCGGGAGGAGATTGATGATGGTGCCAATGAAAGGGACATTATGAGCAAGCTCTTGTCTCTTGAAGGCGAAGAACGCTTGAGCAAAGACCAGCTTCAGTCCGTTGTCTTTGTGAGTACCTAACTTGCCCTTCAGTTCGGCCTCAGATCTTAATACCCTGACTCTCCACAACTTGCAATGATCTCCTGAGGGTTCACTTTCCTCACGGAAAGAATACACAATTTCTCTGCCCAGAAAATCCTCGAGTTTTGAATGAGTTCATTTATTGCTGATACTTAGGGGCGAAGGTAATATTTCTGGACATCTATTGTTACGTTGCAAGAGTGTCAACTATTCCATTGGGCATCGATGATCTCACAAAGGTTAGACTATCTGTTTCAGGTAGTACTTGCTGCAGGGTGACTGACATTCCATAACTTGCAATGATCTCCTGAGATTCTCTTTTCCTCATGGAAAGATTACACTTCTCTTACCGAAAACTTCTCGATTTTCACATCTCCTGACAGACTGCATGCTTGAAATCTGTACTCAACTAACTTCTCGAATAATTGCTATAGATAATTTATATTATACTTCCGGAAGTCGAACTCCGGGAGTTGATGGTGAAATAATCGCAGTTGGGTATATCATATTAATACGGTCCCTTTTTGAGACTCCCTGTGCCTTTAGTTTGAATTACAGATGTTTCATTGGAACAACAAACACCTTTATTCAGGTGTGAGCTCTCTGTTTTATTTTGTAATATTTAGCTGTACAAAATGATTTCTATTCCAGGGGCTTTTCTGGGAAGTTGAATCATTCGCTACTTTATGTAGATATCCCATAATCACATCGAACGGGTGGGGGAAGGTAATATTTCTGCACATCTGTTGTTACAATGCAAGATTGTGAGCTAATCCAGAGGGCCATTGATGACCATCTGTACCAGATACTACTTGCTGCAGGGAGTGACTCGGTGGCAAAGGGCATCGAACGAGCCATAGAGGAGCTTATGAAACAACCACATCTAATGAAGCAAGCAGTAGATGAGCTTGACGAAGTGGTGGGAAAGACACGAGTGGTTGAAGAATCTGACATACCTAAACTCCCATTCCTCCAGAACGTTGTGAAGGAGACGCTCCGTCTGTACCCTCCAACACAGCTCCTGGTTCCACGCACAAACGTTGAGCAATGTCATGTTGCAGGCTACACCATCCCAGCAAATTCCACTGTGATGATCAACTTGTACGCATTGAGCAGAGACCCTGAATTCTGGGACTCCCCGAAGTTGTTCTCACCCGACCGGTTTGCAAACTCCACACTGACTGTGCAAGGAAGTGATTTCCATTACATCCCTTTTGGCTATGGCAGACGAGGTTGCCCGGGCCTCAACCTGGGCATGGCGAACTTCCAGCATGGCCTTGCTTTGCTTTTGCAATGTTTTGACTGGAGCTTCATCAATGGCGTGCCTTCGAGCGATGCTTACACTGCCTGGAGGTTGAAACCTGATGTTTGCGTGCATGCCCAGTTGCGAATAGATCCCCATCTCTTGCAGCAGTCCTAGCTAAGGGTAAGGTATGTGGGTGTTATTCGCTTCGCTTTGTCATGTTCTCCACCGTCTACCGATTGGATTTACACAACGAAACTTGTGCTGCACTAGCCAATCTACGATGAAGCATCAGTGGATTCGGATCGGGCCTCCCCTGATTTAGTTTTGGTTATCAGAAGTGCATGTTTGTTGATTTCTTCAACCCGATACATAAGTCCTCCCAATTGAGTTCATTAATGAGTGTGCAGCAGTTGATAAACTGTGAAGACATAGTCCAATGTCTTTTTAAACATGTGTCTTTATGGTGTTTTTATTTTTGATCCACATCTAACCACACACGAATCAAATTTAGGTGTCCGATTAAGAAAGATAACTAAATAACACCTGCACACCTTATGTTCTTAAGAAGAGTTATAACTTGTTAGCTAAGGCTTGTCTTTGAGAATGGACATTGAAAAAACACCTTGTGATATCAATAGAGTTATCCTTGAAAGGTCAAGATAGAGGGTGAAACACAAGGAAAAAATCTCAAGTTTCAATGTATTTCTAGTCAGCTATAGCTTGCCTCTCTTGTGTTAGGATATGGTAAGTAAACACAGGATTCAAAGGGTTTCCCTCCTATTCTTGACTTCACTGGAGTTTAGTCACGAGTTTAACTGTTTTACTCTCGGAAACACGTCAATTGAGCTTGGGAATCTCTTAGGAGCCACGAGGTTGGTGGACCCATCATTATCTAGAACCAGAAGAGTGTCCAGAAACACACTAAGACAAGATACACCTCCAAACACTGGATGGTTGCTTTTGGCTTTTTTAGGATAAATGTAATGAGATTGGACTATATGCTCAAGATGTTTATAAACACCATTCTAGGTTCAGTTGTTGACATGATTGGGAGGACCTATGTGATCACTTAAAAGTGAAAAAAGGATTTTCACTTTGACCTCCGATAACTTTTGCATTTGAACTTTGATTTTGAAACTTGAACTGAATATTTGTGTGATTCACAACTACAAACTTGAGGTGACAATTCCCAAACTGATCCAATAGTCAGTATTGTCTACAAAGTTGGAAGTGCCCACAATGGGGCTGCATACTTTACTGGCTCAAATCATCCTGCACTCACCTTAATTCCCCCTCAACTTCCTCTCGTTTTAATGGAACTGGGTTTCCAATCCTACCAACTCTGTCAACCTATGCCTTACATATAACCAAATTCCTCATGTTCCATCCAAGATGACAGTCTTTTTGCATCAGCTTGCATTAACTTCACAATGATTCCGCTCTGATGCTGCTGTCATTATCTGATGTCACTTCAAGTTACAGATGAAGTCATTGCAATTAGGCACTTGTATTCTCTCGAATACCTATGTTGCTGTCTCCATTGTCAGTTTCCAAGTCGCTCATACTAATAAGAATTGGGGAAGAATCAAGTGACTAAATTCATTGCATTTTACTTGTCACGATTTCTCCCCTTCTTACCATCACCTGCTCGACTCTCAGTCTCAGCTCATACACACCTTGATTATGTACTTACTGGGAGTTTCTTTTCTGCAGTCCTGTTGCTATTTGTGTGCTGCAATTTTGTACACTACAATTCTCCAGCTACGACGTTCCTTTCAGAATGTTTCACAGTACTCCCGTCCTGATGATTCAAACACCTCTTGTGTAGATTGAAATTACATGGCTTACGGTTTAGGTACTGGTTCCACTAACTAACTTACAGCACCTCATGCTGGGTTAAATTAACTTAAGCTTGACTCAACATGGGTCCAAGTGAGGTCCAGGTACAAGCTGGAGGGAAGACCCTGCTATTTTGAGCTCCTAAAATGAGATAATGTATTTATAGAATTGGTTACCTTCTTTTCAACCCAGATTTGTCTGATTGATAACTTAATCCCAATTTGAAGACCGTGGCATGAACTTCACCATGAGTTCACCATGACACAATATTCGTGGAAAGACAAAAGTGGGCAAATGTCTTGGGTGCAATCCTACCTCATAATGTGACATTGGAGTCTTACAGTATTACGGCATGTAAGGTGCCCTCCAGTTCCAGAGGACATGCCAGGTGGGCTCCCACAGCCTTTCAAGGCCAACCTAAAGAGTTTAAGGTATGTGCGCCCTATTGTAAGCACATCTAATTCCACAATCAATTTTGGCCGTTTGATCAGATCAGGGATTGTTTGATCCAGTTAGCAACTATGAATCATCAAATTGTCGTTTCAAGTTTCAGAATCGGATCTGAGATGCAAGAAAACCTATGAGATCAAGGAAACTTTTTCTTTCTTTAAATCTTGAAACCGTCACAAAGACCCTCCCAATTTCGTGTTAACTATAAAACCTGAACCAGTGTCTATAGTTTGACCTCATAAACTGTCATAACACGTGTCTTTTGGTGTCCAGTCTTCACTTCAAACCTAAGTATTATATCACTCAAATATAGGTGTCCAATTAAGAAGCGTGCCACCACATAAGGCCTACACACTTTATTTTTTGCAAAGAGGTGCCAGCGATGGCAGTGGTGCCCTTTCACTCTCAACCGCCTTCCTTACTTCCTTACTTTCCTTGATATCAGCTCTCCCTTCATTCCACATGCCATTGATGCATCAAAGTTTGCTCAACCTCGCATTCTGAGCAACGGTGCAGGGTTTTGTATTTTAGGGTTAGGGCAAACAAATCATCGGAAGCGAGACACTCATCGGCTCCATCTTTGGGCCTCCTTCAGTTGGAGCACACTTAGCACATGCAATCATCTTGGGTTTTGAGGAGGAGCTAATTTATGGTTCTGCTACTACTGGGGTATGGGAAGTGGAGAGGTTCGGAGATTCCAAGGAGAGGAGAACCTGTTGGCAGCGGGGCTATGATGATGCAGCTTTTGAATGGCACGACTGTGATGTAGGATCAGAATGATTTTTGATGTTCAACTTCGCTGACAGAAGCTGGGAATTATTACCAAATTTGGCGATGTTGGAAGGAGAAAAACATCACCATCACCTCTGGGCAGAGTTTCCAGAGTTGGTGGGGGAACTTGCTTGTATTGCGCAATTGCCAAAGCGATAACATTGGTGATGCGGGAGTAAACCTATTGCAATGAATGAGCTCGCAATGAAACCGGTGGGGGCAGCGGAACCCTCCACCCAAATGATGGTGGTGTTGTCACGGGGGAAGGTGACGAACTTGATGATAACTCATATCACAGACCTTCCTGCCGTGGTTTTGGGGTCAATATTGGCCCGTCTCAATGACCCGGTGGATGTCGCAGCTGCACTTTGCACATGTAAACTCTTCTGGACTCTCGCTCGCACCGCCCCTTTCCAGCTTCGCTTAAGACCTAGACAGCCGGAAGAGCCTCCAGGGGGGAATTCCGAGGATTCCCTGCAGAACAAGTATGCTATTTCCACAGAATTTTCAGATTTTTTTTCATTTCTTTGGCAGAGTTCAATTCTAGCATCCGACATGTTTTGCACCTTTCCCCTGTTGCATCTCATTATGACACATCACACTGACCTCGAAGACAAGTAATGAGAATTGATGGTGCTCCTCATTTCTCTTGGATTATGATGTGTTGCAGTGGAGTCTCATGTGACTGGTTAGTTCTTATATGGTTGATTCTTTCAAAATAGATATACTTGGAGCTTTTAGTGTGCGAGAACTCAGCTCAATTTTGTGTCAATTGTGCCAATGAAGAAGGCTAGGTACATATGCACCTGTTTCATGTATACATTTCGCCTGTTGCATCTGATTAGATTATAGTCTCAACCAACAGAGAGATTGAGCGGAAGATTAGTCATGAAAATTGATGGTGTCCTCCATTTCTCTTGGATTAGGTACATGGTGCATTGGTGTCTCATGTGACTGGTCGGTACTTCATTAGATTATTTCGAAATAGATATACTTGGAGGTTTTCGTGTGAGACAACTTTTCCATTACACAAGTAGCTCAATTTTGTGTTAACAAGATTGCAGAACAAGTATGCAACTGCCTCTGAAAAGTTATATTTTGTCACTTCTTCGCCAGAGTGCAATTCTGGCAACCAACATGGTGCATACCTTTCCCTGTTACATCTCATAATGTTTTAGTCTCAGGCGACAGACAGACTGAGCTCAAAGACACTACATGAAAATTGATGGTGCCCTTCATTACTCTTGGATTAGGTGTATGGTGCAGTAGAGTCTCATGTGACTGGTCGGTATATAAGTTTTGAAATAGATTTACTTGGAGATTTTTGTGTGAGACAACTCTGCCATTACATGAGTAGCTCAATTTTGTATTGATGGTGTCGATGTAGAAGGCGAGGTACATGTGTATATGTTGGGGAATGTGATTTTCTTGCACTAGAGATTGGTATTACAAGAGGTTCAGTATTGAGCTGTCAATCTTAGCCTGTAGCTTAAAGTTGATGTTTTAGGGATGCTTAAATGTGAGAACTCCAGTGTTATTCAGACAATCAACGTCACAATCTTCAGGAATGTTGATTTTAGAGTTTCAAGGTCATTAAAATTTTCATGATCACCTTGAATGGAGAATTTCATCCATTGCTAACAGGTATTCGGATTCAAATCCAGTGGCAGATACAGTCCACAGATTGCAGGATTTTGGGTTAGAGCTGCTTTATGCGGAATCCGGAGACACATGTGTGGAACCCGGGTGCTTGACGTAGCAGGTTGCTCACTTGTTGATGAAGATGTGGGAACATTACTGGCAGATTTACAAAGTCTGCAGCGTCTCATACTCGACGGTTGCCAAAAATTGTAACCTTCATTCCTTCAGGATGTCATATCAGTTTTTCCTTCCCTCTAGGTTTATGATACTTGCAAAGGTTAATTCCTCTTCCTTGTTGCCCATGTGAAGCCACCATTACTTTGGTAGGAGGGCAGTGTTGTCCTTTTCAGTTTCAATAAACATGAATGTACCACATAACTTGAGTAATCCTCTCCTTCTATGTAGGACTGATTAAGTGAATCATTTGTTTTATGTTTAATCTCATGTTATTGGGGTCTAATTGAAGCATGGATTGTATAGGACATCTGCGGTTGCGGATATGCTTGTGGCATCTATAAGGACGGGACCTTGCAGTATAAGTCTACAAAGGTGCTTCGGACTGGGACCTGTTTCAGCCAGAAACTTGTTGGTGGCTGCTGGTTCTGAGGGATCTAGATTGCATTGCATGCTGCTCAGTCATTTGGATAGACTAGATGTTCCTCGAATGTCCCTATCCCAAGATATTGATCAGGAGAAAGGAAGTGAGAAGGAAGTTGCTAGAAGTGACAGTGAGGATCTTGCAAAGTGTGTGAAGAGCATCGACACTGGAGCTGGTTTACGAATTCTTGCCCTCAACAATTGTGTTGGCCTTGGTGCACCTGAATTAGCCTCTGTGGTAAGTCTTAGAGCTTTAGTTCAATAGTACAGAATCAACAGTGAGGTAGCCCAACATGGTGGTTTTAGAAATGATGTCCCTGAAAAGCTGTTATCGTGGGATACTGTATAGCAGGAAGTTAATTATCACTTATAATGAGCCCTGATGAAGTGGTACTTTGTATAATTCTCTGCTTGCAGCAGGTTGAAACAATCTTCTTTGTTGATGACAGGCAATACTATGTCCACAGCTTGAGCTTTTGCTCTTGGGTGGTTCTGTTGAAGGCTTGGGACTGAGCAGGGCTGAAGTGTTGTCCCAAGAACAAATTGCTGCAGCAGCATCTACACTCATAAGAACGATTGAGCTTCTCCCAAGGCTGCGAGTGCTTGAACTTACATTTTTCACTTCTGTCGTCGTTGAGGCTGTGAGGTGAGTGAGATGTTCTCATTACATTATTGATGTATTCTTTACTGTTTGTGGTCTCTAATGGCTACATATAGTGAACGTTGCTAATGGAGAAAGGTGTACACTGGACTTCAAAGCTCGTAATAGTAATCATTTCCTAAAAATTCTGAATCCTTAGGGGAACTACTGTCTAAGATATTTGTCAGTAAAACCTTCAATATGCTGTTTCCTATAATGCAATATCTTTTGATGTTGTTTTTAAGGAGGAACCTTTTTGCTTCAGGACAAGGGGTTTGTCTTAGGGGTGTATTCCTACCAAAGAGCTCAAACATCAATATGGAAACAGCATCTTCTGGCTTACGTAGCAGCTGAATATTCAGACCCTTTTTCTTTAGCACAGTTTAAAATTTTTCCTGAACATGGAAATGGTTGAATATTGCTCTAAAGAATTCTAATTTAGGAACTCATGGGATAAGAGGCAAATTCCAAGCCCATTCCACTAGTCTTTCATTGACTTCAGCTCTGTAGTCAACTTTATGTGGAGCAGTACACTGTCTGTTTTTAATGGGTAGGTATTGAAGGGGCGCTGACGTTTTAGGGTAGCCTTCAGCTCAATAATGGAAAAATATGCCCCAACCTGGACTAAAATTTAGACCTGGATAGGAAGTATGAATTTTGTTCTGAACTTGAGAATGTCATGCATTCCTATTGATTTGGAACATACCATGGTGCCTACAGAGAACAGGATCAGAGGAAAATACACATTTGGGACTTCTGTGATGAAAGTTCTGTAGCAGCTGCAGCTTGGATTCTGGATGATTTGAAGGAGCTAAAGCATGGCAGTGCCGTTAACAATCTCTTGCGGAATATTGTGGGCCCTGTACATTGTGCAAGCACCTCACCGGGACCAGATACCACCCCTATTCTATTCAGCAAAAGTATTAGGGCACAATTTTGGCAGGACGGGTTAACATTGTCTGAATGTCTTGGCACTGGATCCTTTTCATATACAAGCTTCAAGGACAACACTGGAAAGTTGAAATCTTTTTTGTCTATTTCACCAAGTGAAGACAGATGGGAGTCTCTGCCAGATGATGTTGCCCTTGCACTGCGTGGGGCAGCAAATTGCTCTGACATAAGACGAAGAACACCCTTACACATGGCAGCTGCTCGAGGTGATGTGCCGATGATAGCCAGTCTACTCACAATTGGAGCTGCCACAGTAGGAATGAAAGACTCATCAGGAGCTACATCTCTTTTTGTTGCAGCTGAGTCAGGATATGCACATGCATGTGAACTTCTTTTGCAGGGTGGGGCTGATGTTTTGGCCAGTAACCGAGCGGGAGAGACCCCCCTCTACATTGCAGCCCTAAGAGGGCACTCTGCTGCCGTGGGTATCATGCTTGCTCACTGCCATGAGTGTGGGGTGAATTGGCAGGATGCAGATGTCTATGGTATGCCCCTCCTACCCCATATTGTACCCTCTTTAGGAGGCCGGAATTTTGCGAGAAGATCAATGAAAATGTACTCTGGGACTGGACTCCAATGTGAGGACCAGGGTGACAGATATGGGAGGAGGTGTTTCCCATCCTGCCTATGGGAGCCGGCCAGTGGTGGCTCTCATGGGATTCAGGTGGCAGTCTGTCTACCTGCTTCTTAAAAGTTCTTTCACTACCATCAGAATGGCTGATTTGTAAGCTCCTGATGTGTTAACAAATTGGTCTCTAGAGGTCTCAGTTGACTGCAAGCACATGCACCCTTGAGTTCCAGAATTCAGGCTAGTGTGTCAGCAACCAATGTGTTTGTTTCAGCTTCCACTGAGATGCACTGGAAAGTTTATCAAAAGCAACCTATCAGCAGTGGAAGTTGTGATATTATTTGCAGAACAGCAACGTTCTTGCAAGTTGTTGTATGTCGTAACTTCTCTCAAGCCACAAAATTAGCAACTCGCAAGTGCATTATTTACTGCTACACTCACAGTTCGAAGTTGAATTCAGATATCTGAAATATAGGGTCTTCTGTATTCAATGGGAACTTAGGAGACCTGCTTGTCCAGTTGAGTCAACCAGATGGAATGACTGCATAAAGGACACAGGGATACACCATAGTTTCCTTCTCAATTCTCTTGGATACAAGAAGAGCTCTCCATGTGCTCGTAGTGTTTCATGAGTTGTATGTATCAGCAGCGGAAATTGTGGAATTCATTGCAGAAGAGCAATAGACTTGCAAATTGTTGTATGTTGTAGCTTCCCTCAAGCTCGTCTTTTAGGTTGAACTGAACTTCAGTCTTGAGCTTGTGGAAACCTATAATATCCAACAACATGCAAGTACGTTGTCTACCATTATTCTCACGGTCAGAAGTTAAAGTGTTGAGATTTTAAATAGCTGCAATCTAGGGTCTTCTGTAATCAATCGGAACTACAAGGACCTGATACATACAACTCATGAAACATTATGAGCTGATACATAATGTTTCATGAGTTGTATGTACCAGACCTGGCTATCTAGTTAAAGCAACCAGATGGGAATGACTGCACAAAGAAACACCGTAATGAGCTTCTCAAGTCTCTTTGTTCCACATTCAAGGAAAGCTCCCAGGGCAATCTCCCTATGGTCATAACGATATTTTTTGAGTTGTGTGTGTCAGGTGATGGATGGACTCCTCTCATGGCAGCAGTGGTCGCGGATCGTAGAGATGTGGGAACGCTGCTACTCTGGGCTGCGGGAGCTGAATTGGGGTTGGGTTCTACCCAGGAGGGGCAGCCTGTGAAGACGCTCATGGAAAGCATCAGTGTTTCTGAGATGAAGAAGCCGCAAGTGAAAGTGAATGGCAGCAAAAACTTGAGGATTATGACTCCACCTCAGCTACTTGATGTACAAAACCGGTATGGACAGACTGCACTACACATTGCAGCCCAGAAAGGCTCAGTCTGGTTTGTGGAAAGCCTACTGAGTGCAGGAGCATTGGTGGATGTTCAAAACTCATATGGTCTGCGTGCACTTGATGTGGCCAAACAGAAGAAGCAAAAAGCTGTAGCTGATATCCTTAGGGAGTGGGAAGGTCAAGGTGGCAAAAGTGAACTCACAGATGAAGCCACAGTGGGGATGAAGAAGTCCACCAGGAAATCGCGGAAAAACAAGGGGAAAACTTCCAACGGTCCCAGAAATCAATCACCTCTCAACCCAACCCTAGATTGTGTTGTTAGTCCACTTTGCTGTTCCTCATCAGCAGGAGACAGAACAGTTTCAATTAATGAAAACATTTCTGAACCCCTTGAGGCGATTGCCTTGTTACCCAATTCAATTGATGGTCCTTGCCAGGATCCGTCAGTAGGTGTAGTAGATGGGCTAGTTGTAGAAGATGTTGGAGCCTCTGAACGGGTCGTGAGTGGTGTTCATGGTTTTGTGCAAGATGCCGTTTCTGATTCTCATAGTGCTGTTATTCACAGACAGAACGAGAGTAATTGTGTGATTCCTTGCAGTTGTCATCCAGTGCCCAATTCTTTATAAAGAGTCTCCCTTGGTTTTATTTGCTGAGAGCAAACTTCTTAGATGTTAATTTGTGATATGCAACAGACTGCCCATATAACAACTACCTTGGTAGAGAAATTTCTGATCACCTTGTTGGAGCTTCTGGACCACTTGTGAAGGAAACACTTGCTTGCCGGATGTGTCATATCTTGTAGGTTTGAATTGGAAACATACATTGATCGCATTAAAATAGCTTTGGCTGCAAGGTATTGAAAGTCTTGAAATTCCTTATACATTTGGTTTTTTCCTATATACATTCAGGTTGTTGACAGGCTTCTCTGTAATTTTTTGCACTATGGAGACCCGGTCAAGGTTAAGATTTACAGTGTGAACCACATTCAATTCCACTGCATCTCTTGAATGTTGTCGGCTTGGGTTTTCTTGCTTCCATACATCTGATTGAGATCCCTTCAAAGAGGTGATTACCACGCAAATGTTTGATGCCTGAAATACAGTGTATGTTGTTGTGTTCACTTGGCGGACATTTGTAAAGAAGAAACAGACTGCCCTCTACGGTATATCAGAATTTCCCTGCACAAGATCAATACTGTGACTATGCATTATGTTGATTTTCAGGAAAAGAGATCCATTCTTTTCTCTGAAACCTAGAAAAAAAACTTTCATATCATTTGCATATTCCACTGAAGCAATTTATGTTCATTGTGTACTCCTGACTAAATGAAATTTAGCAAGCCAGCAATCTTGATTGTCTTTGTCTCTTTGGATTGCGAGACTTATTGCAGTTCATGAACTTCAAATTGTTACTCTGACATTCACTGTGAGGGTATAGACCTCAATTTCCTGTCTGGATCTCATGTTTGAGGTTTCAAGTTACGCATGAAAGCCTACACAGTAAGTTCATTGGATTTTTAAAGTGATGATTGCAAGGGGAAAGAGTCCAAGATCTGGACTAGCAATTCCGACAGAAAATAATTATAACCCCTCAATGCTTGCATGTGTCATTCCCTACATTGGTTGAGACCCGGTTGAATCCCATGTGGATATTACACTCTGGCACTAGGAAAGATGAGTTAGAGCAGCCTTTATGGTGGTCGCTGTGATTGGTAGGCGTGCGGGGGGGTCCTCATGGTTGAAGAACTTGAGAGGCCTGACCGATGTATCTCGTTTTCTACCCAAAAATCTGATTTGTATCATGACATAGCTACCACACTCATTGAATGGGAGATCCTAGAAAGGTCCTAGATTTGCGTCCGAAAATGAAGGCTCCCTCATTTGAGTGGTCATAGGTTTGGTGTTGGTGTTAGGTTGAGCCACCTTCTTACATGCTTTGTGGACTTATTCATAGATGAAGGAGCCTTCCTTAATGTCGCCACAAAATTGGTATGTTTTTTATTTCTTTTAATGCTTTGTGGATGTAAGGTAAAGTTTTTCTAGAAGATATGCATTTGAAAGACTTCCAACCTAGGGGAAGGAGCTCAGTGTATACTATGGGTGCATGACAAGTGTATTTAGGGGTTGCACACAATTTCATTGCATGATTGGTGTACACTGTGGGCCATGCGATAGGGTTGCCCATGGTAAGTCAATCTATTCATCTACCCAAATTATTTACCATATTCAATGTAGTACACCTTCGATCATTCATATCTTTTGCATATGTACCCAAACAACACATTCTTTAATGCATTAAGATTTTTCTTCTACTTGTCAACACTAATGCAAATAAAGTTACTAACTACTAATTAGGATGATTGAGTGAAGAGTTGTTCGTCGCCAATTTTTTGCACTAAATTGTTGCAAGTAAACTATTAGCTTCTCCACCACCTACACCCCACCTATACTTCTTACATAAACATGAGGGAGGGGGGGGAATAATCATAACAAGTCAATCAGATTTTCATGAAGATTGGATGTATTGCTTGATAACCTTTATTTTCTCGCTGCATGAAAGTGGTGGTGGTGAAATGGATGAGGTACAAAATCGTCTCATCTAATTAGCAAACACAAATCACATAGACCGTCATTTCAAGTTTAAGAATCGAACACCTACAAGCATATGAGACTTTAGGCACCTCGTCTAGCACCGGTGAGAATCGTCTTACGTGACTATACCATCATAAAATCTTCCACCGTAATAGAGTTGCATGAAACTCCACCGACGCAAGACGAGTCGCCAAGGTCTCACATGCTTGTAGTGAAGGTGGATGCAAAAGCCATAGGAGTCCACAAACGAAGATTATTATTTCTCCCTTTCCAAAACAACTAGTGCCTGGACCATTCCGAGTGCGTTGAATTGCGGAACCTGGAACTGTCTCCATAGTTTGAACACAATTAGTCCAATCTCATCGAGAAGTGCGTCACCTCGACATCCGTATCGGTGTCACATAGGCGCCACTCAAATGCAGGTGTATATGATTCCAAAGAAGTGACCACATAAGGCCCACATACACCTTACCTTACCTTACACACTATCATGTTGAATCCAACTGCCTGCCGCCTGCAACTTGTGAAACTCAGACAGCCGTAGCTGCCCATGTGTGCTTGTAGTAAGGTAACGCTAGCCTCTAGGTGACTTATTACGCGGTAAAAATTCAATGTGTACGGGGGTTGCTAGACCCCTCCTGCGTGGTATCCGGCTGATGAGATTCGCGTCTAAAACAACAGGCAAGTCAATTCCTCAAAGTGAGTGCATCATGTCCAATGTGCAGCCCTGGTTTTATAAGTAGCTAGCTAGCTAGGCAGCCCCACCACTAACTTACATACTGGAGATCAGACTCGTGCTGGAAGGATCGAGGTGCCACCTTGTCAGGAATTGGGTCACAATTTCCAACCAACTGAACAGCTTTGACATGCTTTTCATCGCCCAAAAAGGTGTATGTCTGTGTGTGTGTATATATATATAATTCTAATTCCAATTCTATAATTATAGACCTGGCAGCAGGCGGCCATGTCGTTCACGTCACATATATATCCATCCATCTGCTACACGGAATTTCCTTGGAAAAGTCTGTACGAAAATCTGTACGTTAATCCAATGCTGCGATGTGCGCCAATGTGGTAACTTATTGCAGGCCCCCCGATTTCCAAGAAACATGAATCTGGGGGATACAAATTCGACCTGCTATTATTTAATAGCTCTCTCTATATATTCTAGTCGGTTAATTAGTTCCCCTTGCCTTGCTTCTACGTAAGCAGTTTGGTGTCTTAACACCTACCAAGGGGGTGATAGTAAAAAAAAATTGCTTCCCTATAGGTTGGTTGTCGATTCATCTCAGTGTCAACGTACTACATAAATGATCCCAATTCATGTGCGTTACTATTGGGTGTTACACGGTGCGATGTAACTTTGTAGTGAGAATGTAAAATTTTGCAAAGTAAAAGTCATTTATGTTTCATAATGTCCGAACAATCTATTGTGTTGCGTTAGTTAAAAAAATTGAACACATGAGGAAGAATTTATTTCACTGTGTAACTCTAAATAGTAACACTCACTAATTGGGGAAAGCAATGTAGAATAAGTTGATGTTTTTGACTCTGATCTAGGAATCAATTCATCTCTAAATAATAAACTTCGGGCTCTACAATAGTAATCAACGTTTTCATCCTCCCCTCTTTCTGTTCATCCTCCCCCTCATTAGAGGTACATGTTCACCACACCTATCATCCGGGACGGTGAAAACGTTGAATCCTTTTTAGAACCCGAAGATTACTATTCTTAACCAAATCGACATCTAGATCGGAGATCAGCGACCCCGAATCCATCTATATGAAATCGATTCAACACGAATCGACAATAAACTGCTTATAGGGGCAGATTTCTACTGCACCCCGATTGATAGGTGTTGGGAAACGAAATCCCCTCAGTACGAAGGTGTCGTGTAAACCTCCACCTCTTTGTAAGTGTGGTGTGGTGTGGTGTGGTGTGGGTGGGTGAGTGGGCTGACCCTTTTCAAACTTGACGCAGAAAACAACCCACCTGCATGCATGCGGCGGGTTATTATGAAGATGGAGCTTGAAATGGGAAGGAGCGGTGGAAGCCCGCAGGCGAGGCGGAATTAATGTTGCAGGCAACCCAAACTTCTATGCAAATTTGACTACCTAACTTCGCTATGCTGGTGGCTGATTAGGTGGAGATCGAGAGCAGGGATTGGGGATAGCATATATATGTGTGTTTGTGTGTATATATATATATATATATATATATATAAATAGTGGTTTATTATCACCTCCATCACCAAGCTCCAGTCGCAATGAGTTTGGGGGAGAACTGACTGCTAGTTACAGATGAACCGGTGGAGATTTGAGAAAGAACTGGTTCAGATCCAAGACTTCAGGGATTTACAGGAATTTACAGAGTATTCCTTGATTTAATAAAGCAAAACCGAAACATGTCAACATGTAACCAGTTGGTCTTGGAAACACTTGGATCTCGAATGATGATGATGCCCAAAAATCTCCCCGGACACTGTACGGTTGTTGGCACTTGCAGGCGCTAGTCTTGAAGCTCATTGATTGAGTTGGAAATAAAGGTGTGTGTGTGTGTTATGAAGAAAAACAAGGTCCACATATCTGGTCTCCAATTTGCGGAGCTTCAAAAAAAAGACACATGTCACGATGAGATTGGACTATGTGTTCATATTGTAGGATATCATTCTAGGTTCAATAGTGCAAATCACTGGTAGGACCTACAAAGAAACGAAGGATCTTTGCATTTACCTTTTATGAGTTTTGCATCTCAACTCCATTTCTAAAATTTGAAATGACAATATTCTTGATGACTCGGGATTGCTAACATACCGATGATCCGATTCAATGGCCATACTTTTAGGTGGAGTTGGAAGTGCCCACAATATAAGGCGCTCTCGAAGTTCATCATCAAGAGATCGAATTGGAGACCACATATGGTATAAATGCATGCCTTATTATGTTGTCACTTTTTCGTAATTAGACACCTATATTTTGGTTGTAAATGGTAAGGCATGTATGTAGAATGGACACCAAAAAAGACACATATCACGATGACGTTAGACTATGTGCTCATAACACAAACTAACTTCCTAGGTTCAATACTTCATACGAGCTGAGAGGGCCTACAAAGAGAGAAAGAATCTTCACTTGACCTCTCATAACTTTTGCATCTCATTTTTGTCACTCAAACCTGAAATGATAATACGCATCATGATTCGCAATTGCTAACATATTGCTAATGGCCATAATTGTCTGTGGAGTTGGATGTGCCTACAATATATATAATGTCCCATACCTTATAATATCCGGTAAACACAAGGTAGATGGGTCTTAAGTGGCTCGTTTCTTAATCAAACCCCCTATATTTGATTGGTATGTGGTTCGGTGAGGATCAAAGAGCAAACATCACAAAGACACGTGTGTTAAATGGGATTGGACTACGTCTTCAAATATTAATAACCACTCTAATCACACTCAATAGTGAACACAATTGGGAGGACATATGTATCCACTTCAGCAATCAACAAAGATGCACTTCTGATAATCATATCCAAATGAGGGGAGGTCCGATTTTCAATCTACTTTTTGCAAACGTTTCATCGTAGACTTGGTAACGCAACACGCGTTTTGTTGTGGAAATCCTATTGGTAGAAGTTGCAGAACATAAAAACCAAACCAAATAACACCCATGTACCTTTTATAAGTGTCTCCTTACTGACATTCCATAAAGAAAGCCCCCTGGACCCATGTGGGAGCTTGGTGAGTAAGAAGATGCACCTGAAATATGAATGCGGGCAGGCAACTCCCCCCAACTTTCACCCCCGTTATTATTAGCTCAGACGTTTCCAGTCATTGTAGGAAGCCACACCAGAAAATACCATCTCTCAATTTATGTGGTCCGACTTGCCACAGTAGATCGCAAACTATCTTCATGCGACAAAAAGCGTACTTGTGCCTTATGTGGTCACTCTTCTTATTAATGAGTCAAACGCCTATATTTGAGTGGTATATGACAAGACTTGCAGTTAAGAATGGAGGACAACAAACACTAGATGCCTATATATATATATATATGAGACTTGGGTAACACATCACACATCGATGAAAATCGTCATGCGTCGTTGAGAAAAAATTTAAATCTTTCACAGTACACTGTTGCGGCGTTTAGTGTCACGTGTGTAATAGTGTCACTTACCCTATTTTGAAGCATATGCTAGGTTACACTAATCATCATCAACGTCATCATCAGTCTCACCTCATGACACTTGGCATTCAAATGCTTATACTGATATCTTGGCATGAGTATGTTCAATAGTGTTGTGAGGTGTATGCCTATGTAATACAATGGTTGACTAAAGTGTACACAAATGACACTTGACGTTAGTATAATCAAGAATATCTTACCGTTGCATACTAAAATGTAAACATATGACACTTGCTATTAGTATGGTCAAAAATATCTTCCCCTTGGATATTAAATTGCAAATCTATCATCTCAAGTATCCCAATCTGCTATGCTAAATGTCACGGTGTTAATATTGTTTCAATTCAAAAAGTTACTTATGTTGACGTATAGTATCATGTTGACAATTAGCAGATGTGACACTTTGAGACCCCTGGGCATCTAGTTTAGATTGTTCGCCAATAGTGTGCATGACACTAAATACCAAAAATAATGTAGTACATTTGTAGATTCTTTCACCGACATCTGACGTGGTAGTGACTTGTGAGAAAGATATATGCTACGATGAAATAAGACTATGTGCTCCAAACATAAGCATTGTTCTGGTGCAAATTGTTAACACAACTGGGAAGGCATATGTGATACTGGACGAGTTATAAAATGTCAACCCCCTTTACCTCAATAATACCACACCATTAATAATACTTAGTGTCACGTAGATTATTTGCGAAAGGCCTAAACTAGATGCCTAGATGTTTCAAAGTGTCATGTCCACTAATTGCCAATATAATCATATTTGTCAACGTAAGTAAAATTTTAAGTGAAAATTTATTTATATTGTACATTTAGCATACCACATTGAGATACTTGAGATGATGGTTTTGCGATTTAGTATGCAAGAGGAAGCTATTGTTGAGCAAACTAATGGTGGGTGTCGTGTGTTTACATTTTAGTATGCAAGAGGTCGATATTCTTGAGCATACTAATGCCAAGTATCATTTGTGTACACTTTTAGTGAACTTGTAGACCATTGTGTAACATAGTCATACATGTCACAACACTATTAAACATACTCATGCCAAGATATTACTAAGCGCACTTGAATGCGAAGTGTCACAAAGTAACACTAATGGTGATGTTGTTGATCATAAGTATAACATATTGTAAGTCACAAACACGGGGCCGACATTCCCTGAAAATTAGAAACTACATGTAACCAAAGATAGCATCTTTTTTAATGATGATATCAAAAAAATCAAAGTGGTTTCAAAATAAAGTAGGTTCCACACAATATGTGACTTTGATATCAACATAATGTAGGGTGTTATAGATTCCATGAAATTAGGTTTGTATTATTTCTAAGATACCATGGTATAAAGAATTGCAAAAGAGTTTTAGTGTATACATTCCCATGCCCCGCCCATAGTGGATGAAAAATGGGTTGAAGAACATTGGATGATGGGTTTAGGCAAGCAATGTGGAGGAGTTGGTTTTAGGTCAGGGCGTCACATTATGACAATTTGGTGTTTTGTTGGCATCTACAAATTGTACACTCTTTTACTTTTTTTTACTTTTTCACATGAATAAAAATGCACCATGACTTTCATCACTCTACTTGGGGATGTCATCGGTTTATGCTTCCGCAATAAATACATTTCTTGTTGCTCTTGAGTGTGTATCAATTTTTTGTATGTATGTCTTGCATTGCGGCTTTGTGAAATTGCTTTGAGGCTAAACCGCATTGCAATGAATATAAGCTTTGCCTTCTGAGATGGTTTTTGAATTGAACCAAAGTTTGGCCTAGGTCGGACAACCTGCTAGGCTTGGCCACGTGTGGAGGATAATCATAGGGCATAAGCACTCTTCTGACCAACCACTTGTTGATTTATGATAAGCATATGGTACATGAAAATGACTAACCCCAACATTTCAAAGCAATTGAAAAATACTACCAAATTTGCACAATTAGACAATTTACCTTATTTGAATGGGTCATTTAATTGCTTGTGAGCAAGATAATACCCCCCCAAACAATAACATCCTCACCGCACATGGTTCCCATCAATGATCGGGGAGAACCAACCAACAATTAGTTACAGATGAACCGGTTGAGTTGTGAGAAATAACCAGTTATAGTCCAAGACTGCAGGAAAATTACCGATCAATTTTAAAGGAATATATAGAATACACCCCAATTTAGTAAAGGAAACATGAAGAATGTCAACATGTAACCGGTTGGACTTGCAAACACCAGAATCTCAGCCGATTACACCCAAAAATCTCCCGGATCATTGGTTCCCATACGTCACACTAAGTGTCAACCCCATGGCCTCAAAATAGAGTAAAGTGACACTAAACACCGTAAGCGGTGGGTGTAGTGTAAAGAGGCCCTTAGAAGACGGCCGTTCAAAATTCCTCCTAGAAAAGGCTACCAAGTACACAAAGCTATTCAATAGTGGGTCCTTTCTTGGTAAGTCGTCCACTACGGAGGAGGTGTGAGAACTGACATGCCAGTTCTTCAATCCCGGAAACCTGTCATTTGCAATTATAAACACGGAAGTCGACTCTTTTTTAACTTCCCGGCTCGAATCATTTGAGCCCTAGCTAGTGGACGTGGCGAGAAGAAGCACGAACAAGCTAGTGGAGCCTCTAAGTAAAGTAAAGTAAAGTAAAGTGAAGTGGAGGTACACTACACAGTCCGGGGTCAAAACAAGTTTCAACTTACGTTAGATTTCTAGTGGAAAATTAGTGTGGACCACGGTACTTGTTTTTCTAGGAGAGTAATGTGAGCGACTATTTTATTTAGTGTGGGCTAGTTTTATCCTATGACTCGTATTCAATGTGTTGGTCGGAAGCGCACATGAAAACGTAGGGAGCCTTGGGTCTTGGACCCACGCTTATTCCACCTTGACTCCAAAAATAGTGTGGCCCATGTTAATCATTTCCACGCTAATTTTCCCACCCAGTACCACCAGGCAACAACAGTCTTTCAAACTCCTGCAAGACTTATTCAAAATGCAGGATCACGTTATGATGCACTAGTGCATGGCTGGCAAGGGAAAATCAACCCTCCATAGGCCCAGCCAAATTGTCCTCCAAAAGGTGCAAATAATTTGGGGCATAGGGCCCGCTGTGGGCCAATGAGATGGGAAAACCAACCGCTACACTATATATGATATTTAGTGTGACTTGCTATTTGGAATTACGCAATATTATATCTATGAACTGTACATCTCTTGTTTTGCCAACAAATGTTAAACTGGTAGTTTGGACATTATAGAAAACTAACAACTTTACTTGGTAAAAAAATATTTCAACAGTAAAAAGATATAGCACCGTGCAACTCCAAATGGTAAGTCACACTAAATATCATATTTGGTGTAGTTACATATGAATTGGTTGAGTTTGAGACTTTTGGATAGTGAGCGATCCTTTTAGAGGAGTTTAGAGAAGATGCCTCAACACAATAAAGAAAAAGAAAAAGAAACTGAAAGATGTCACCGTGGAAGAGGTTGGACTTGGAAACATTGGGATCTCGACAGATTATGCCCAAAATTCTCCCCATAAACTGGGCCAAACTACCTAGGTCTAGTCGATTATAAGTGTAACTGCGAAGTGACAAGAGTATTTTGCCCTAGTATTGTCTTGCATACATGGCTAGGTATGGTTGGCTATTTGACCAGGATCAGGCTTTGGCTCGTTTTAGAGACCACTTTACATCAATAATTAATCACTTGCAGTTGGACTCCACTTGAAGGGCGACTTACTAACACCATATGTGGTTGGTTCTAGTTGGCTACCAAACTTTGGCCCATTTCATAGATCGCCACTAAGTCTCGTCCCACATGGCAAAGCCAATATAATCTAGTAGCAGCTAGTCAACATGGACAATTGTGGTGCAATGTTTGCTACTAGGCCCAAGAACAAATGAAATGGTAGTTAAGTACATCTGAAGGGTGCAATGGACACACATAACATTTCTGAGCCCCACGTTCCTCATCCTAGGCATGAGAATAATACATCCAAACACCGGGAATAAACATACTCTCATTCTAACAAAACAAGGGCCTTAGTTTCAGTGCCACACCAAGGATCCATGGAACATGGCATTTATTTCATTTAGAAAGGGTGAAGGAGTATGAGCCTCAGCAATGTTATGCATGAGGTATGTGGGCCTATCGTGGGCACTTTGAATTCTATAGACAATTTTGACCCTTGGATGAGACAAGGAATTGTCTCATCCAATTAGCTATTGCAGTTCACGAAGATTGCCGATTCAAGTTTGAACATCAACATTTCAAAGATACAAAAGTGGTAATGGGTCAAAGTGAACATTTAAAAAAATAAAATAAAGTGAGTACACAACATCTCCCAAAGGTGTTCGCACCTGGACTGTAGAGCGGATTTTTTGGCTATAGTCTGAATGTAGGCTTTTTGAACCAAGTTTTTGGATAGATGGATGTTAAAATCGGACTATAGTCAGACGAAAGGACTTTTACAGTCGTTTTAGAAACCAAAAGACCTCGGGAAGAAGTTGTAACCGCCTGAGGGAGGAAGACGATAAGAGACTATCGACCAAGAAAGAAGGCAGGCCATTATCAAAGAGTGTATTCAGGCTATAGTCTAGAGTAGTCGCTGAGAAGCGAGAAATATGTAGGAATCGGCCAAATGCCGAGTGAACAACTTTGCTTCAACTCTGTGATAGAGTGAAGTTTGGATACTGTAATCAATTTGAAAGTAATTAAGTTATGTTGCGGAGTATACAAGGGTATGAAAACAATGTCAGGATGTGCATGAAATGATTGAAGCGAGTAAGAGAGTGAGAATGTAAGCGAGAGATGGAAGTCGCAGTGTGGTTGATGGAAATTAAGTAATTGATTGTGTGAAGAGGGAAGTAATGTGATAGAGAAAGCAGGAGTGAAAGTATCTTGGAATGTGAGGAGACACATCGAGGAAGGAATATACGAAAATAACAAAAGTCTGAGGAAACAAAGCGAAGATGAAATAAGCAATGAAAGGAAGAATACGATGTTGTAAGAGCGATAGGACTATAGTCAATCAGTGCACTACAGAAGAGGCAAGGACTGAGAGTAATGCGGAGAGACGACATTAATTAGCGTTATCGAAAACCAGGCACGATCAAAATCTATGCAGAGAGAGAGAGAGAGAGATAATGTCGCAGAGTTGAACCTTAGCGTGAGTGTAGAGAGCCGCGAAAGACTATAGTCAGGACAATGAGGGTTAGCGATAAGCGAGAAAGGAAAGTGGAAGAGACAGAGAAGGAAACACGCAGGGATGCACAATGCTTTGGAAAAGTGAGGACAGACTCATCAATTAGGTTCAATGTGGGCAAGAGTGTTGTTGAATGATGAGGATGCAGATAGGTTAACCTTGATATGATAGGAATGCAGGCTGAGAGAGAAAGTGGTCATTATTACTGAGCATGTGAGATGACATTGCAATGTTAAGATAATGAGTTGAAGTAGAAGTGACTGAGATCACATAGTTGATTGGATGGAATAATACTTTGATACCTAAAGCTCAGAGCTAACGTGGAATATAGTCTTGTGTTGTTATTCTATCTTGGAATGTGCAGAGATTGCAAGCCAAATTGGAATGGAAAATGGTTCATGATTGAGATAAGTTCTTAAATGAAGATTAATGCGAATAAAACAATCAACTAATTCATTGTACGGAATGAGATAATTTGAGTTTGAATTGAAGATCTTGTGATGTTGTTTTATGGAAATCAAATGATACTAACCCCAATAGGATGAAAATCCATTGGATGACTATGGACCGGATACTCAAAGACAATAGACCAATGTTACGAAATTCATGAGACTATAGACCAAAATTAATCACGACGGAAATAGGTCGAACCTTAGAGTGATAGTACCCACCTGAAAGATAGGACAGACAACACTCACTACCGAATCATCACATAAGAACTAATAAAGAAGAGAAAGGATGGGATAAATTAAGAGGAAAGAGAGTCAAGAAGGAAAATTACCCTAAAATGTTATTGTGAACCTTAATCCAATGTGACATTAACCCTTATAGACACTAGCTCAGTCTTCCTGGAGACCTTGTTCCCCGGGTTTGTTGTTTTTAAGTCATAGCAAAAAACTTACTACATGGACCGAGGATGGTCTTTATGTTTTGAGCACGTAGTCCAATCTCAATATGACACTCGTCTTTTTGGTATCCATTTCCTAATTACTAACCTTGGCCACCATATACCACTCAAATTTAGGTGTTTGATTAGAAAGAGTGACCACATAAGACCCACATATGTTGGTTGATTGGATAAATGAGTCAAGATCTTCTCTAGGCCAAAAAAAGAGTGGGCTCCTTTGATTGTTTCACTATGTAAAATGATTACTCATTTAACATATCAAGTTACCATGGCATGAAAACTACGTCAAATATTGCCCCTTAATTGTAAGCACCATGCACGAAGTGTTCCCCCTATTGTGTTCCCTATTGAACCTAGAATGGCGTTTATATTATGAACACATAGTCCATATCTTTACAATGTCTATTCTTAAATACCCACCTTGCCATATACCACTCGAATACGAGTGTCCAGTTAAGAAGGGTCAAGATTGGCACCACGTGGTTTTTTACAGTTGGGTTTTTCATAGTTTTTTAATTAAAAAAAAACCTAATCATCCGAGGTCCAACAAATTCCGGTTTTATTCGGTTTTATTGCAAATAAATTGAGATTATAAGGCAGAGGGCCCAATGTCCATCAATGGCAGTGCCGATTGTCAAGTGCCAAATGCTGGAATAAAACCATGGTTTTAATCGCAGAAGTCAAGTTTTTTGCATTAAAACCAAAAAGCCAGTGCATTGGCCGGGAAAAAGTTGGGTTTTTCTCACCCTTTGAAGAAGGGTGACCACATGAGGCCCACGTACGTTCCGTTAGGTGATTGGATAAATGAGACAAGATCTTGTGTAGGCCGGAAAGGAAGAAAGAGGGAGGGAGGGGGTCACTTTGACTGTTTCACTTTGTAAAAGCTTGCTTTTAAAGACTTGGATAAGTTACTTGTGACCAGAATACGACGTCAGACATCCCCCTTTTAATGCACCGAGCTATCCATGAGGGGGCTCCACTGCACGATGCAAGGCTCAAAGCCAACAAGCAAGGGCGGGCCTCTTTGTGGGGCCTCGTTATAAATTAAGTTTTTGGAATTTGGAATTTGGAATGTGTCTACACGCCGCCAATCCTCCTAGAAGTGAGGAGTCCACACCCATTATCCCAATGAAATGCGTGCTAACTATTTGGAGTTGCGTGGTGCTACAACTATTTATCGAGAATGTAATCATTTACCAAGCAAAGTCAGTTACGTTCTATAATGTCCAAACAATCTATTGAGCTTTCGTTTGTAGAACAATTGAACTCCTGAGTAAGATGTTATTGCGCTGCGTAATTTCGAATGGTACGGACCTTGCACAACTGCCAAAATAACTGTAGTTAACTAGATTTTCCTTTTCAATACATTTTAGGGAACAACTATAGTTTGCTAGGAAGAATTCCATACGACTATGGTTGATGGTTGATGGTAGGAATGAGTTTGATCGGTAAGTGTGAATGCAAAAAATAACTAGATTGGAGGTGAAGTAGCTGATTACGAACAAGGGTGGATAGACGAATAGTGTGGGTTGATCGAGTGTTGGTGCAAGAGGAGGATGACTTGGTTGAGTTGGGGTCAGTTTTCATGTAGACCGCTCACCCATCAAATTCTAATGAAAATGTAGATTTAACCTGATGGAATGTACATTTCCATGAGTGCACAATACATAGTTTATGGTATATGATGTCGCTTATCATTCAAAACTACACCGTGTTATAACCTTGTACCATGATTGAAAGATGAAGGTATGAATCTCCCAATATAATAAATGTCTTTTCCTTTCACTTTGATGGGAATCAGTTTCCAATCTTGTAATGCAAACTCCCCGAAAATTGATTCAAAACTGTGGACCTCTAGTTTTGAGATTATGAATAATAATATGATGTAATTCTTTAGGGTTTAGGGTTTAGGGTTTAAGATACTTTACCAGTGCATCACAAAAAAGCAAAAAACACAAGAAGAAGAAGAAGAAGAAGAAGAAGATCTTCCCATTGCACTTAACATTACATAACTCCTTGGTTGCATTCTATGGAACCATGTATCACATGAGCATAGTTCTTCTTTCATTATGAGATCCCTCGTTTATGGGGAGCATTTAGGTTGTGTAATGTGAACTTTTCGACAAGCAACTATAAATTATCAAAGTTTTTAATCGCAACTTCTTCCTTGGAAAAGAAACCATTATGTAGTTGCGTAGTGATGATATGCACTACCTTCAATTCCCACTATTTGTTGTTCTTTCTTTTAATTTTTTTTAAAATTAAGTATGAGATGCACAACATGCTTGTTGAAAAATATCAATAATTTTTTGACTCCATTTGAGTGGGACCCCTCTCCAAACGGCTCATTGCGGAAATAAATGTCCACGCCGGCATTTAGGAGCAAAAGCTCCATATGACTTCTGAAGGTCCAAAATGGCCCTCTCTGACCATTAAGGGTTAACTTCGATTGCATGACATATACTTGCATCCCAAGTGCATATTCTCACCAACGAACTGTAAATCGGGAATGAATTGTGGCATATAACATGCTAAATTTAAGTAGGAGGCTTAAGAAGGGTGAGGTTGCAAGTTGTAGTAGGCTTAGTTTGCATGTGACAACTAAGACCACATTCTTAAGCAATGTGCGTTCGTTCATGTGGGCCCTGAGAATATACTAGCCCCCTTCATGTTGATTTTGCACTAGCTGCAACATTCATAGGA
Source organism: Polytrichum commune (assembly GCA_950295325.1). Taxonomy (NCBI): domain Eukaryota; kingdom Viridiplantae; phylum Streptophyta; class Polytrichopsida; order Polytrichales; family Polytrichaceae; genus Polytrichum; species Polytrichum commune. The sequence goes on from OX485805.1 coordinate 27,087,998, forward strand.
TCCGAGATGACCTTAAACTATTGGATGATGGTGGAGAGATACCCAAATCTCAAGGAAGAGGTTGGCGGTTCGAATCCCGGCTGTGAAATATCCTCTCTACTTGACGGAAATCTTGCTAGGTGGTCAACTGCCTCCTGTGCTTTGGAATTGGCCTATCGGCCTTCTGTCTCAAACAAAATTTTAAAAAAATAATTTAAAATCATAGTTATAATCTTGGGGCCTACATGAACAAACACACACTGCTTGATAATTGTTATGAAGTTTATGTAGGTGTTTCACATCTCCCCAAGTTTGATTACGTAAACGATAGTCTATTACTCACCTTTATGAGGTGTGGTCCCTTCCTTTCCTTTCTTTTCATGAAAGGTCTGGCTTGGCATAATAACACTACACCATTTATGGTATTTAGTGTCACTTACTATCCGGAGCTACGTTTTCCTATAACGTTTTCCTATAGATCTCACTTTTTACCAATAGAGGCAAAATTAGTTGTTTGGACACTACAAACCATTAATATCTTTACTTGGTAAAAATTTACAGATGCTACAAAATGTTGTAGCAATGAGTAACTTTGAATAGTACATGACACTAAATAGCATAGAGATTGCAAGGAAATGGTGTCCGGGGAGACTTTTGGGCATAACCAGTCGAGATCCTAGTGTTTCCAAGTCGAACCGGTTGCATGTTCCGATTTTCTTTATTAGTATGAGGTATATTCCATAAATTCCTCTAAAGTGATCGGTAGTCTTCTTGAATTCTTGAACTTGGACCGGTTATTTCTCAAACTCAACCGGTTTATCTGTTACTTAGCGGCCAGTTCTCCATGGCCATTGCATGGGAATTATCTGGATAATAAGGGCCACTTCACACACGAGCCAAGAGCCATGACCATGAAATTGTGAGAGCCCAAAAGAAAGTGTGCAAAGGCCGTCCCAAGACACCTCCAAAATCATGGAGTGTGGTCACGGACCCTCAAGTGTAGTGTGAAGCCATATGTGACGGGGCCCTCAACCAAATGTTATTTCAATGAATTTCTATTCACACGGATCCTCAAACATGATAAAATATAATAAACCGACAGCTCTGAGCGTTCATAGCATCATGGTCTCCCAGTGGTTTTGTGTTAGGCCTACCTCCAAGAGGCGGTTTTTGAAAATAGTCCAAGTGACCATGAAACACGACCCATTGGATGCCACGTAAGATTCCATGTAGACTTTTACATCCATCTTGCATTCACGTACTCCGTCGGTCCCTCAAGCGTAGTGTGAAGCGAGCTTGGACCGGCTCCGCCATTTCCACCAATGGGAGTGCTTGAAGTGTAATGGTCACGGGCTCTCAATCTCAAGTGTGAAGTGGCACTAAAGTACACTAAATATGATATTTAGTGTGACTTACTATTTGGAACTACGCAATGCTATATCTATTTACTGTACATCTCATAATGTACCAACAAATGTTAAATAGGTAGTTTGGACATTGACAACTCTACTTGGTAGTAAAAAAATAATTCAATAGTAAAAAGATATAGCACTATGTAAATCCAAATAGTAAGTCACACTAAATATCATATTTGGTGTAGTGCATGGGCTTCACTGGCAAGGTTGGCAAGGCGGCTAGAGGTGAAGAATAAAGGGCGCTTCACACAATGGCCGAAGGTTGAGAGGCCATCGATTTTTACCATTCAAATTGCAAGAAACCAAGACTTCGGCCTCTCGACCCTTCACACTAAGGCCAAAGTCCAAAAGCCATCGCAATTTAAAATGATTACTTCATGAAGAAGGCGACGGACTCTCAAAGGCAGTTTGGATTGGACGGGAATGGAAACCCAAAACATGGTCGAGAGGCCGTCATTTAAAAAATCAATCATTGACAAGATCTCGGCCGTTAGATTGGAGGGGTTATTTCGAGCAAAGAATAAAGTGGGATGCTCCCTTGGGCTTGAACTTTGGGCTTGGCCTTTGGAGACTTCACACTATGCCCGACCGAAGACTCCACTTATTATATTTTATCAGCTATCTATTTTCAGCCCAATTCTTTGGACTTTCAACAAAGATTGACCACTCAATCCCACGGCCTCTCGACTTGGACGGCCATAGTGTGAAGCGGCCCTAACTTAACTTATTTCATGGACAAGCAAGCACTCTTTGATTTACTCCACCTCCAATGCACGCACATTGAAAATGCCACCCACGTACCTTTAATTTACGCTTTGTTCACACTGCCGAGCTCCCCTGAATTCGTACTAAGTTATTGGTGTGGGTTACCAGTTTGCAGCACTAGACGCGTTTGAAACTTGGGCAACAGTCTTGTGACTGTCGGTGACAGAATCCACGGATCTACCTCGGTGGTAGAATCTAGAATTATTTTTTCCCGTGACACGAGATAATCCTCGTCGATGTAGGACGTGCTGTCCTAGTTTGATATGGTTGAAATTGGGTTAACGTTGGATGGTGCCAAACTTGTCATTTTTACACGTCGGGTGTATCTACCTAACATTTATAGTATTCTTTGTGAAGTTTTAAGATGTCTCTTGTTAACGATTGAAGGGGAATTCCAACACATCAAAGCGTGTCTTGTTTGGATTCCGTATGAGAAAGTTAGAAGGATTCATTCATATTCATATACTGGTATAGGATAAGGTCATCCAGATGGCATACAAGATCAAGAATGTTTGGCACTAAGCAACTTTACCACGTACTAATGGCAAGAAAGGGAGGAAAGGGATTGCATACACCCAAGAGCACGATAGCCTCCTCATTTCAATACTATTGTGTAATATAAACATCAAGATTTGCAAAGAGACCAATGCACCAACCAACACCTCAAACAACGAAATATGAACATGTTATGCACCTGCAATATTCATGTGCCCAACACCAAAGCGACTGCAACAAACACAAACCCTAAGCACCTTGGACGCAACAACCACACACACACCATAGCACCCGAGTAACCCCCCCCGGTGCGCGCGCGACCATCACCAACAACCATAATTGATGATGGGGTATGGGATGTGGTGGGTGATGAGACGAATGATGAATAAATAAATAAATTAATAGTGGAAAGTTTTAAATGTTCTATATACATATAGTCTTTTGACTTCAATTGTGACATGCAATAGCTTGAGTATTTGTGCATAATGCATAAAACAATACCCATGTTCTATGTAAGTTATGTATGAAAAATTCATGATTATTACACCATTGCACACCCACATGAATGGCTACAACCTTATTTGTGAGCACTTTGAGCTCCACATATAATTTCGACCATTGGGTCAAAATCCGAACTTATCTCATCCAATTAAGGACTGCGAATCACGCAGAATGTCATTTCAAGTTTAAAATTGGAGTTGAGATGCAAATGTAATGGGAGATGAAAGTGAAGATTATCTTTTCAAGTGACCACATAAGCCCTCGCAATTAGGATAACAATTGAACCTACAACAAGTAACATATTATAACCACATAGTCCAATTTCATCATAACACATATGTTTTTGGTGACCATTCTTAACTACAAACCTTGCCATATACACTACTGAAATAGTGTGGTCATAAACCACTTGATATCTCACTCTAAAATGGTGTCTACAATAAAGACAACTCTCCACATGGACGAGAGTGGACTTATTCTAATGACCTCGTTTCACACATGAAGTGAGATTTACAATGGTAAAGTATCATGTTGGCATGTGTAAAATGACCACTTGGGGTGTGATTTCTTGGCATGTGGTTTTCATGGGCCTCTAGGAGTGAGATCACATGTTTGATAAGTTTCCTAGCGTTTGCACATGTCATTTTCCACATGCACTATGTTTTGGGGACTTTTCCCACACTAAAGCACCTCCCATTTTCCTCGTTCGCTATGTGAAGTCTTCCACATGTGCGTTGTATTTGGTTATAACTTGACATACATGAATTTGGTTTGGTTCTTCCCATTGTCTTTGTCATATGAAGCCCTTCACATGCTCCAAATGTGCAGATTCTTCACTTAAAATGATAGTCTACTTCTCATTTCATTCAATGGTTGTTCGCACATGCACGTTATTAAGGATTCCCGAAATGCCTTCCTCCCACATGAATGTGGCTACTTCACAGTCTTCATGTGGTTTTCTTCACATTGCCGTGTTGATTTCCAAAAGGACATGGCAATTTCCATGTGTCCTTCTTCGCATTGGTGAAGTGGATATTTCCACATGTGCCTTCACGTAGTTTGTTCCAAATTGGTGAAGTGTCCTCCACTAAGTTATCGATAGATAGATAGATAGATAGATATGCACTACTAGCATACGAGTCCTATGTAATTGTCCCAAATCGATGAAAGAACAATGCAAATCTATCACTATACTAGATTTATGAATTTTCCAATCACATAGGACAAGTTTTCAGTGACATAGATCAATTGCCCAAGGCTCTAATCCCTGGCTAATGTATGTGGTTCAATCCAATATGATGTGGCTTACTTCACATTGTTGAAGTGTTTTCTTCACATGAATGTGGTTATTATAAGGTCCACACATCTTATTACACTTACATTTTCACATGTGCTTGTGCAATGTCATTCTCTGGGCCTCTTTAGAATACTGACAACGGAGCGGGATAGTTAGAGTTCCTATCTTAGTGGTTGTGTGTGTTCAACTCCACATGGATTAATGTAAGGCTTGCAATACTACAATAGTTTGTATCCTTCCCAAGGTGCTTTGTACAAATGTATTTATTTAGAAACATAGGGGATTGTTACAACGACCACACACTGTTTAAAACAACCACAAAGATGTATCACGCGGTCACATGACCTATCAAAATTTGAGCAATTCTAGTTGTAAGTTGAAATGTAATTAGAGAGGAAGAAGAGTAAATACCTTGATTCTCTTCATGTTTACGATGAGAAAATCAAATTTTGACAAGTCATGTGATCGATTTAATGATCCCCTAAATATAATACATATATCCTAAGATGTATGCACACACATCATGAATATATATAATTATAATTATAATTATGCTCCTTCCACATGACATGAACATCGATCTCTAATTATTAATAAGCATTTGCTCCAAATTACATGGGCTCGTGAATGATTGAAGATGTATGCAAGCATAATTTCACATTGAATGTGAAATGGTGTAGTTCCAACTAGAATACGGATAAAGAAACCAGGAAATTTTTTTTCATAAAGAGAGCATTCTCATGAGACTGAATAATGTTATGTTATGAGCTACAATTCTACCCCTTGGTCAAGGATTTCATGCATTGAAACATGATCCATAATAATTCTTATTCTTCCTATGTGTGTATGTGACTTTGAGTTGGTTTTAGAACAATGTTCCCTATACGTGATCTATACATTGATTTCATATCAGAATTCAACCTTTTGTACCAGTTTATGTAGGCCTTGAAATATATGAGGATTTATGCAAGGATAATTTTCACATTAATGTAAATGCACATAGATGCAACCCAAACCTCACTAAGCCAACCAAGAAAATCACTTTTTTAGAAAGAAAACACTGACATAGGGTTGAACTATATGTTACGAGCTACAAGTATATCGACCTTATCCACAGTTACCTAGACCAATATTTCATTGTTGTGTAGTCACAATGTAAGGTAGACATACTTAAAACCAACATGTAACCGAAAACTAACTCTATTTACCACTAATCACTATATTCGTTAATTTGAGACTTTCTCTTGTCTCAAATTAATATATGGACCACAACAACATGGTCTAATGTTTGGGTTGTCCTACCTAAACCATCTTGATATGAGTTCTTAATTGGGTTCTTGATATGAACACCCGCTTCAAAGTATTTGCATCTTACAACATTCTCCAATATCCGTGTGATTTTATCCATGTTCTTATATTTGTAACTATCTCAAAATGCCGAAAAAGTCCCAAATTAACGAATATAGTGATACTATCATAAATGTGGCACCCCCAAATGTATGATTACGATACATGTTGTTGGTTTTCCTAATCATAGGCTATCATGGTGATTATTATTGCATCGCCATCTACTATACATGGAGGGGCGGTGCTTTTTGTTTGTGACTAGGAGACAGTTCTGGCCGTGGGAAAAAAATCATGCGCCCTTCACATACAATTCACTACATGGAATTTAAGTGTAAAGTTGTTTAACTAGGATCTCAACTGATGATATTGCCCAAAAATGTCCCATGACACTAGATGATGGACATGTGGATAACTTATATGAAGGAAAGCTTCTATATTGTTGAATTGGGACTTGACTAGAATAACTACCGGAAGATGCAATGTGATTGAAACTGAGTGTTAAGTTACACTCAAAACATATTGTTTATGGTACTTAGTGTCATTTTGGATTTGGGATTACACAATGTTATAACTTTTCATAATAGATTTCATTTTGCATCAACAAAGATTAAATAGGTTGTAAGGTCATTTAAACATAAATGACTTGGTGAAAATTGTAGTATTGTGTAACTTTGAATAATAAATGACATTGATAACTATGAACAATGTAAAGGTGTTCAAAGGGAATACACTAGCACATCTTGCATGTATGTTGCAAAGGGAGTTCTTTCAACTGGAAGTCCTCAATTGTTTGATCATTTATTTTGTAGTGGTTGAATGTGCATGACAAGCAATTGGAGTTATTTTTTGCAAGTGGTTGGAAAGATTATTGCTACATCTTACAAGAAGTAATTGTCATAATCTAACAAGAAATTAGAATGTCAAAATCAGCTAAAAAAGTAACATTTTATGTAGATTGCATACTACTTTAGGGTTTTTATGTTGGATGAATGAGAGGTACAATATTATATGATCATTTTCTCTCGCCTTCTATTTTTGAGCAATATGTTATTTAAATTCATAATGATATAGTCACCAAGTGAGTGTCCGGCACGGGCCATCACTAGTAGGAAGGCATGGGATCACATGCCCAATGGTCACTTAGGTAAATAAACCCAATAAATTACCACATTTAGCATTTCGGGGTGTCATGGTTTCAATAATCCGCCAAAGAATCCAAACCACATACTTGCACAAATCACATAATCCTTACTGCAATGTTGACTTTATGTTATTCCAAATTGTCACATGCCACACTAATTCGCTATTATCATGCATCCATGTTAACACTACATACCTCCTTAACATCATGTCCACTTGGCTGCCACATGCATGATATTGGGAAGGTTAGAGTGTTGTCTTGCATTGAAGTATGCAAGAGGAAGATAGTACACTAAAGACAAGTGTCATGTGTTTACATTTTAATATCCATCAAGAACATATTCTTGAGCATACTAATGCCAATATCATTTCTACACTTAAGTCAACTTGTAGACCATTATGTACCACAAACATACACCTCATAACACTATTGAACATACTCTTGGCTAAAATATAAGTAAGCGCACTTGAACGCCAAGTGTCATGAGGTGACACTAATGACGAAGTTGTTGGTCATTAGTGTAACTTAACATACACCTCCAAACAGGGTAAGTGACACTATTACGCATGTGACGCTAAATACGCATAAACGGTGTAGTGTTAAAGCTACCACTCATTACTTATGTACCTCCACCTTGCAGGTGATCTGAATTAACTCGTTCCAAAGCACCGTCAACTTGCAGTCTGCAGACACAGCAAAATTCTAAGGACAAAATCACATGCACAAAGGGAATTTCCCCTAGCACACCCATGCCAGCATCGCCCACTACTTCACTTAACATTACTCCTCCATATAAAATTACACGACCTTGAATAATGCGTCCAAGGAGTTAGCAGACGACTGACAACCGACGACGGTTTTTGGTTGTTTTTTTGTTGTTTTTGTTTTAGGCTTGTTTTGTTATCACCTTGGCAGATTGATTGTCATGATGGGTGGCACTCCTTTCTGTGTGCAGGTGGGTTTTTTTATGCGTTTCTTTTCATTCGTTCTCTTTACGATACCAATTAACGAATGAATCGCAAGATGCCAGCAATAGTATAGCAAAGTTCTTACTCGGGGTAGCATAAGGGTGAGTTTGCAAGTAGGCCGCTCGCCCACTAGATTCTAGATAGTAATAGGTTGGAGGTGTTCTCATGTGGATAAACAAAAGCGACTAGTCAAGCACATTCTAATGGCCTACTAGAATGTATAGGGCTATGGCCCTGGGCTGCTAGATTTGCATGCGTCCACTAAACACTTGCATGTAGTAATAATTTGTCCATTAGTTCTACATTTGTTCTTATTCCCACCAATATTTGATGGGTGAGCGGCCTACATGGAAACTCGCCTTGACCTTACTCAAGGCCCACCGTTCGTTTGGTTTTCTATCTTAAGTAGTGTGAGGTCATGCTTGTCGGCTGAAAATCTAAGTTAGTCGCCCTCAAACTTCTTCCCTTATAGAGACATTTACTTTACACATTCATATTTTCCCTCCCCACTCACATGTCCCCTACAATTCACACAATTTTAATCCTCCCCATGTAAGAGAAATTTTGTGTGGCTCTCTAGGACCAATATTTAATTTCCAATGACTAGGACACAAATATGCACATCTCCCGGACATAGCCATGCTCCCAAAAGCAGTTTGTTGGGCAAAACATGCCACTCAACACCATTTTAATAACCTTGCCACACTTACCATCCCCCATGAAGATTGAGCCCAAATACCCCCCGAATATATCCAAACCAACAATCCAATATCTACTCACCATTGCCCCATTTACTTACAACGCTCCTCCTCATTGGAACCAACGTAGTACAACACCAATGAACCCCTCCTCCTATGATATACCTAACCCTCACATCATTGGCACACTAATATCCACACTCCCAGACGCACTTATCTCAAAACGCCGCCTTGCTACACCTTCCAATTTACACTAGTCCCCATCCGTCCATCAATATGCCGTCAATTTATGGATTGACATCCCCCATACCAGAAATAAATTTAAAATTTAAAAAACCCACCAATAGACATATCAAACCAAACCATGTCTTGGTCATATATACTCCTTACTCTAATGCAACTCAATAACTATAATAATGTCCCATCACAAAATATGTCGTTCCCTTCCTAGGAACTCATATTCACATGCTATATCCTCAACACGTAAGTGCTTGGCAAGATTGTGCCCAAATATCCTTTGCATCAAAGGCACAACTCCTGCTGACACAAACCCCCATCCCCTTAACCTCAAAATTCAATTAATTAAATTCACCTATTGCAATGGGGTTGTAATGGTTGGTTTCCTCCAAATGTAGCCCAATGTAAACATGGTAAATGTCATACATTATTCTTAATAAACAAAAACTCATAAAACCGCCAAGCTCCAGTCCCACTTGAGCAACCATGGATGCTCGCACCGGCACCAACCAAGGTCCACCTATCGATACATAAATAGTATACCATCCTCCACTTTCATTTTCCTCACAAAAATAAAACAAAGTTGGCCAACTCTGATTGCCCAAAGTTGGTGCTCTTCTCAAACTGTCCTTATATCCTTCTAACACCGCCACTATGATTAGCCAAAGTGGCGTTGTTTAGTACTTAATGCTACATATGATTAGTGACTTTAATCTTTGACTTACTTAAAGCACCGTCGCACTCATTTATTGTCACTTTAACGATGAAATATTGGTGTTACTTTAAGACTGGTGTTACTTCTAGGTACACATGCCTTTAAACCTTACAACACTCCAGATGATTCGATTAGACTTTATGCGCTCGAAACTAAACCTGATTAGGCTTAATTACAAGGTCTTGGATAACGAGTGTGGGTCTTAGACCACTATATGTTTGAAATCACCATGATCAGTGTCTGAGGAGATTTTTGGACATTATAACCGGTCGAGATCCTAGTGATCCCAAGTCCAGCCGGACGTTACATGTTGGCATCTTTCGGTTATTTCTTTACTATTCCAAGGTATATTCTCCAAATTCCTCTAAAATGTTCAGTAAATTTCTTGATGTCTTGATGAAATTCAACCAGTTGCATCTTAAACCGAACCGGTTCAGCTGTGATTTGATATAAGTAAGAATAGGGGGTATCATGCTCATGAACAAATTTTGGGAGGACGTTCTCGGGGTCTTGGTTTTCTTCAAGCGTCTTGGCCTTGCCTTAACTAGCGCCAATGTAGACTCAACCATCGCATCGACCGCTACACGCTGGCGCTTGTTCCGGCGCGTGGTTGGGGGCCGAACTTCCCCATTCCACTCGTTTCAATATGGGACTGACGAGCTACTGGAGGTGCTAGACAGTACGGCAGGGTTCCGGGGCGGGATGGAAAAGTACTTCTTGCTAAGCGAGATCAACTTCTTGTTAGTCTCGCGATCTAACAGATGCAATCGGTAATGACTTCCAGCCAACATCTACAAGCGCAACCACGGACACTGCAATCCACAAGTTGCAATAGAAACACTCCAACAAAATAAATAATTAATGGTGTTTTGAGACGGAGTCTATGCGCCCCCCCCCCCACCACCACCACCATAAGGGTTTTCATATGTGGAAGGGAAACATGACAAGAAGGAGTGAGAACATCCGTTCCCTACGGTTTCAGGATACAAGAGAGGGAGTGACATTACGGAGGGTGGTGTGGGGGTGTAGTATAATGGTCGGGGAAAACCGACGGCTAGTTCATTATCAACCAATGGATCTCCCCTCATGGCCGGTCCAAATTTCCAACCATCGGATGGCAATCCGACTGTAATTTCAATCCTCCGGCAATTAGCCGATGGACCAGAAAATGTCCCAAAAATGTAGCCGATTCTTCTTGTGAGTTACTGGATTTCAGCCGGAAGAAATATTCAAATATTGGCCGATACCCGGGAAATGGTAACCGATACCCTCTAGGTCATGAGCATGGGTATCTGAGTGCAGGCAGGTATTGAGGGATGCAGGTCAGGGCTTTGAAGATGAACGGCAACTTGCTCCGCGGCGGCGCCTCCATCAGATGGTGATGCGTGTTGCTATAGAAGGCCCAAACAATGGTTTTGATGACATTCTAACAAGTGCTCTAGATCTTTGGAAGGATGTTGCTAAGTTTCGCTATTTGTATAGCAATCCAGAGCGCTATTTGTCTGGGGCATCTGATGATGCACTTGAGGAAGTACCCTAAACCTTAAACTTTTTGAATTATGCAACCTTTCCATGACCAAATCCAATTGCTTCTATGAAGAATTGGGGGGACCCTTGGCCTTCAAGCGGTGAAGGCATTGCTAGGTTCAATTCCTGCCAAGGATAATAACTCTTCAAATTTAAAGTTTTGAGCATGCCTTTCTTTTCACTTATTCAAGATTTTGTACTAAGAAATGATTTCTAATAACTTTCCATACATTTTTTAAACAATTAGTGCCGATATGAATTCCATTTAATCGGATATTGGCCAATGAAAATATGAAAATATAGGCAATTGGCCGATTGATTTTACAAAAGACCGGCTCTTGCCGATGTAAATTGGGAAAAACCCGACCCTTCGTAGCAACTACCGGCAATTAGCCACGAAGGCTTCAAAAACTTCCCGAACTCTGGTGTAGTACCCTACCATACACATATAGCTGCGCCTAGAATGATGAGTAGTAGGGAGGGCAGGAAAGGAAACGGCCCAGGCCATGTGAGGGGGGGAGTAAAGGGAGTGGGCCGGAAGTGATGGCAGGTGCTGCTTCCTTAATGGAAATTCTGTGTGCAGAGCCGGGACTAGTAACTTTTCGCCCAGGACAAGGGCAAGGGGGCGAACGGATACTCATTAATGTTAATTCATCTTATCACTAGGAGGAGGAGTCGGACGCACAATAAACAAACAAGTACTCCAATACTTACTTCCAACATGAAATGAATGAAGGATGTGCTTGTCCTCCATGTTAGGGTTGGGGGGCAGGCCGTGGGCATGATCCATCTGTTTTCCCCTTCTTCTTTTTTTATGTGGGCACTCACCATTTATGTATGTGTTGCTAGCTAGCTGCTACTACCAGAAAATAAAAGAAAAAAAGGACGAGAGGGTAGTGTTGTAGTAGTAGCGGTTCAGGTGGTGGTGTAATAATAATAATATTATTAGGGAATTATAATTGTAAATAAGTACAGACGATGTTCAAGGGATACTATATATCAGGTGCCCCTGCTAGCAGCTGGTCACAGTACGTACCACTAGATCATCATTCTCATCTGCACCGGCTACGTACCACAATCCTTTTACATGTTGGTTGTTGGTTCGTCCCAAGTTAAATTCAATGGACTGATTTGGGGTTTCTGGTGTCTACAATAGGTATCACCGTTTTCATCTCCAGCCCCACCCATAACCTAGTTCGATTTTCCCCTTTGTAGGTGTTGTGAACATTCACCACCCGATCTTACACATGTGAGTAAGGGGCCGTGAGAAAAAAAAATTGATTCAGGATTTTCGCGGTCATGGTCGGTAGCCTAAAGCCATGATTGTGAGAAATCTCTAGTTATTTTTTTACAACCTTGGTCATGGGTCGCAGCGGGAAGCAAGTTTAGTGATAATAATGAATAGTTGTTGATATATATCTGGTTAAGAGAAGAAGAATTTTTTTTTGGGTATGGTCACTTTTGTTTTTTTGTCGAGACAACTTATTTGTGTTGTCTTGCCACAAAATATGGGAGACCGCCAAACATTGTCCATATCTGGACATGTAGGATTTTGTGTTCCTTTCTCATCCATTTTCTGACATAACGAATCTTACTTTTGATGACAAAGTGGAATTGTCACTTATTTCTCAACCACTGATGGAATTTAGAAAGCGGCGGTCATGGTCTTTGATCACTAGTGTAAACAAGCCCAAGAGGCCAAAATCATGCTAGACGTAACACATGGAGGTTAGATGACTCCAAAGTACACCATTCATGCTTGTTCACTTGTCCTTACATTTTTTTATGTTTAAAGTTCATGTTAATCAAGTTTGCGTATTTGGTTATAAGCAATAGGGTTAAGGGAGGGGGTCAAGGCATTTCATTCCACCTTGTCCTATGTGGCATTTCCTAGGGATTCTTTACCCATCTGGTTTTGTAACGGGAGACTCTTAGTTCTTATCTAGTAACTATAAACTTATGCATGAAGTTGGACATAATGAAATCGTACACCATAGGTAATAAGCAAGTTTGGCACTTTAATGTCAAAATATTGATTTGTAGAGGTGACAAGTGAGATTTTGGAGAGGTTCAAAGTAGTAATGAAGTGGTGTGTGGCATTTAACTCAAATCTTGAAATATGTGTCAAACATGCTCATCACTTGTAGTACATGCATTTCTATTGTTGGACATTATGATATAAATGGCATGTAACTTGGTCTTAGAAGTGGGTCATGCATCCCTTGTTGTAGAAATGTTTTAAGTTGCATGTATGTTGTGTTATTTGCGTAAAATATGCATCTAGAGAGATAATATAACTACAATACCTCTCAAAGTATATATAATTAGGGTCTCTATCATAATTTGCTAGTTTCTTGTCCCAAATAATTTATTTTGTAGTATGCACATCTCAACATGCTAAGAATACTATCATACCTAATTATTGTTTGTGGACAAGTATTTTGTTGCCAGTCACTTATATCTTATTTTCGTCCAATAACCTTAAGGTGCATGAAGGTCCTTCAAGAAATTGCTTGAGGTGCTAAACACACTTAGAATTTGTCTCCTTGATTGTGCTACCCCTAGAAAACTTAATACCTGTTAGATATGGGTTGGTAACCTAATACCTTTATGTGCAACACAATCGTAGGCATGGTAAGTATACCCAAAACCAACGCGATGTACCATTATCGTACATTTAAATCCCCCAAATGTACGACGGTGGTACATGGTGTTGGTTTTAGGTATATGTACCTTATTGAATGAGTGTTGTTGACTACAATTCCTTTCTAGATCGTTGAATTAGTAACCTTACCTAGAAACATGAATAGAGTATGAGGAGTGGGTCGTATGGACAACATTTACTTGCTCACATAGGTACAATATACGTCTAATTTGGAGTGCCCAACCATACTATTCATCATTGATCCATGTTAATCAATTTGTAGTTGTTGAATGGCAACCAAAGAAGGGGGCACAAAACACTTGGTGCTACATGACAAGTCACAAAGACCATTTTGATGAACATGCCACACCAATCTCAATGCCACACTAGATTAGATGCAGAGCATAGGATATTCAATATGTCTAGAATGTAGTAATGATAAGCTTTGAAATATATATATATATATATATATAAATACACACACACTTTTTGTAGTGATACACTATAAACATTGTTGACAATTTTACATGCTAAACTATTATTTTGTAATGATTGTGTTGGACTTAATTTATGAGCTTTGTGACAAAGAAAAATAGGATTGGAACCCAAAGTGAATATTGGAACTAACCTATAAAATAATTTATTGGTCAAGTAGCTTTTTGCATGCATTTTGTACCATGATAAGCTCTCACCACAACCAAGCTATTCCAAGACCAAGGTGTGAATTGCCATCCACTTGACCTATGCTACATGTTCTCCAAGACAAGAAATTTTTGGTTCCTAGTGGACCATCACCCCTCTCTTATGGTCCTTCATGCATACGATACTTTTAACACTCTTGGAAATGTTCAACTCTTACTACATAGCATAAGCAACTAGGAATTATTTGTTATACATACTTTTGAGGCAAAGCCATGTATATGCCAATGTAATTCAAGCTTACATGAAGTTCCCCTCTTACGAAGGGTTCAAAAAGAACATATCGACCCCATTCCACAAATTTCATCATTTTATTTATCTTTGAGAGGTTGGTGAATAACTTGACGACGTGCATTCAATAAATAGAAATAGTCTAGTAGTGTAGTCGAGATCATTGACAATTAGTGGACATGACATCTCTAGGCTTCTAGACAATTTAGTGTAAGCCTTCACAAATCGTACACAAGGCACTAAACACCATGAACAATGTAGTTATAGCTAAATATGTAAAGCATCGTTTATTGAGTGAAACTTGAAGTTTGACTAGATTGATGTCTCCATACACACTCTAATCCTTTTGAAGTTAGCAACATGCAACCCCGACTTTAATGACCACGGTACCCTCATATGGCTAGTATGAGGTACATACTATACTCCAAACTAACACTATATACGACATTCATGCATTTGGGACGTTCAATTATATGATTATGGTACATAGTGTTAGTTTTGGGTTATGTGTTGCTTTTGGGTATGCCTACTACGGTAAGTACCCAAACATTGTGATGACCATCAATACGCTAGTTGTATGGGGGAAAGTTAGTTGTTTGAGTAATAAATACAAGTGGATAGAAGTCACAACAAAGAATCATCATGGGGTTGTTTGTTTGTGGGAATAATTATGGAAAATGACCCCACTCCCACCCCCACCCCCACCCACGGCCATCCATCTCTCCAAATCACTCACGTACAACAACTAACTTAACTTGGGTATAGCCCAACAACTCCAATTGTGGGGAACTACAAGGGCGGCCAACCAATCGCGAATCATGGCCAATAACTTTCAACACACCTCATGATTTGTCCATGATCTTCTCGGCATGCCCGAACCTACCAACTTGGTAAGCGACGCCCTATTCCCCACAATGATGTAGGCTAGCTACTTATTATAATAAGGCCATTGGCATGAATGCCATGACATTGACGGTGAGGCTTTTATCATGGATTGTGGAAAAGTGCCACCTAGCTAGCTAGAGCATGGGGGCACATGTGACTCAACATACGTTTTAAATATAACACTTCACTTCCAAAGGGAATGACTGACCTGCTCACCTCACCTCCCCACCCACGTCACATGCATGTATTAACTCTATGGCCTAATGAACTCGATGTATTGTAATCATACCCATACACCAACCCCGGGGCCTCTTCCTTGCCTTCAAAGTCTCTATGATGATTAGGTTTGAGTCAATGCATAGGCAAGAGACTAGGGCATATTGCAGCCAAAGTGGCAAGAACAGTTTAATCAAGTAATTACATACATCGTCCCTAAGCATTCACGATGAGCCCCATACTAGGCCTCACCAAGCAAAAAAGAAATAGTGTATTTGAGTTACATACTTTCAGTTTTAGTTAATCAAGAATCCACACACCAACCCGGCTCTTTCCTTGTCCTCAAAGTCTTTAACTTATGATGATCAAGTCGAGTCAATGCATAGGTAAAAAAACTAGGGCAAATTGCATACCTGATATGGCCCAACCAAAGCTACAAAGAAGAGCTTAATCAAGTAATTACATACTTAACCCTTATGCAGCCAGAGGGCTTGGACTAACTAGGCCTCTCCAACTAGAATAAAGTAAGATAGTGCAGTCGAGCCACATACTTTTAGTTTCAATTCACAACGTCAAAAAGTGACCTTATTTTCTAAGATTGTAGAAGACTTGCGAAACAACTCATGATCACTTATGTTGTGTTTCTCTTGCTCACTCTCTCTCTCTCTTTGGATTCATTGCACATGAGAAGAGGCCACTCAAACCTCCTAGGAAATAGCCGTAATAGGCTTGTCCACCCTTTAGTCGGATATGAAGGTGGGGGGGGGGGGGGGGTAAGGAGAACTTTTAGATTGGGCCTCTCCAAGTAAACCAGATAAAGTGAAACAGTGCAATCGAGCTACATACTTTCATTTTCAATTCACAATGTCAAAAAGTGACCCTATTTTTTAATCGTAGAAGACTTGCTAAACAACTCTCTCTCTCTCTCTCTCTCTCTCTCTTTCTCTCTCTCTCTCTCGATTCATTGCACATGAGCAGAGGTCAATTAAACCTCCTAGGAAATAGCTGTAATAGGCTCGTCCACCTTTTAGTCGGATGTGAAGGTTTGGGGGGGGGACTTTTAGACTGTGCCTCTCCAAGTAAACTAGAATAAAATAAAACAGTGCATTCGAGAGCTACATACTTTCACTTTCAATTCACAATGTCAAAAGTGACCTTATTTGAAATCGTAGAAGACTTGCTAACCAACATATGGTGTGTTTCTCTCTCTCTCTCTCTCTCTGGATTCATTGCACATGAGAAAGAGGCCAATTAAACCTCCTAGGAAATAGCCGTAATAGGCTCGGCTCGTCCCACCTTCGAGTCGGATGTGAAGGTGGGAACGTGTGATGGGCAGCCGGATGGAGCACGGGGTGGATGGAGGTGTGGGATCATCGCCCATCCCATGACCTGCGAGCGAGATCATAGGTTTAGTGTTGCAGAAGATTGAAGCAGAGAGGCCTGACACAACGGCCAAGATCATGCATTCTGTGTGCGCCTATTCAATAGGCGGTAAAGGCTCCTATCGTACAACACACACCACAACACATGATCCCGTGACCACTTCAGTAACTTCATTGGCAGGAACATAGAGCAGGCCAGGGCAGGCCAGGACGTCGTCGTAAATAAGTCAATAATACGACGTTGAGTTAAGTTAGCAGGCTTAGAGTGGCGTTAATAAGTTACGGTTTATGCATATGCTGGCTGGCCCTGTGGTAGTGTGAGGGGAGGGGAGGGGGCCTTCTTCAATACTAGCTTAGCTAGAACGAGTCATTTGGCAGTGCGCGGATGTGGCCGCATCAGGCAGGCAAGGAGGGCAGGCAGTCAGTGTGTGAGTCAGTGAGTCAGTGAGTGGAGGAGTCCCTGCTTTCATTATGGGATTGTCTGGGTCAAACCCCTTCAAGGAAGGCAGGCAGGGGAAAGTATATTTTGTCTGCTTACTTGGTAGTGGTACCAGTGTTACCGTTGGCTTCCAAGTTCCACGCCAAAGTGGCTGGGAGAGAGTGGACGTGAAAGAAAGGCCCAAGCGACACCTGGCCCGGCTGATGCCTTTAGCGATTCCATTACTTCACGAACTGCAGCGGCGATGTGGCAGTTGAATTGCTAGAATAAGAACTAGTCTTTTCCTTGCCTTACACGCACCCATGTTCTCATTGCAATAGTGAACTTGCAGATGTCGCAGATACACTCCCTTATGACTAGCTGACCTGTAATATTACATCCGTCATTTCGTAAAGAGCACCACTGCTACTGTGGATGAGTCTTAAATGGCGACCGTTTCTTTTCCATTTCCCAACTACACTATTTTGTCTAATTAAATTAGCCATTTGTAATTACGCATTGCTATAGCATTCTACTGAGAGTATCGGTTTTTTTATCCAAATAATTTGAGTAGTTAGTATGGCACGGAAGAATATCGATATAACTTAGTTGGTAAAGAAAAAAATAATGTCTGTGAGTAGTTATAGCAACATGTAATTGTGAATGATAACTTGCACTAATTCGACAAAATAGTGTATGGAACACTTGATCGCTACGAGGTGGTCAACAAATTCAAATTGAGGCCGTAGTTGTTTTCCTCGTACACTCTAAACTTTGTAATATCGCGCTCGTGGCAACCAAAGTGCACATGGTGTTAAGGAATTTTGTAGGGTTAACATGGATGCGTGATTGAAAGAAAATTAGTGTGACATGTGACATTATGGAATAACACAAAGTCAACATGTCAATGATTACAATGATGGTAGATTTGAAGATTATCCAATGATGTATGTCACTCATCCAAGACTTATATGCTCGAGGTGAAGTTAATGTGACATGAATTACATACTTGGTCAATCAGAATGGTTCAAACAAAAGCTTAAACCATGCACATGTTTGCAACTTGAAAAAGATTGTATCATAAACATGTAAGTCGACGTGATCAAACAAAAGTGGTTGTCCGAACAATAAAAACCAGGCTTGGCCTTCAAAGAATAAAAGGATCAATTTGCCTCAAAATAAATAAAAAACCCCGAGCTGCACAAGACAAGACTTTGTTACTTACGTATTCGCCCTCCCCGATGGTAGGAAGGTGAACAGAATTGGTGGTCCAAACAATTAAAACCAAACTTGGCCTTTAAAGGATAAAGATCAATTTGTCTAAAAACTAAAAACACCCCCTGAACTATACAATACTTCGTTACTTATGTTTTCGCCCTCCCCGATGGTAGGAAAGCAAACTGAAGTGGTTATCCGAACAGCAAAGACCAGGCTTGACCTTTAAAAATATGAAACCCCCCGAGCTATACAATACAATACAATACAATACTTCGTTGCCTTACGGTTTTTTGCCCGCCCTCCTTCCCTCCCCAATGGTAGATGTCACGAAACTTTACCCACAAATGACGGTGGCCGGTTCGGTCGTCCTCTCATCATATATATGGGCCAAGTGTACCACAAAACAAATCCACTACAAGGGGGATGCGGTCAGATTCCCCTACGGGTACTGGCCACTAGAGTCGACTCGAGGCCTAGTAATACCAGCCTTACACAAAGGGTTTTAGGGCCCTGCTAATAAAGAGATCTGTATTGAAACAAGGCAAGGACACCTCCGGCGGGTGTCCTGCGTGACGAGGGCGTCTCCGGCTGGTCTGTCCCCCCCGGCCCGGGTTCTGATAGGCTGGTGTGGTAATTGAGTGAACCGGGGGTCACGGGATGGCTGGCCGCCGGGCCGGGGGGGGGGGTCATAATAAGTACCACTATTTATTAGGGTTGATGAATGAGCTTGCTCAGGAGGCACGGCCTTTAATGGCCGGGGAGGAGGAGGAGGAGGAGTGGACGATCACCATCACCACAAAAGGTGGGTTTTGTTTGTACCCTTTGTCCTCCCTCCCTTGCTCTCTCTGTCTTTGCACGTGATCCATTTTGGAATTACGAGACCGTCTTTACTTATTTTTATTAGGGCCGGTTCACACAAGGTCCCAAGTCATTTGACGTCGATCCGTGCAATCTCGGCCGTTGAGATCCTAGTGGAAGTTGGGACTTACCACTTCACACGGGGTTCCAAGTCACTTGACGATGATCACCTTAATGGAAGTTTGGACTTACCACTTCATACGGGGTCCAAAGTCACTTGACGTCGATCCGTGCAATCTCGGTCGTTGAGACCTTAATGGAAGTTGGGACTTACCATTTCATACGGGGTCCCAAGTCACTTGACGTTAATCCGTGCAATTTCAGCCATTGAGACCGTAGTGGAAGTTGGAACTTACCACTTCACATGGGGTCTCAAGTCTTGAGTCCCAAGCATGACATGGATATTTACAAAGAAACATGTTTTGAAGGCGAGGCTTAGGACTTGGTGTTGAGAGTGGGGTTGAGCAAATAGCTAGAACCCAACTCTCAACACAAGTCCCGTGAATATTTTTGCATTAAAGGATCAAGATCCGACTTTAATGATGATTAACCATGTTTTAAGAGTTTCTCGAGGCTCAAAAGTTGGGACTTTGCCTCCATGTTGGGACTTGCTAACATGAGAGGGACTTGGGACTTGGGACCCCATGTGAACCAACCCTTACTATCATACAATGCTCCTTTGGGTACTTGTCATAATAACGTTTGTGGATCTCATGTAGTTGCTTCTCTTCTTCTTTTCTCTTTTAGTTTTGGAACAAAATTGACAAATCCAAGCCCTTCAAGGTGATATTTGTCCCATAACCGATTGTTCATCCAAGAGCAGATAGGTTATCATAAACCATCGAAAAGTCTCATCCATAGAGGCATGATGTCATCCATATTTCACAAACTATGTTCACGAGTAATCACTTATGATTGATAACCTGCTCGAGTGGGTTAAAGACAAGTTGTGGGAGCCATGAGTCATTCACTCTCTTCTTGTTGGTAATCTAGTCCATACCTTTAGCTTTCCATATGACCATCGTAGTACTCTTATGAGTAGTGAGTTCTTTCTCACACCATTGAGAGCCAAAGGCATCCAAGTTACTTTGCTAAGCAACTACATGGTGGTGGTGGGTGGGTGCTCTGTGGTACCCTTAAAATTCTCCTGTCAATCGGGTGTCAATCTTAAATACCAAATATCATGATGAATTTTTTGCACTTCCCCCATAACATTGTTTAGCTTAGTTTGTATGTTGGGCGGGGCTGGAAATAAATCATATTCTATTTGAAATTATATAAAGTTTATTCTCATAGCAAAGCATTGCATTGGCAAATTCAAGCTGAAAAACTCGGGTGAAGTTCTTATTGGAAGCCTCTATTTGAGTAGTGTTCGGTAAGGTGTGGATCTAAAAGGACACCAAAAAAATTGGATTACATGCTCAAAATCTGTTAATTATTTTAAGTTCCGTGATTGTAAGGGGGGGGGGCGGGCTATGTGATCATTTACATGAAGAGAGAATATTTTCATTTTGATAACAAAGAAGATATTCATACAAACTTAAAAAATCACAAGGAAAATAACTTCATCCTCAATTTGGATTTTCTAATTATTCCATATTAATCATGTGCTAAACATATTAGGGAAGTGGGTACAAAGCTAAATTTTTTTTTGGACTACTTACCAAAGTTTGGATGTTGGTTTGGGTTATTGTTGGCTTCTATGTAAGCTTATTCATTTGGAGATGAAGGGGCTTTAGTGAAGTCATGTATAACACGCATGGTCTTTGGCAGTAAAACTCATTAGAATTTGGGTTTGTTGATTTTCAAACAAACTATGAAAAACATAATATCCAAAAAGTTTTATCTATGTTTTTTTTAAATAAAAGATTACTTTGATATTTTTATAGCACTGACTACTTTAAAAGTAGAGTAGAACGCCTACTAGAGGTGCTAAAGTTCATAATATGTACACCAACCCCTTTACAAAAGTTAGCTACCCTATATTTTGTAATTTTCTCGGGGGTTCACTGGCGAAAATCGTAGAACAACGTGCGATAAAAAATAAGGTCCAATATATTCATTGTAGATAAATTTTGTAAAAAATGTGCATGTAAAATAGGGGATTTAAAAATAGTGAAACATGTTTACATGTAAAATACCATCACATATAATATTTTCAGGTTTTTTACATGTAAAATACCATTACCTTATAATATTTTCTGCAAGGTAAATAATCCCCCCAATAAATAGGTCCCGAACGCACGTGTATGCAAAATATAAGAGGGAGTGAACCCCCCGAGGTAATTTTTCATATAGGAAATATTTTAATTATTTAACATAAGACCCAAGTATTTGGCTAGTTTGCCCTAGGACACATGTATTGAAAGCATCTCTCTCTCTCTCTCTCTCTCTCTCTCTATGATGAAAAGAAATTTGACTCGCCAAAGTCTACTAACTTTTTACTACAAAAAGATGTGTGTTGGGCTCTTCTATGCAAGGACTATAAGACTTTCTTAAACTATAAATGTTTAGAACACTTCAAGTTGCATTCTCATACATCATGAGTAGTTAAAAACCCGTATGATCTAATATAGGAGTTGCCTATCCGTGCCTCCAACACAAAAGATTGATTTATTCCAATTGAATCCCATTAGAATAATTTGAGGTCTCTGATGACATTTCATAAGTCCAAGCATCTGAATATAAAATTTGCCAGATCTAGGATTGTTTACTACTTTTTCTGCTTCATACTGGATTAGTTTACTTAGACACTGCTAATACTTCGCATGTGGTTTTGGAAAAGGTGTGTATAGGTTTGTGGTTTGTAGAAGCCTAATTATCATACTACACGTTGCAACCCGTAAAAAAATGTTTAAAGAGAAGTGAGGTAACCTCACATCCAACCTCATAGACAAGGGTGGTCCACAACCCCACTTTTTAAGGCAAAAAAAGTCACATTGCAAAATTTAATACCAAACACATAACATTTCGTCTTTTGTATGGATGCCATTGCCATAATCATCTGCAAAGACATACAATTGAATGAAACCATCAAATTTTGAACAAATGAAAACATATAATATCATTTGTATGTGGCTTCATCACTCCAATGATTGTCGCCATTTCGGCTTTCTTGAAAATTTGAAACCAAAAAACATCGATTATGGACGACTTACCCAAAATAGACAACCTTTTTTCTGTATTTCTTTCTTTCGTTCATACTTATGAAAAGTCGGGATGCATTAATTTGCTATGGGTTGCTTTTTAGGTTATACCAATGGCATCATTTGATGTCGGGATGTTAGCTTTTTGTGTGCACCAATGAATGCAAATTCCTCACTCACAATTACTTACTTACAATTAATCCTCCCCCTATTGTTGGCAGTCAGTGACTAAATCTGGTTCTAAATACAAGTCATACGGAGGCTATGTACAACTATTTAAAGAGTTGTTTCCATTACGGGAAATTGTGGTTGTGGTTTACTTTTAAAGCTTCTATGTTCATGGGAAAGGCATAATCACGACCACATCCGGCCCCTACTTGATGTACCTATCGCATTCAATGTTCAAGATTGAAGCCCTCATATGAATTTCATTTTCAAGGGCTCTCAAATTTATGCTCTTCAGTTGAAAGGTTGGTTCAAATTCAAGATGTCAATCCATGAATATAGAAATGAAATACAAAACTCATATGAAACTTGTGCATGAATTATATGATACATGTTTCCAATACAATGTGAAGAATTAAGAATCGACCATCTAACTCTACTTCTTGTAGTGACAATGCCCTACGCTTGTTGATTCTTGTGGCAGGCATATTCTATTGAGGACTTCAAGTGACATCGTCATTTTCAATTTGGGGTTGCATTCTGAAGGGTTGTTTTGAGAGAGGTGTATTTTGAAGGGCCAAATTGCGTTTGAAGGGCATTAAAGACTTTCAATCTTGAACCTTGATCACATTACTTCATATGGCTAATTGCTAAGTCTATGGTTTAATAAAGTGGACAAAAGTTGATTTGAATCGTATTCACCAAATGAGGAGTGTGTAAGGTAGATGGGTCTTAAATGGTTAGTTTATTTTTCCTACTAGCCCACTTCTCTTGGGATGTGAACTTATGTTTCATCCAAGATGGTTAGCAAATCTGAATCGAGCTTGTAACCATTTTTCTTCTAATTTTTGGAGTTGATGTCAATATCTTATGTATTATCAAAGTGAATATTCTCACAATCATTAGATGGTCATATAGATGTCCCTAATTATGTTGATTATTGAACCTAGAACAATTATCAAATTTTGAGCATTTGCCCAATCTTTTTAAAGTACACGCCTTTTTGGTATCCATTTTGAGGCTAAACCTGACAACATACCACCCAAATATAGGTGTCTAATTAATATACGTAATCAAATTAGGCACATCTACCATATTGTAACGATGAACATTCAACAACAATTGCTTTAGGATTCATTGGATACTTCTATGGTTTACTTTTCTAGTATATGTCCAATCTATATTCATAGATTTCAACCCATCTAGTAGATGGGAACTACCTTGTTTATGATATTTAGTGTCATTTACTATTCATAGTGACACCGTGCTATAGTTTTTTTCCTATATACTAATAACAATCTTTTCAATCAAGTGAAGATCTATATATTCTACAATGCCTAAACAACTCAACTAACCTTTGTTTGCAAGAGATATCATCTATACTAAAAAACTATAGCATTACACAATATCAAATACTTAGTGAGTGGGGTCCAAGATGACCCTTAACTACCGGATAATAGTGGAGAGGCACCCAAAACCAAACGGAATGGTTGGCAATTCGATTCCCAGCCGAGAAATCTTTTCTCTACTTGATGGAAATACTAGCAAGTTGGCCACACGCCTCATGTGTTCCAACACAAAACAAAACAAAACAAATACATTGTGAGTGAACCATCATTCAATCTATTAGAACAAGGTTTACAACGTGTAGTTGAAGTGGCATTGTTGATCCGCCCCGATTTTGTATAAACTGCCAAGAGTTTTCAGGTATTTACGTCAACCTCTGAAGTGTTAATTTGCGTGTGGGGCTTTTAACCGAGAGGTGGTTACTTTGACCCTAACACTATCTAGCCCAATGGTGATAAATAAGAGAGGCCGCTCCCCAATGTCATATAGTGGCCACACCGGGGGGTCCTGCTAGCCCGGCCGGTGTGGGGGCCCCTCGCAGCTGGGGCCGCCCATCCAAGGTTTTTTGGGACGCTATTCCATCTGCCCTGGATGGGCGGCCCCAATTGTGAGGGGCCCCGCATCGGCCGGGCTGGTTGGGCTCCCTAGTGTGGCTAGGCTATCAGGGTCTTTTTGTCTCGTACACCTTCCCTCGACTACCACCTTCGCCCCAGCCCATCGTCTCCCAACCTACACACCTAGGATGCCACATCCGTTGTTACAATTGAGCTAGTCTGTGTCAATTGGCATGAGGTCCCACATGGTTACGGGACGCGGAAGTATGGACCCCCACATGCGACGTGTAACCCACCCATGCACCCCCTCATGGCCTCATGGTCTCATGCCATCATACCTCCCCCATCCCCCATCATGGCCCATCTTTCATTAGTCCATTAACCCATCAACCATCACCTATCATGTTACCCCATGTTGTCATGCTAACATAGTGCTAATTCTAGCATTTCTACGAATTGCTTCATTGATTTACACATCTCCTCACTCGCTGCAACCTAATTATGCAACATGGAGCAAATATATGGTCTTATTCATTGTGCTCATTGTGGATGCAAGGATCATCAATCTTAGAAGGACGATGAGTGAGGATTCTCTTAGTTGGAGTGGGCGACCTAAGTCTTGAGTGAGGTTACAACCATGGTTGTTTGGGCTCTGTTTTGTAACTTTCATTTTGTGTAAAGCAATCCATGCATGATTGTCATTTTTTGCATTGTAACTACTAATGAGCATATCCAAAGATATAAAATTTTGTAACATGCATTCTATTACCATTCGTGTATGTCCCATAATGTTTTCATCCAGTTTTTCCATTACGCTTCCCATGCTCTTCTCCCTCATGCCCTCATGTCCATTGCAATGTGGTTAAGCATTCTCCGGAGCCTCATATCATTGGTGTTGCATCTAATGCTTTTTGGACTTACTTAGTGTTAATTTTTGTGCCATCTTAATGTTATAGCAGGGTTTTGTGTTTTAATCCAATGGCTAACCTACCTACCTTTTTTCCATGGCTATGATGGTTAACAATTGCATCTCTATGTCCCCCATGAATGCCTTCCCTTCATGCACATGGTACCATTGTTTACAATTGACATTCACTCACCCACAAACGAATGAAGCATACATGCGTTGTTGGTGAGGACTATGAGGTCATGTACTACATGTATCGAGACTTGGCAAGCTAGGTGAGGCAACATGTGCGAAGGCACCTATACATTGAGTTGAAGCTACAAGCGATGAAGAGCCGCACCTGGCAATAACACCAAATCGAGAGATGATTGGCAATGCATGTATTGTTTAGGGACATTTCCAAGCACACTCTACCTCACAAACCACATAGTGGGAGGGTGCCCTTGCGGATTACTTCATCCCAACCAGCTTTGCATGGAGTTGCTCAATTACCCTAATTTACAAATGCAAAGGATGGGAAGGACCTCGAGATGGCATTGTAGAGGGGTGACACAGTTGGATCGGTCATTCAATGTTGATGTGTGGTTAAGGCTAAATTTGGAGCTTAGGGATGTAAAAAATTATACCCATGGGAACACATGTGCAGAAATAGTGTTTCATGCTTCCTGCCATTGCACCTTTGAGGTCGTGTTCACTTGACCATGTTGAGGGAGTTGCTTGGCCGAAGATGGCAACTCCTAATTTACTCCCTATCGTTGTTGACTTGTTGGGGGGTTGCTATCTTTTATGCTAACATGTCCAATATTTATGTTACAACCCCCATGGATGTAAGAACTCATCCTATTCCATAGAATATTCATTTAGGGTTTTTATCCTTGATTGTAACATGATTGGTCTTTATCTTGCATAGTCCATTTATGTGGGACCTCATCCTCTTGCATGCAATCTTCGCTTAGGGTTGCTATCGTTACTTGTAACATGACCAATACAATAAATACTCTTATTTCTAGAAATTTTGTGACCACTATTATTCTGTTACAAAAGATCATTGGTGTAGTCTATGCTACAATGCAAACACAAATATTGTGAAGCTTAAGGCATTTTCCTCCCATGTTGAAAAAATAACTAGAGGTTACCCCGGTCAAAAGAAATATTGTCATCACGATGATCACTAGGATGAAGGACCCTAGGTTACTCAGCATCGTGATCCACTCTTTGTTGGTGTATGTCAACCACATGTTCTCACATAGAGATCATGAACAAGAGGGCACAATGGGTGCATGTTAGAGATGCCAAGGTTCAAGCCATGATCCAACATGCTCTCAAAGACTACGATTGCCAACAATACCCTAAGATACTAGAGCACAAATGGGGTTGGCACTCAATTTATCCCGCTTTCATTTGCAATCCTCCGTGCATCACTCATAACTCATTCCCAACTTCCTTCTAGAACACAAAGAACGAGAAGCATTGTCCCTACACTTATACCTTATGTAGCATGCTCTTATTTCAAGTTGTGCACCCAAACTATGATTAGTGTTGTTCATGTAGTGCCTTTTCAAGATCAAATGCAAGATGTATCCTTGCATCTTCCATTCATTCTAGGGCTACACCAACGCTAACATGGAAGAGCATTTGGTGGAGGTGTGAGAGTGTGGTCATTGGAGAGGGGTCCAATGCATGGCACATTGCAAAAAAAAATCCGAAGAAGGTAGATATATCTTCTAGGGTGTTGCTAGGCATGTTGTTGTTCATGACAATTGGATGTTGCAAGGAAACAACCTGGACCGAGTTGACGTAGGCAACCACTTTTTGGTTCGACGACCTTCACACATGGTGCCGTTCCACCCAAATATGTGCAATAATTGATATGGTCCATCACGACAATTTCTTTTCATGAATGTGTGTGAAGTCATGGATGAGAAGCACCATCACAACAACTGCGTTGGAGTGTATAGATATTGTGTATTGGCTAGCATATAGAGAGGACTTAGATACTGGATACATTCTTTTCCATCCTCGTAAGTTTTTTGCAATTTTATTTAGAGTTGTGTTATTCTTGTCAATACACATGTTCGCATTTGCCTCTTTGCTCTTCACTCCACAAAACTAACTATGCATTATTGTATGCCCTCCTTAGATGGTCACATCCAACCCAACCATGACCTTTTTTTGGTCACATGTATGACATGAACACCATCTCCCACACAATTGCATGCCTAAGGGGTGCATTGTACTAAACACGTACAACTATACATGAGTGCACAAAAAGGGTATTAATTTGAACTTTTCCATACTACGTATACACATGCTACACAAATTATAACTTGCAAGTACATACATGTATGGAGGACCTTTAAAAACTAAAGAACATTTGTACTTTCATGGTAGTGCCACTAGACTTTATAGCATAGATTTCTTTATATTGGTTATGTTGGTATATAAAAAAGAAACCACCAACAAGTGGACATACAATCACACTAATCAATTGATGGTAAGACTTTAAAAAAATTACATTAACTTTTATGATATATATATATATATATATATATATATATATAAATAGACTTAGATGCTTATGAGTTACATGAAAAGTCTTCAACGACTATTTTAATGAATGTGGGACTGATGCTAAGTTACACACACACTGTTAGTTACAAATACAATGTGGGCTACAAGTATAGTTTATGTTACAAACACAATGTGTGTGATATGTTGAAAGATTTTATATGTTATGACATACTTTGCATGAGAAGTAGCTAGGGCTTCCTGCAAATAAGGTGACGGACGTTCTATATTGGGCAAGCCAACAAAGGAGAGGGCTAAGGTGCACCGCTCTAGCCGGTAGCATCAAATAATGATGTATATGTGGGGAAAGGACTTGTCAATGGGGTGGAGGTTTTGGACAACAACAACATCTGGGCGATTTGGGGAAAGCATTATGCAAACAAACATAGGAGAATAACGAATGGATGGAGGTCACATCCTCCAAGAAGCCATTTTGAGTAGTTAGGTAGAGATAGGGAATATCATAGACTACTATGATGTTAATATGGTTTTGGTACAAAAATACTAGAAACATCATCCACTAGACATTCTGTCTTTGAAAATATATGCGTCGAATGGTCCAATGAAAAATGCTCACATGAATGTACATTGATCCAATCAATCATGGCATACAAATGTAAATAAAAGGTAGATAAACAGTGGAAATAATGCTTGTATACACATGGATGTCCAATTAAAAATAGTGCATGTGTGAGATGTTGGAGTGTAACAATGAGAAATGTTTGTGTATGAAGCTACAAGATATAGAGATTGGTATTGCAAGCTTGTTGCAAGGCTGATTGCCAAAATGATTCAACCTTCATGCATAAATCCTTATATACACCACAAGGTGTTCTACTTGGAATGTTGCAATAAAGAGGACGACAACACATACTCAAATGCATCAAAGTCAAAATGTGCTAATGGTGATACATCAGAGGGAGAGCTTTAAGGACTGCCATTTCAAACTTACACAATGTGTATACTTCCAATGACATAGAAACACAAAGGGGATGGCAACAATACTATTGTGGAAGAGGGTCAACCACCGGAGTCGGTGCTACTAGGTCCTAAACGACATTGGCATGTGCTCTCCACAAGCGTTGGGGGCCTGAGTGAGTGACAACAAAACATGCGCATGATGGGGAGATACAACAATTGTTAACATGTTTACTTTTGCACATTATGAATGTGAAGATCAACTCTGAAACATTTAGGGATGTAGGTGGCATCAAAAATTCATTCTTCAAGTCCTGACATCCCCAAGTACTTTGGGTTGACAACAATACCACTCTCCAAATTGCTATGCTTACCTGCTGTACGTTCACTGCCGCCATGGAAGTCTTCAGTTGTTGTAATTAAAAAATTCATGCAGTTGAGGCCATGTTGTGCTTGGAGGTGCTCGCATTGATGCCTTTGAAAGTACGTATTTATAATCCACCTCCAACATTTTAGTCTCATCGATCCATTGCTTCCAAGTATTGTTCAGAGTGCGAAGAGCAATTGTTGTTGATGTACTACAATCTATAGGTGGCCAAATCTTATTTACCCTTAAATCAATTGAAATAAGAAACAACAAAGAAGATGCCATGCAAGAAAACATGAACATGAGAGGAGGAAAAAAGAAGATGACAAAATATAAACACTAAGAGTGGAGGAGTAATGGGGGAGTAATGCAAAAGAACATAGGAGATGTGTTCCTTATAGTGTAAGGGCAAAGAGGTAACGGGTTGCGGATGTTATGAACCTTTCAGCAATACGTGGGTAGATGTAACAAAACATGGTCCCAACAATCATGCATGTTATAGTAAAGGAAGTGAAGTTATAGAGCAATGGAGGATAAGGTGAGGGCATGAGTCTTGCATGTAGGTTACAATGTATGTAAAGATTAGAATGGCACCATTCAATCGTGGTCAAGGAAATCTCTCTTGCGCTTAAGACCATGCCTAGGCCATCTCGGATAGGGGTATAATGTGGCTCACTTTGGGAAGGTTGAGCACACCATGACGCATTTGAGCATGCAATATTTTATGTTCCCCATGGAGTACATGCATGTCGACCATTAGCCATGTCGGGAACTAGCCTATTTAAAACCACCATGATGTACTCTCATTTCCATTAGCCTTTTGGCTTCCCAGACTTTAAGATTCATTTCATTTCATTAGGTGCTTCAAGAGAAAATTGTCACAATGTGCACAAGTTCACAAGCTCGATAGGTTAATGACCCATGACTCGTAGGCTTGTAGTGTCTACATGTGTTGAAATGCAAAAGTGTCCATAGTAGGTGCACTAACCTCATTTATTATGCCTTGTACCTAAAATGTCAAGAACTGATCATCAATACCTTAGTCCCATGTTTGACAATAATTCTCAATCTTTGCGGTTCAAAGTTTATGGTTGATGGAGCCATACACACCTATTTACTGAGAGCATTGGTTACCTTGACCGAGTTAGTTTCCTTTTGGACCATGCACGGGAAGTTAAAGCTATGTTATCATGTAGCCATGGGATTCTTCTCTCTCACACACTTTAAAGCATTTCAAGTTACCTAAAGAGCATGTTCAAAGGCATGGTGCAATGGTGCAATGGTGCCCGCAAGCCAACTTTGACTCAAATTTTCATGTGGATTCAATTTTAAAGTTCTCATCGCAAATGCCTTCCAGACAAAATTTCCACCAAAAACAGTGAGGCAGTTGATCAAATGTGAGGACGAATGAAGTGATTGTTGCTTTTTTTTTGTGTGATTTCTAAACCTTACTGCAAGGATCCCGTGCTATTATAACAACTGCTCCCAACTAGTAGATGCTTATATAACTATTAAGATAGGCATTTTTGAGACCAACCCATAGGTAACCTAAGACCAACACATGGGTAACCTAAAACCAACACATAGATAACCTAAAACCAACACAATGTGACGAGATATAACTCCAAAGTTGCCACCAACATGATTTTATGGTGTTGCTTCATCGTTGAGTTAGTTGGGTGGACCGCAATGGTAGGGTGCACTTGAAATCAAGTGTTAGGAAGTCACCCATCTGAGCACTATTTTGGCCTTAGGTGGTTTGACATAGAGTTCGCATGAAGCCCGTGTTATGGCCTTGGGTTTAAGCCCACCCAACATTATGTACCACTATCACATGGTTGAAGCCTCAAAATGCATAACTATGGTATGTAGTATTAGTTTTAGGCTCACTGTTAGTTTGGGATATATGCACCTTAAGTATATTTGCTTCATGCACATGAAAACCATAAAAGTGTACACACACGCGCGCGCACTAAGATATGATCATCTTCATAGAAGCACAATCTATATGACCCAAGATACGACTAGGTGTATATGATGCCCAATGCTACATGGCTTAGGGACTAGGATTCATGGCAACCATGTAGGGTGTCTAATTTAACTTATCCCTATTGAGTTAGCAATTCTAGTTGTTACTGCATTACTTGTTGAATCTTGTATGAACTATTATTCAAAGTCACATTGTGGCATAACATTTCATCCTAGATTTGTATTTCATGTATATATATATATATATATGGTCCACATTATTCATTATTTATTCACATAAATTATTTTGCAATCATTGGATGACAACTAGAGAAAGTGGACAAATGTAATTTTTGTTTTTAATAATGTACTAGTGTACACAAAAAGTTGTACTATGTGTCCAAGGTTATGATAATTGCACTCCATGCATAATGTTAACGTCTATCAACTACAACAAGGAAGTTTTCTTGCATGTTATTATTATTATTATTATTATTATTATTATTTTCATTCACACTTGTAGTTTGCAAATCATTGTGGTTGTGATTGATTACAGGGTTGGTCTTCAAGTCATAGTCTATCATTGTTTAGGCTTTGGACTCTACCATAAAATCAAAATGATAAATATGCATGTTGGCATGATACCATAGTGTCGAAGTGATTGTGTGCCATATCAAGATGAACAACCATGCTCACAATTATTGATTTTATAAAGTATTGCAATACAATATATCAACTTGAGGGCAATTTTGGTTAGGATTTAATAATCCTTTTCCATGAAAAATAAGAAAACCACAAATGCCCGTAGCAGAAAGAACCCTTGGCCATGTTGGTTATGATAACCCCAACTTGTTACCTTTACCTTATGTAGGAACCCCCACGTAATTCTCTTTGTACAAACAAGTCATCAACAATATGCAATGACCACCACAAAATGCAATGGTGTTCAGTACATAGCCTCCCTTTCACTTTTGGTACACATCTAATTATACATCTAGACCACGTTAATTAGAACATTATTTAGAACTTGTCATGTAGATAGTGGCACCGACCTCTCAAAGGACCACCAACTTGTCACAGTGAACATGCAATGATGAATTTGAAAAAACCAATTGAACGGAGGTTGAATACAGTCATGCAATTGATGACCACAATCTTATTATATTATGTTGAGCTTTGATTGGGAATATAAAATGTGGTTTCCGACACTGGGTGGAGTGTTCTCTTGCTTTGAAAACATGGAAGGTTCAAGAAAAAAATGGGTCCTTGATAGGTGTCGTCACTTCATTTTCACATACTTTTGACTTTGTCCTAATGTACAGACGCTTTTAGTTCAATTCTAGGATATTGGCCAACAGTGTCGCATGATTTTGAAGTGTCCCGTGAACAATCCTAACTTTACAAAGATTCCGTCCATATGGTGAGATCTACCCTTGGAGATATGAATTTTCTTTAATAAGCTATGGAATTGGGATGGCATCTATTGAGATGATTTTGGGGAGATTTCGCTCGGAGCTAAGAGGAGTAAGCGAACTAGCTAGGCCCACTAGCTTAGGTAGCTTAGGTAGCATCTTTTGTTGGTTCCGACAATTCGGTTGGGTGAATGCGGACATGGGGCCATGCAGATGGACGGACAAAGAAAGAAAGAAAGAAAGAGGAAGGCGCAGACTCATGAGATAAATGGGAAGTAAAAATAAGGTAGAAAAGAAGGACGGAAAGGGAGGGTAAAGGCAGGTAAGGACAGGCCTAGACTCCAGTCCCACTGACCTGCCACAACTCCACCAGGGCTCTCGTCTGTCCTTGTTCTTCCTGCTTAAGCTTACCTGCCTGCCTGCCCGCCTGGGACTCAACTCCAGCAATTGCAAGGAGACTCCTCACACAAGGGAAGACAGAAAGAAAGACTCTTGTATGATCAGGACAAGAGGAGAAGCAGAGGGATAACTTCAAACATCTGCAGTCATGCTAACCCCGCCTGCACACACCGAGAGAGACAGATAGACAGACGGACGGACAGACAGACAGACAGAGAGGTGAGAGAGAGATTTGAGAGAGAGGATTGAATTCCAGGTTTGTGAGTTGGTATGATATGATACCATCCAAAGGTCACGGTAGTTACAGTTATAGCAGGAGGATAATGTTGCAATGTCGGAGGGGGCAGTGAGGTCACTCCTCGAGTCCATATCATTATCATTATCATCACCATCACCATTATCATTATTATTGTTACTATTGTTACCTGCTTCTGCATTTCCCTTGCTCCTCACCTACCTGCTGCTGCTCCTGCTCCTTGCTGCTCCTTGTGAAGCTGGCCTTTTGATGATGACGGTGTTGGCAAGTTGAAGGAGTTGAAGAAAGTGGAGTGATTGGGTTAGGTGACTTACTGGGAAGTTGGAACCAACTTGGACTCATGTCCCATGCTGCCTTGGAGTTCTTGAACCTCACCCTGGGTTCCCCAAGAATTCCTGTCTCGTAGGGAATTGCTCTCCGCACGACTATAATCTTGGAACCTATCTTATATCTCCATACTTCCTACTTCCTCCTCCTGCAATTCTTCGAATTGATCCACAGCTGCTCACAGCAAGAAACTGTTGCGGAAGTGAACTTGGGTCGATTTAATTCCTCCGAACACAGTCCTGGCATTTGATCACCTCCAATTGGGAACTCAGAGCAGCCTCGGGTTGGTTCTTTAGCAAGATTTGGATTGTCTTTCCACACTTCAGTTTCAGAAACCACCAACTTTGGGTTTCGCTCTTCTTTCTTTCCTTCTTTCCTTCTTTCCCGATAGGTATTCAGACCGTTGAAAGAAAACTTCGGTGGCTGGATCTTCATTTCCAAGGCACAAGTAGCGTCCTGAAGTTCCATTTCAGATTGGGGGAAAATGGCGGTACAGGCCCAGTATCCATCGAATGTCATCTTGCCAGATTACCGCAACATCAGGTACTTAGAGTCTCCTGACTCAATCCGCAACAAAGAATAATCACCAACTTACATCCACACTCCAAAAATAGGGGTGGGATAATTATCATCACAGCATGCATCGTGCGTCGAGAAATTGGATTTGAGTTTGAACGAGGATTGGAGGGATTGATTGTTTAGAAATTGAGAGCACACGAGAAGATTTATGATCAAACAATCAAGTAATCATCGCAAATGGATGGATGGATGGGGAGAGACAGTCTATTAACTGGGAATGGAATTGTGTGTGAATCATCACAGGGCGAGGCAGATGTTTGGTGCAGGAAGCCACAGCCGTAGTTTTATGCATCCCGTGACATTCAATCAATCTTCTCTCTTGGACGACTTTCAAATCCAACCTGATCTTGTCACCGTCGTGCCTGGAGCGGCGCATCCGCAGCTGCGCATGAACTTCAACCAATGTGAGTTTCTTTTTCTTTTTCTTTCAACCATTGTTGAGATAAGTTACCCTTTGAATCGGCATCTCGCACCTCCGGAGGGTTATCCTTGGTTAAAACCCATAATTGACTTATGTGGAGACAATTCAGAGGTCGATTCCTTTCCAAATATCCAGAGGCTTGAATTCTCGGTGGAATTCGGCTCCGCCATGAAGCAGGTTAGGTGTAGGTCGCTGGATTGGGGAGCAGCAGTTCTTTTGAGATTTGCTGTGCGACCAGAATTGGGTTTGAGTTTCCTCAAATCGATTAGCAACGATATTCTTCAGCATTCACAATCTTGCTTCAACTGCTAGTAGTGAGCTTTCAGGTTTTTCCAGTTAAGATAGTTTGAGCAACGAATAACACCAAGCGTCAACTTCGTCCTTCGGAAAGAGCGCCGTCATTGATGCGTAATGCTGCCATTTCTGGAGGCTTGACATTGTTTCAAACCTTCAACTTTGTGGAGAATTGAGTATGGAAAAGCAAACTGGCCCTGCCGTTACTACCGAAAACCAACGGAAAGACATTTTTTCACAACTGTCAATAATGTCAGTTGGAGTTCATCCTTGACCTCAAAGAGTTCGTCCATTATCATTTAGTTTCCCATCGGTGTTTTGCATACCAAAATGGAAAACTTCTTTCCACTCGCAAGTGCATGCTTGGAGGTAGTGTTTGAAATTACATGAAGAGCCAACCTCATTTCAGCACCTCTAGGCATGCCAAAATGAGTTTGACCCTCAATGAATTACTGCCGATGTAGATACTCTTTGTTGAGTTGAAGGATCAAGCCGGCGCTTATAATTTGGAAATCTCAAAAATTCCAGAGACATTCTAGAGTGCAAGGTCTTTTGTGTTATAAACTGTTGCACAGATCAGCTAATTTGTTGATGTGATTGTTTTGGGTCCCTGCAGTGAATGGTGTAACAAGCCATAGAGAACAATCACCAGCAATTCAGATGAGTAACACACTTATCAATAAAGCTGCAGAGAGTGAGCTTGCATGTAATCTGTTAACCTCTCGCAAACGAGCCCGGGAAGATGAGGAGCTGATCCTTGTAAATTCAAGGCAGCAACATCAACAACAGCAGCAACTTCAACAACAGCAGCAACTTCAACAACAGCAGCAACTTCAACAGCAACAGCAACTTCAACAACAGCAACAGCAACAGCAACAGCAACAATTGCTGAACATAGAGTACCAGCAAACTCATCATGGGTCAGGCACAGTTTTAATTTCTCAAGGAACTGGAGTGTCCACATGCCTAAACCTTGCCTTTGAGGAGGACGACCGTCTCAACTCTACCTCTTCTGCTTCCACCAGCTGCAGGGACGTGTCTCCTTCTCTGTTGGCAGCCATGGGTGAAGATTTGAGCAGGCAACTACAGCAGCAGCGAGAGGAGGTGGAGCAGTTTTTCAAACTTCAGGTCCAAAATCTGCTCCTTCACAGTCTTATTACTATTAATTAGAGTTAAGTTGCATGGCTGTTGGTGCTAAGAAAGTTTGGGTTCGTTGAGTTTGGGATCCTACCGGCTCAGTTCGTCCGGGGTATATTAACCCTTAGGTCATGAATGACATAAAAGGTTTATGAACTCGGACACTGGTCAAATGGTTTGCCACCATTTGGCTATTGCCGCCGAGTGTGTTTGATTTGTTCCCTATTTCATTCCGGTTTCGGATTGGTAAGTTCTGTTTGCATGCTTTGTATTGAGTATGTATCCTAAACCCTAAACTCTCTCTCTCGCGATTCTTATCTTTGAGTTGTTCTTTACAAAGGGTATATCGTAGCACTACTGGTGTGGTATGGGCTTATTTATTATAACTTGCAAGTGATCTGTAGCGGAGGTGATTAGATTTGATGTCAAATTGCTGATGAAGAATTTCGTAACTTTCAGGGAGAACAAGTGCGGCAACAGCTAGAAGAGAAACGACAACGGCACTCGCTCGAGCTACTTGGAGCAATTGAGGAAGGCCTGTCGCGCCGGCTCCGGGAGAAGGATGTGGAGATTGACAAGATGAGGCTCCGCAACCAGGAACTCGCAAAGCACGCGGAGCAGCTGACAGTGGAGGCTCACCACTGGCAGGCGAAGGTGAAGAGCAGCGAGGCCCTAGTATCCACGTTGCGGGCGAACTTGCAGCAGGCGCAAGCGGCCAGCCGAGAGCAAAGCAAGGAGGGTTGCGGGGACAGCGAAGCGGACGACGCCGCGTCCTCCCATCACGGGGACGTCGATGACATTCACGCCCGGACGTTCAAGGAAAATCGTGAGCTCCGTGAGCAACGCACTTGTAGATCGTGCTGGACCAACGACGTCTCGATCCTACTGTTACCCTGCCGGCATCTATGTCTCTGCAAGGAGTGCGAGGCCCGTTTGGATGCTTGCCCTCTTTGCCATTGCCTCAAAAACGCCAGCGTCCAAGTCTACATGTCTTGACCTAATTACAAGTTCATCACCAATCCGGTCTGAACCCAGGTGTCGATCCAATTGTTCCCGGCCGGAATCTATGTTTTTGCAAGGAGGGCGAGGCGCGTCTGGAAGCATGCCCCCTTGGCCATTGCTTAAAAAATGCCACCGTGCGAGCCTACATGTCTTGACCTAATTACGACTCCATCACCGGTCCGCTGCGATTCGATGTGTCGATCCAATTGTTCCCCTGCCGGTATCTAAATTTGGAAGCATGCCCGCTCTGTCATTGCCTCAAGAATGCCATCGTGCGAGTCTACATGTCATGACCTGACGATTTCATCACTGGCCCGGTCTAAATCCGATCCGAGGTGGTCATAGTTAAATGCCAGGACCCTCATTTTCTCTCTCATCAGCCCTGCACATTTCTCTATGACCATTTCCCCCCCCCCCCCTCTCTCTCTCTCCCTCTCTCTCCCTCTCTCAATGTACATGCTCCACTTTTATTCATCATAGAAATAGGATCTTGTATACTCCTCACCATGGCTGGGCTTTCAGTGCCCTCCAATTACATGTTCAATTTTCAATCGCAGCATCATCACACCTCTTTCATGTTGCAATCCTCTCTCACCTTGTTGTTGCTCATGGAGTGGAATCATGGAGATCATTTGATATATATATATATATGTCATGACATGTCATGACACTTTCATTACCGATCCGAGGTGTTCATAGCTAAATGTGAAGAACCAGTGTTGATATCATAATTCCCTTTGACCATGTTTTCTTCTCCAGATACACGCTACACTTGTCATGTAGAAATGGGATCTTGTAGGGGTAGATAATTGGATACTTCTCACCATGGTTGGGCTTTCAATGGCCTCCATGTTCAATTTTCACTCTAGTATCAAACTTCTTCCGAGTTGCAATCCTCACCTTGTTTGTGGACTGGAATCCCGGAGCGTTCATCACCAATTCAAGGTGGTCATAGCTAGATGTCAGGGCTGGCATTGCTTTCATTGTTGTCTCTCATCAATTGTTGCATATCTCTCTATGACCATGTTCCCTTTCTCCATGTACATGCTCCACTATTCATTGTATACTATGATTCTGTGTACTTTGATTAGCAAAATAGTTAGGCTTTCAATGACATCGAGTTACATGTGACCGTGTTTTCAAGTTGCAGTCTTTTCACCTCATTGCGCATGGAGTGCAATCTTGAAGCTTGTGTGAGATAAATACATGCTCGATGCATATCATCTCATTCGTGGCCAAAAGGAGAATCACTCGAGATTCATCTGAATATTCATTACATGACACCTGAACATGTGATGATTGTGGCAAGTTCATGTAGTGAGTTGCTAGGGAAAGTTACACCTTTAGTCGAATTCTACTTGAATCTCAAATACTTTATATAACATACCTGATGCATTGGCCGGGGGACAATCGGCCCTAAAGAATAATGAAATAGAAAAGAATATCTTGTCCTCAAAGTTCAAAAAACCACATTGAGACCAGTGCCGCACTCGAGTTGTTGCACTTTCTTCATACTTTTGTGTTTCATGTCTTAATGTACAAAATGGGGGGGGGGGGGTGACAACCTTGACTGATGGAGTACTGTACTTCGAAGTGGATTGAAAGACATAACTTATAATCTAAATAACCCACAACCTACACGACTCCGGAATGATATTGTCATGCATGACATTAATAATGGCATGTTGGCGGTCAAATAAAGATTGGATTGCTTCACATCGGAAGGCTCATGTTTGCAATGCAGTAGGTAGTCTAGTACAAGTAAACTTATTTGTTGTGGGTTGAATCTCATCGCACTTGAATGACAATATATAATTAAACCGTCTCCTTTCAGTCAATTACGTGCTTGTTTGTTTGTTGGTCTGAAAGTGACGTGCTAATAATAGGCAAACTGCCCTAGCACATACTTACTATGTGTTCAAACGTGAAGCTTAAGCTTACTACAGTAACCTACTCAATTCTTTTGAAGCTACAAATTATCAATGGGACATCATGCAAAAACTACTCATATATGGGTAGTTAGCTGGTTGTTTTTGGTGGTTTGGGGTTGTCCTTTGTGGGTGGGTGGGTCACTTGTGTCTTGGCTCTATTACGTGGCGATGTGTCAAGCTTGAGATCCTCCCCTCCTTTCTAAGTGCCCTTGTCTTCCGGTTTCTCGATTCACTCTCGGCACTGGTTTATTGACCATTTGTCTATTTTGCTTTGATTTTTCCAAAACCAAAGAAACAATGTGTCAGTGTATGAAAGCCAAGTACGATAACATGCAATTACTTTCACCACAATGGCTAGAAGTTATGCAAGTGTCTAAATCTTCACGTCTGTTTGATTTTTATTTCAATTTATTGTTTTTGCTTTGGGGTCTCAACCAGATGTTGCTCCTGTTCTCATCATTATCATTATCAGTTGGTGGGGAGCGGGCTATTGGAGAGGGCTCCCTATTCCAACAACTGTAAAAACATTTACCTGACATTGTCATGTGTCATTCCTCTATAGATTGAGATCCAGTGGAATCCCACATGGAAACTATAGTCTGGCAATATATTTTATTCTAAATAGAATATACAGAGCGTCCTCTTTGGTACTCGTAAATTTCATCAGATGAATTCCTTGTAGGAACTTACCTCACCCAATCATTTCCTCAATAAGTTTAAGTATTGTAACTGCCTGGAACCACTCGAGTTGCATATATGTTAACTTGTTAAGTCTTCTGCACACTGATCAATGTGACCTACTTAGCCTTTGTGTGGTTTCAATTTCAGTCCACATGATTGATTTGTGAGACGGATTGATGGCTTGGCAGCCGAAATTCTGGTGTTACATAACTAACTTAGACACAAGCTTAATTAATGGCAGTTTATCTGATCCATCTGTAGGGATTGTGTGAGCTTTGATTGCTTCGTCAAGTTGATTATTTACTGCCCAACGTAATCATCAGGCATCGGAGTTAATTTACCTACAAAATTAAGGTTGTCCTTGGCCCCATAGCGTTGTCGGGTTTCCCAGTTTCTGCATTGGCCCTTGTGGTGCTTTGGAGGTGCTCATCATCAGTGGTGGTAGGAGAGATATCTATAGCTCGCATGAAAAGGGGGCCGAAAGTTGTCATCATCAAGCAACGAGTCACATGATGTGTATCAATCTTTTAAGATATGTGGGGCTTATGCGGTCACCCTTCTTAATTTGGACACCTACAAATTGAGTGGTATATGGGCGGCACATGGAGTGGAGTCATGATCACATAGGCCCTCCCGGTCAAGCTCACTATTCAACCTAGAATGGTTATGTTTATGTTACGGATCCCTAGTCCAATCTCATCATAACATTTTGTCTTTTTGGTGTCCACTATCAACAAGAAGCCTTGTCAAATACCACTCCAACGTAAGTGTCGAATTAAGAAGAGTGGTCACATAAGGTCCACATGTGACTTTATATGTAACTCACGGGCACTTTGTGAAGATTCGGAGCTATGATCATGAAAGATAAGTTTGAGTGGATATTGGATCATATAAGGTGAATGTACCTATCATGAACCATGACTTATTCTGGATTCTAATGTGCATGTACACATCGGAAAGAAAACCATTACATAAGTAATATATGACATGACTTTCACTTCAAGTTTATGAAAATAATTTATCATCTTGACCTCAAAAACTGCAAGCTCAACATTCATGTTCCTCATTTGGATTTGCTAATGTGCTCATGCAATAAATTTATCTGTAAATGGTACCGGTGATTCACCGTGGGTCTAACATATCTTTTCTAGTGAGCTAGCTAGAAAAAGGCGGCACTTTGAACCCTAAATTTAAACAAAGTTTCCCTGGGACCTTGGATTGTCTCTAAGGTACCCATTCCCATTTATTCAATGCATGATCCTGGTATGCTTACTCGTTGGGTTTGCAAGCACAGACTGGGCATCAGATTGGGCATCAGATTGGGCATCAATAGAACTCATGGTCAAGCACATGGGAAAACCTTGAGTCAACTAGGGTCCAACCCCGGTCTCGTTCATTTACTTACAACACAAACATACAAGTCTTGGGTTAATGACCCAACTATGTTTCAAGTAAATTTAGACTCATGTACAAATTACGGACATATTTTAATATATATATGCACTTCTATCGCCAACACCTTCAATGGCAATGATAAAAATGAATCCTAGATGTGGACTACATCTCTTGTTGTAGCGCATTTTAGTTGCATGCACATTGTGTTATTTGTGGCAAAATACACATTTAGAGATGTTTGTTGATCACATTGTTTCTTAAAGTATGTTTTCAACATATTCTTCTAGTTACTTCCCCCAATTCATTTGTTTTGAAGTGTGCATGTCTCGATTGTGCAAAAACAAAATGCTCTCAAACACATGACTAATATTGGACAAGTATTTTGTCCATATCTACTTAAACCGTAATTACTTGTGTCCCTGAAAAATGTGAAAAACTTATGACAATGGTGGATTTCTGCACTCCTTCCCAACATGAGGATTGCCCAAAGAGTCTTAAGTTGGTTATATCAGTTTTGTTTGTTTACCAAAAAAGCTGGAACATATGTTGGAAACGAAAAGGTGTCCATTATAGGGATGATATGGACATGCACAAACAAAAGAAGTCGTACTGGTGCGGCGAGAAAGCGAGTAGGCGATGAGTGGGGATGACTTACGACAACGTGAAAACTTACGACAATGGTAGATTTCCGCACTTCTTCCCAACACGAGGATTGCCCAAAGAGTCTTAAGCTGGTAATGTTAGTTTTGTTTGTTTATCAAACGATTTGGAGCATATGTTGGAACCCAAAAGGTGTCCATTATAGGGATGCTACGGACACGCACAAACCAAAGAAGTCGTGTTGCTGCGACGAGAAAGAGAGTAGGCGAGGGAGTGGGTAGACTTACGACAATGGTAGATTTCCGTGCTTCTTCCAAACACAAGGATTGCCCAAAGAGTCTTCAGCTGGGTATGTCAGTTTTGTTTGTTTATCAAATGATTTGGAACATATGTTGGAACCCAAAAGGTGTCCATTATAGGGATGCTACGGACACACACAAACAAAACAAGTCGTGCTACTGCGACGAGAAAGAGAGTAGGCGAGGGAGTGAGTAGACTTATGACAATGGTAGATACAGATTTCCATGCTTCTTCCAAACACGAGGATTGCAAACACAACATAAGATCTGCCACTTAGCAAGCGCAACCTGCAACATAACTTGCTTACTTCAAGTTCCCCTGCCCCAGCAACAGCAGCTGGCCCACTTCACAGCAGGCTCCAACCTCTACCTCCCACACCAACCTCCCATAATATGCCCCATTGTACACTCTTTCTCTTTCCATTGGGAACTTTCGTTGGCAACATTAGATCATTGTACGTTGACCTCCTGAGCGAGCGACCACGAGCATTCAGACAAACCAAGGGCTGGCTGGAGGTGGTCGCTAGTTGTTGCTGCTTCTTTGCCCCCCCCCCCTTTCTTATATTTTTTCGTTTCATTTTGTTTGACAACGTAGCACCTTTTCGAGGATTCGAGCGAGAGGTTGGCCCATGGACCCGCGGGTGGGGGGGGGGTCCAGATAATTGTGCATGGCAACATGCGTGAATTATAGGGTGGTGGTTCCTTTGGCCCATGTTGAACTGGTCGGGGTGGTGTGTATGGTAGCACCCCCTAACGTGAGTGCACCTATTATGGACATTTTTTTGGATTTCAGCGTATGATGATGTAGAGGTTTGATAACAACAACAAAGAAGAATGAAATCTAACATGCTAGAGTTATCTTTACAAAGACAGGGGGACCATCCAATGTTTCTCGTCCCATGTTGAATCGGTCGGGGTGGGTATGGCCACACACGCCTAAGGTGAGTGCACCTATTAGATATGGACACTTTTTGGATTTGGACATACGATATAGAGGTTTGTGAAATAAATAATAGTATATGAAACTTAAGCACTTTAAGTACAAGATTAAAAGGACAGAGTGAACCATTCAATGTTCCAACTAAAGTTTCATATGTAGACATGCTTGGCCCACCAACCTTGCAACACCTTCCTGGCTACAAGAATAGAATTGCATCTGAAACTATTTTTTTTCTTTTTCTTTCTTGTGTTTCACCCTCTATTTGACATTTAACAAGTGGATAACAAGTTAAGCTTGTTGCTTTTGGAGTAGAGACGAATAACCTTATGATTTTTTTTATGGTGAGAATCATCGATGACCTATGATGATATTCTCAATTTGGATATGTCCATTTAAAGCTTTAATTTGCACTGATTGACACGTTAGAGCCCACTATACGACGCAACGGTTCATGATAGGTGCACTTTTCTTAAGTACCGTCATCACAACTTTTTAATCGATAAACCGACAGTGTGAGTCTGTATCATCATACCCTCCTCCTGCATATTTTATGACGTTTTATGAGCCCAGCCCTGCCATTCTGCTTTGCTGATCCAACAAGCAGTGAGTTCCAAGTCAGCCAGAACTAACAAAGCTGCTCGAACGTCTGTGCCTGTTGGATTTCCAGGCAGTCTACCAGAGCTTACTCCACTAAACTAGGGCTCATTAGTGTCACCAACCCTAATTTTCCCGACAGTTTGTAAGCATCCCAAAGAGTTACTATTACTAAGGTAGAAATACCATTACCCGTGAAAATAAGGTGATTCGCATTGAAGATCTGGTCTGACAATCATGAGATAATTTCTCAATATAGATGAGAAGGATTCATGAAGAATGCAAGTTGTTTCATATTT
Source organism: Polytrichum commune (assembly GCA_950295325.1). Taxonomy (NCBI): domain Eukaryota; kingdom Viridiplantae; phylum Streptophyta; class Polytrichopsida; order Polytrichales; family Polytrichaceae; genus Polytrichum; species Polytrichum commune. The sequence continues at coordinate 27,132,140 of OX485805.1, forward strand.
TTTTGCCATATACAAAAAATGCTATAATTTTTCAAAGTGGAAAGTTGTCCAACCCCTTACTTGTTCATTAGATTCTCCCTACACCGAACACGGTAATCCGCATTTCCATACGGAACATCGCCTAAATCGGTTACCTCATGAGTACATGAACACTTGACTCCCATTGGCTACACTAAGTGTACACGCATTGAAATTGCCGCTGAGTCATGATCCGTTTTAGAAATGGCACTTCACCATTATGACGGCGGTCTAGTGCACGGCTAAAGGGTGGTTAATGGGTTGTGGTATTTCTATCTTATAACATTAATATGTATTACCACGTTGTTACATACCTATCAAGGTACATTGCTTATTGTGATACTTGGGTCCATACTATACCTAGCATAGTATGTCCTCGAAAAATACTCATGTTGAGACCATTACTACGGAAGACATATCTTGAGAATAGTCTAGGTAGGAGTATTTAAGGCTTGATAACCTATGATAAATAGAGGAAAGAATTGTGGTGGTTAAGTGCTCCCTCTTAGGGAGCCACATTGGTTGGATGTCTGAGTGGGTGCACACAATATTGGTTATTGTAACATGAAGATGCAAGTGGGCACGATCACGTGAATCGATTTTGGATTAAGTGAAATGGTTGAGGTAATCAATTGAAAGGTCTACAATACCCGTACGTTGGGTACCCGATGTTGGGTGAGGGAATCTTAATGCCAATACCATACTTATATTTAGTCACAAATAAATATATTACTTGTACCTTGCCTATATCATACCTGACCTTTATAATGGAATACCATTAACATACCCACCCTATCAAATTTGGGAACTCTTTGTACTAGGGCCAGTCCGGTACATCATAATTGTGATACCAATTCAACATTGGCCAATACCATATTGATACGAGGATGATTTTGCCTAGGGGTATATGGAGGTTCTTGCATGGTATATAGACCCGAATGATCATTGATATCAATTGAACACAAACACATCGTCACACACCCATACCCGATTGGTATAAAAAAATGTGAACTCTCCATTAAAGATACCATAATGGTTCCAAAACAAAGGCAATCCGAGACCAACACCATACTAAATATTGTATTTAATGTCATTGTGGTAATGTTTCTAGTAACACTTCTTATGTTTAAGTGTACAAATATTGTCATCCCAACTTACATTTAGTGCATCCAATTGCCAATTATTGAAACTAAGATTGGTATATTTTGCATCCTTACATTTATGTAAGGAAATATAGTCATGGATAATTGAAATCTGGATGAAAATCACTTAGTAAGTTACAATTTTCACAGTGTTTACAATGGGATTTGAACCCGCAACTTTTGGAGATAGAATGTCCCATTTTTTATTTGATTTTCAACAAGGAATAACAAATAATCTTAGGTCTACATTTAATGTTGGTGACGCTACACGGGCGGTTTAGAATTCACATTGAGCAAAACAAATCGAACTGGTGACACTAAATACAATTTTGGTATAGTTTTTACTGCACTCCCAAAATGGTGGATGTGGGGAAACAAACTCCATCAATTACACTATTTTTTCTAATTAGCGTGGGTTACCAGTTGGAGTTATGAATTGCTATAACATTTTCACTGAGAGTATCATTTTGTAACTCAAACAACATCAATACACTAAATATGATATTTGGTGTGACTTACTATTCAGAGTTACTTGTTCCTATATCTTTTTACTATTAATGTACTCTTTCACCAAGTAAAGATGTTAATGTTCTACAGTGTCCAAACAACCAATTCGACCAGGGCTGGTAAAAGATGAGATGCACAGTAGACAATTATAGCATTGCGTAATTCCAAATAGTAGGTCACACTAAATATCGTATTTAGTGTAGTTATGCACATTGAAGAATACGATCTAACTTGCTTGGCAATGAACGATCGTGTCAGTAAAATGTTTCAACCACATGTAATTCCAAATGGTAACCCACACTAATTAGACAATTTTGTGTAAACCCCCCAAATTTTCCCACGACGCCCATTTACATTGGCGTTTGGAACCGAGCTCGAAAAACAAGACATCTATCTATCTATCTAGCTAGCTAGCTAGCCAACCACGGCCGACTCATGGAGTCGGCTTCGAACGTTGAGGAGCCCACACACACACCCACAAAGTATGGGTGATGATCGAGTGTGGTCCACATTCACATCGCTAGTTTGCAAATTATAGCCATTTTGGGAGCGGTTGCCGAGGTGTGACACATGAGGAGGAGGAATCCTCATTCAATTGTGTGCAAAAGGCTCGACGTCCCTCCATCTCGCATGAGGGTGGCCACAACTTTCTTGGGGCCCACTCAACTACTCCTCCACATTGCGCCCTAGCTTGCACATGAGGATCGGAGAAGGGCAAACCAAAAGCAAGATGCGTAGCTAGCTACCGGGGCATAAAATCTTGATCCGTGTGGCGATTCGTGCACTTTATCTGGGCCTTGATTTCTTGAGGCATGTGTAGCTCTCCGCAATCCGTGAGACGATTGGGTATTGGGAGAATAGAATCTCCACACGGGGCAATATATATATATATATATGTACACACATACATATACTTTGCTTTTGTACACACGTAGCTTGCTAGCTAGCTAGCTAATGCATGCTCCGTGGGTGGGTTGTAGGCACTAATTGGGTGCCTAGCTACCATCTGGGGGGCCGAGTCCCAACAAATAATGAAACAATATGTTGGTTGATTGATTTCCACATGCAAGCGAGAATTGGAGGCTACGTGGTGAGGAACTTCACCAAACTGCATCGTTTGCTTATGATTTCCAGAAGCAAGTGAAAATGGAGGTTAGGTGTAAAACTTAACAATGCTGCATCTTTGTTAATTAACTTGGTAGCCGAGCCTACTGCGATTATTTCAAGCCTCAAGGAGTTTGGCCTCTTTTGACATGCAATAAGGAAAATCCTTTTCAATTAGTGAATCTTGTATGTATTCAAGGTCACAAGAATAAGATCAAAATGACGAAAATTTCAATACATGTCGATGAATTTTCAAAGAGCATATATGCAATCTTTGTGGGTGATTGCATAGATGTTCATAATTACACTATTTTGCATGATTAGTGTGGGCCACACCAATTCCCAATTACACACACAATTTTAAAAAAAAAATTGAAGTGGCTCACTGTAATTTTCATTGTGAAGAATTAGTGTGGGTTGTTTTGTTTGCATATCAACGAAATGCAAGTACTATAAAATTATTGTTGTTAATCGAGGCAAGCACTATAAAATTAATGTGGGCCATACTAAATTTTAACCCACATGAATTTCCCACCCACGCAAATTAGACAAAATAATGTACTAGACCAACAAGCAAAAAACAACATGTTGATCCCGTGTTGTTTGACTTCCACAAGGAGGTGAAAACGGAGGTTAGGTATGGAACTTAATACTATTGCATCATTTCTCATTAACTTGGTAGCCGAGCCTACTACGGTTACTTCGAGGAGATTTGGCCTCTTTTGATGTGCAATAAATGGCGTGGTAGATTCCAGAAACCCCAATCGATTAGTGCATCTTGTACGAATTCAATGTCATCAGAATGAGATTAAGGTGACTCAAACCTCAAATATGCGTCTAAGAACTATTGAAGAGCACGTATGTGATCTTCTTAAGTGATCTTGTAGATGTTCATGTCCAGACCAACATACAATAAAACCCACATGTTGTCCCCATGTTTATTTAACTTCCACAAGCATGTAAAAACCGGAGGCAAACCTCAGTTTGTGACGAAATTCCAAAAAACATATTTGCGATCCTCTTAATTGATCATACAGGCATGCACATCAAAGAGACCACGTTACAAAGTCCGTAAAAATGATAATACTTTCATGAGCAATCCCTTATCTAAAACAATCATTCTTCATACCAAGCAACGTCGAAATCGAGGCAAAATTGATTGCTTCACCTTAAAAGACACAATTATAAGACTACGAATGTCCTCAATTGAACAAAGAAGTCCACCACAAGAAAAGGATCAACATGTTGACACTAGAATTTTAGTTTCCCATGATAATCAACTATATATATATATATGCCAAGTCACATGTGAACGAAGATGCATTATGTCGCTCATATATATATATATGGAAGGCTAGGTTTACAACCGTACTGTATATACACGATATTTCATGCTCACGGGCCACCACTCAGGTCCTTCTCATGTTTCCCGATTCGGGATCTTTGCGCGAATATCATGCATATCATCATGTGTACTACAACACCAACTTGTCTTACAAAATCATCGTCCGGCTTCGCAGTAGCTCGAAGCTTCATCCTTTTTGGCCCATGAACATGTTCCAAAATTCAATTCGAGGTCACGTCAATTGGAACTTACGGTTGATCATTCTACTCACAAGAATGTGAACGCGTGGCAGCACGACTTTATCAATCGCTTGAAGCCACCACCACCACCACCACCACCATTATTATTATTATTGTTTGGAACTCGGTTCCATGGAGGGAGTACGGCGAAGACACACTTATGCAAGCATGTATATACTACTGCTGCACATGAAGTCGTTACAGCTCAGGGAAAAGTGAGCCTCGTAGCCAACATGGACATCGAACCAATAAATTTCAAAAGCAGAGAAAGTGTGAGCATCGATCGATGGATATGTAGGTAGGTATAGAGCGCTTGATATAAATTGAGGCCAAATCTTGTCCTTGGGCCACCAACTGGTCCTTGGGTGTCTAACCTTGTGACTACAGTTGTTGTGGTACTACTACGCTTTCCCGACGTTTGGAATTGATGGATTGGTAGACATCCTTATAAAAGTGGGTGTTCTTTCTTTCCTTGGAATCGAACAACATGTCAAACACCAAATAGGAATATTATGTCGATGCGTGTTCTAACTTATCCGCCCCGGAATCTCATGCTACTAACCCTATGATGGGCGTGTACGTTAGGTGGAAAGGAAAGGCACTTTCAAAGTGGCATGGAAAGCATATGCAACTTATGTTTGTCCACCCACATCCCTTAGCGCATTATGTGAAGCATTCAAACCAAGTGACGGAACAGCCGAGGGGTGAAAACGTAGAGGAATAATGTATACAAGCTGGTGTCTTGTCATCAACATTACTCAACGTTCAACTCTCGTTCCGTGGGCCCCTCGTAATTTAATAATCGGATGCTCGAAAAGTTGGGCGGGGAGACTCCGATTCAGACTGATGAGCTCCCAACATCCCCCTGTTTTATTCAAAGGGCCCACGTCGTTCAGTAATGTATTGATGTTTTTAGCCTTGTCCTGAGTGCATATAATGTGAATCAAAAGTTTGCACATTACGATTATCATTGAAGGTCTAGTACGAGTCAAACTCTAGGTGGGTTGGCTAAAAGGCGAGTACGGAAACTTATGCATACAGTGACCCCCCCCCCCTTGAAGCATGTTTATAATAAACCACATTTGTGGCTTGTTAGACCCGAGCTACCCTTTAATATAGGGTTTAGGTTGAGTTGGGGTTTAGGGTGACATATTTCATGAAACAAACCTTATTACAAGTTTTTAAATTTTATCGAAATTCTAAGTTTCATCATGTTCCAAAATCAAGCTCCTACACAAGACGCTCTAACGAGCTTTTGATTTTTACTTAAATATCTTTCAAAGAGATACCAAACTTCTTGTTTGGTGCATCTCTGGAGGTATTTAAAAATAACTTATTACGCTAGTACAAAATCTTGCCAATTCATGTCCCTTTACAAGTATGGACACATGCCATGTGCAAGTACAACACGGACTAGGGCTTCGGAGTCGTGCCACTCAAGTAAAGAGGTCCAAGTAAAAAAAACAAAACCGACCCCCTGTAGATTTATGTTGGATTCATCCCAACTCAATCCCACTCTATTAATTCCACCATCTCTTACACTAATTCCATAGGCGAATAGGCCAAACAAAGAAACCTCCAAGATATAATGGGTTGCCATCGTTTTCACACACAAATTACTTGAGAGGCACGAATCCTTGGGCCGTCGGACTAGTCTCGGTATGATACTTGGACTCCTCACATACGTTCGTGATGAGTGATTTGCAAAGATCTCAAACGTGGGCCCAAAGAAAGAAAGAAAGAAAGAAAGGGAGTGTGAACTAGTAGCTAGAGGGCCTCATGCATATCGGTGGCATGTTGCATGGCCAACCGCAGACCGGACTCACAAGTGGATAATGTAGGCATGGGCCCCCCCCCTCCCCTCCCCTCCTCATGACCCCAACTTATTTCTAAGTGTGTCTCGGAAGTAGGAGTCGGAAGTTTGCAAACACCGAGGAGAGAATCGTTGCACCCAACTTAGTTGGTCGGCTCCTAATTCGCATCCCTCCCACATTTCAACACTTACTATAATCATGTGTCCCGTGTTTCAACGTATACATATATACGGATGGTCTAACCTGCACTAGTAGAAAACATGGGTCCAAACAACATGGCTTGGAAATTGACACGATTGCGGTTCAAAACGACGCGGATTTGTGTTGTTTTAGTCCACGGCGGTGTTGGTTGTACTATTGTAATTCTAAACTCTTCCCCCCCCCCCCCCTTTCTCGTAACACGTTCTTGTCACAATGCTCCAATCCAATAGGAGAAGATTGTTCCAGATGATGTGATCATGAATTTGATCCAACCACACATAGCTTGAGCTCAAGCCCCTACAGCAAGTTTGATGGGATAAGATCAAGAAAAATGAAACCATATGTGTGACTTAAATGGTGGAGATTGTATCCATCCTTTTACTAGATTCGTTTTTCAAATTCAATCCTAAAATTGAAGTCATAACCACAGGTCTTGAAAATCTTACGAGTTCAAGTTCGAGTTCAGATTTGAACTTGAAACCAAACCAATAAAAATGAACCAACTTTGCGACAAAGCTTTGTAAGGCCTCGTATTCTTTTTAACCTTGGCCCACCAATTTGGCAAGAGTGGCTCAAACTCAAGGCAAGGAGCTCAAGTTCCGTGTGGCAAGGACATGAAGTAGGGGAACTAACGAATGGATTATCGTGATGTGTATCGGGGGACCGGCCAATCGCCATGCATGTATGTTTAGGAGCTAGTATAATATTATCCGCCACAAGCATCTCTCGTCCCTCATTGACCTGCCGTCCATGTGGAAAGCGCGCAAAAGAGATTGTGGATACGTGTAGAGGACTACCGTATACTTTTGGGGGGTTTATAATTCACCTTTGTCTAGTTCCGCTGCGTAGTGTGAATTGTCGCATTGCCTTAAACCATGATGGCCCAAGAGACCACTTGGCCACGGGGAATTGACTTTGTTGGGCTCTAGAACACCGTGAAATAGGAAGGAAGGGAAGGCGAGTGGGGCACGGCAACTCGGGAGCTCTTTTGTGCGGTCGGTGGGGTGCCTTTGGGATCGTGTGGTGGGGACAACCCCTTCCCTTGGGAGGTGGCATGCCACGTGGACATTGGATGGGTTTCCTCTTTTTTCTTCCAACTTCATAACAAGTGTAGTAAACTTATTTGCAAACTCGAGCTTTGCACACACTCATCGATTCATGCTTTTTGAAACATTCAAGCATCCGTGGCGTCGGGTCCAAGGAGAGGTCGCAAATAATCAAATCTAAAGTCTTCTCTCTCAATCAACAAGGACATCATAAATATCTAACTTATCTCAATGGGAAAGAATGATGGAGGGAGGAAAATGCGGAGAAGCCGGTTGTGAGAGAAGTGGTCCACTGTGTCTTTATCCGAATAAGGGATTTCCACGTCACGCTTTCCTACGAGACTACTACCCAACCCTTAAAGGTCATCAAGGACCGCCTTGCTTGCTTAAATTTGTGTATATTTCAAAGCATCAATAATGCCCTTTGAAGTTCGAGGGTTAATATCTTGGCTCATTCTCATTGAAGTCATGCGCAGCCAACTTCCTTGGAAGTTGGTGCAATTCCTCCATCAAATTTGAAGTAGTGATGTGAACCCCATGTGATTGCAATACACCTTGCATGAAGCGATTGGCATTAACGAGCCGGAATGATTGCAAGGACTGCAATGTCTATGATATTTGCAGTGTTGCAAAGCAAATTTCCTTGGGAGTCAGTGCAATTTCTCCATCAAATTTCAAGTAATGATGTGAACCCTATGTACTTGCAATACACCTTGCATGAAGGAATTAGCATTAATAACCCGAAATCAATGGCAAGGACTATAATGTCTATAATATTTCTAGTGTCATGTCCCTTACACCCAAAATAATTAATAAATAAATAATCTAGATGTCCTATTTGTTCAGAACCTTATCAAAGTCGTCACCATGTTCAAAGTGTCAACAAAATGGTGACCTTGTGCTTTAAATCAATCCCACCAAAGATTAGTGTTAGGCAATGTTGAATTTGTGCACATAACATTCCTTACTAACACTAGCATGTTGGCAAGTTTGTGAAGAATCATTCTGAACATGTTCAAGGCATTGATCATAATTGCATGTTTGGCATTCTTTGACCTCTGTATTAATTACCATCATAATTCTTCAAGGAGACCATATACGATAAATAATTCTAACCTCTAATTTGTAATGGATAACAATAAACAAACTTATGTGTCTTGATGGTCTTACAAGCTACGCTTGACAAATACATGCTAGCCTTGTTAGTTCACAAATAAGTGTTAGATTTCAAAAGAAACATTGACTTTCTTGATCAACATTTATAATCTCGATATAAAATTATAGCACATTCAACTGTGATTGGTAACGCACACTAATAGGACTATATAGTGTAGTCTTTGTCCTAGTCTTTGTGGCACTTGTTTTCTAATCTAATAGAATTTTGTTTTGTTTCTTAAAGATAAACGCTTGCTCGAAACATTTTAGTAAATCTCACTAGGATTTAAACATTTGGAGTGCTTGTGGTGCATAGCCAAAGACTAGTAGGTTTTGATTTTGGCTCCTAGTTTAGGGTTTCAATCTATCAAAAAACTTGTTGGCATGAATCCTACATTGGATGTGTGCGTCCTCCTAAGCCTTATCATGGAACAAGGAAAGAATTGCAAAATGGAATTGATTCCAATTGTTTATTGAAGTCCATGTGTTAGTCTCACATGTAGTTGTGGATGGCATATCACTACATTAAACACTTGATTTAGTGTGGCATTAAAAATGGTGTGCCATGTTAATTATAATGGTCTTCATGACTTGTCATGTAGCACCAAGTGTCACGTGACATCCTCTCTTATTGTCACCCAGTCATTGCAAGACTATCAATATTGGTCGTTGATGAATAGTGTGGGCAACATTAAATTTGATGTTTAGTGTACAAGAATTGTGGAGTTTCATTGTTGGTTCTCCTTCACTACATGAGTATGAAATATATGAATATGGATCAAGAATCTAGTAAACCATAGAACCACCTAATGGAAGAAAACTAATGTCAACCCAAGTGATCTTTGTAGTGTATACATGTCACATTATGCACATTATAGTTCAACAAGTAGCATGGTATCCAACTGGAAAGGCAAGCCATGAACTCTCTCTCTCTCTCTCTCTCTCTCTCTCTCTCCAATGATCTTAGACATTTCATGCTAGCCTTGAAGACTAGGACATTTGAATACCGACAATGTTTGTGCACAACCTCATGTATGTGGGCCGACTTCATGACCAAGATGTGCATAGAAGAGTATGTGCAACAACATTTGAGAAGATCCATTAGTTTTGAAGTTCAAAAATTTCAAGTTGGGGCATCTAGTAATTTTTCTAATCTTGAATAGTAGTATGAATGAGCACTTTACACTAAAATTTGAACCCTTGTGTTCAATATTATAATACATAAATGTTGGATTTTACATCTCATGATTTGGAGTTCAAAAGTCTATTCTACATGGTGTTCAAAGTTCATTGACTAGACAATGGGTGTCTCTCATCTTGGGCACGAGTTTTACTTTTTCAGGCGATTGGATGGATGCATTGCCCAAATTGCTAGAAATAGTTTACATTTATAATGTGCAATGCCCATGAGCAAGCGAGTTTGTCTACCACTCAAGCCTTAATGATCAACAAATCGCACTTCATAGCAATGTTCTCCTTTAAATGCAACAAAACCTTACAACACTTGCATCTATATTTTCTCGCAAACATATAAGAATCTTTGTGCCAAGTAGAAGGGGGAAGAGGGGCAATAATGATAGTAACATGGCATCATGAAGCACTTGAATATAAAAGAGGAGGCCCCTCATGCTTAAGTTTAAGAATTTGTATATGCTATAGAATAAACATTAGAGTTATATCCTTAATAAGACGGGATTAACCATCCATCCATGGTTTGGAGGTAAGCTTTCATCTTGTCTTCGGTGTATTAATTAAATACTCTCCACTTCCAACAAATGCTCCGGATATAGAGTGGCCGAACCCACCAAACCCGCAACTCCCTCGAGCCTCTCAAGAAGTTTCCAAGCTCAATTCTCACGAAACTTGGGAGTAAACACCAGTGAGGTTGAGGGGTTGATCACACCGGCCACTTTTGGCACCATTTGTCGGCATCTCTAGCTCAGTGATCGGGGAGATTTTTGGGCATAATCAGTTGAGATCCTAGTGTTTGCAAGTCCAACCGGTTACATGTTGACATCCTTCGGTTTTTCTATATTAATTTGAGATATATTCCATAAACTCCTCTACAATGATCAGTAATTCTCCTGAAGTCTTGAACTTCAACCGGTTATCTCTCAAACTCAATCGGGTCATCCGTAACTAACTGTTGGTTCTCCCTGATCATTGCTCTTGTTGTAATAGTGTGAAAAGTGGTAGGCCAACATCTATTTCTCAACACAATCCCCAACAATTTCACGGCTGGAACCGGACGCAAAGTTTGGTGTGATCGGACCCTAAGAATAGAAGGGAAAACTATTCTAGAATGTGTTCATTTATAAGTCACCAACACAATAAAAGCAAGCTACACAAGAATAGACGTGCATTATGAAACTTGGGAGTTTCTTCTTCTTCTTCTTCTTGTGTTTCACCCTCTACCTGACCGTTAAAGGAGAGCTTTAAAGCAACATGACTCCATCATGTAACGGACTTCAGGAGGCTGGAGCGTTATAGATATTAGAACCGCATAGTAACTTAATAAGCGTGCTCACGATTCATTGCTCCATTTGTCAGGGAAATCATCCTTGGTCACCGGAATAGTGAACCGAAATCCCTGCATTAGGGTTAACTGGCTTTCCCACCCACTACCGTAATTAGTGGTGGCTCCACTGACCACTACACCATTTATGATATTTAGTGTCACTTACTATTTGGGATTACGCAATGCCATAATTCATTTGCAATCGCTGAACTCTCATTTTTTTTTACCAAAAGGGCAGACTTGGTTGTTTTATGGAACATGAACATCTTTACGTGGTAAAAATTTACATCAATAGTAAAAAGATATAGCACTACATAACTTCGAATAGTAAGTGATACTAAATACCATATATGATGTACTCCTACATTGTTTATGGTATTTAGTGTCATGTACATTATTTGCGAAGGGCTTAAACTAGATGTCTAGAGGACTCCAAGTGTCACGCCTGCTAATTGCAAATATGATACCATTCATCAACATAAGTTTCTTTCTAAAACTAAAAACAATAATATCTACATTATGACAATTAGAGTAGCGCATTGGGATACTCTAGATGATAGTTTAGTATGTAAGGGGAAGATCTCTTTGAGCGTACTAATGGTAAGTGTCATGTGTTTACATTATAGTATGCAAGAGGGAGATACTCTAAGGGCCGGTTTACACTACGGTGGAGAAGTCCACCGGTCATGAAAAAAAGGGCGTTTCTCAATTGTGATTGGTTGAAAATGCAACTCTTGACCGGTGGGTGTTTACACTAGGTGAAGAAAACAATGTTGGTGAACTTTTCTCATGGATGATAAAATGACATGTAGGCGGCACTTTTTGGAGTTGGGCTTCTCCGGCCTCTTGAGGCCGGACAAGAAACTCCTCCTCCGGAGAAGCCCAACTCAATAAAAATATTTTATTGCCTTTAATTCTTCTCCGGCACATCCACCATTTGCCTCATATAACCATGTCTTGGCCAAGCATTCTTGACCGACCGGAGGCCTTCTCCACCGTAGTGTAAACCGGCCCTAAGCATGCTAATGGCAAGTGCTATTGGTGTACACTTTAGTCAACTTATAGACCATTGTGTAACACATGCATGCACCTTGCAACACTATTGAACATACTCATGCCAAGATATTAGTAAACGCACTTGAACGCCAAGTGTCATGAGGTGACAATCATGATGAAATTGTTGGTCATTAGTGTAACCTAGCATGCACCTCAAAATAGGGTAAGTGACACTTTTATGCATGTGACACTAAATAAAGTAGAAGTACACCATTTATGGTATTTAGAGTCACATGCGTAATAATGTCACTTCCTCTATTTTGAGGTGTATCGTAGGTTACACCGATGATCAACAACTTCACCATAATTGTCACCTCATGACCAGAGTTTGGGAAGTTTTTGAAGCCTTAGTGGCTAATTGCCGGTAGTTGCTACGAAGGGTCGGATTTTTTCCAATTTACATCGGCAAGAGCCGGTCTTTTGTAAAATCAATCAGCCAATTGCCTATATTTTCATATTTTCATTGGCCAATATCTGATTAAATGGAATTCATATCGGCACTAATTGTTTTAAAAATGTATGAAAAGTTATTAGAAATCATTTCTTAGTACAAAATCTTGAATAAGTGAAAAGAAAGGCATGTTCAAAACTTTAAATTTGAAGAGTTAATATCCTTGACAGGAATTGAACCTAGCAATGCCTTCACCGCTTGAAGGCCAAGGGTCCCCCAATTCTTCATAGAAGCAATTGGATTTGGTCATGGAAAGGTTGCATTATTCAAGAAGTTTAAGGTTTAGGGTACTTCCTCAAGTGCATCATCAGATGCCCCAGACAAATAACGCTCTGGATGCTTCCGGCTGAAATCCAGTAACTCACAAGAAGAATCGGCTACATTTCCGGGACATTTTTTGGTCCATCGGCTAATTGCCGGAGGATTGAAATTACAGTCGGATTGCCATCCGATGGTTGGAAATTTGGACCGGCCATGAGGGAAAATCCATCGGCTAATAATGAACTAGCCGTCGGTTTTCCCCGAACATAGCTCATGACACTTGGCGTGCAAGTGCGTTTCCCAACATCTTGGCATGATCATGTTCAATAGTGTTGCGAGGTGCATGCATGTGTTACACAATGGTCTACAAGTTGACTAAAGTGTACACACATGACACTTGCCATTAGTATGCTCAGAACATCTCCCTTTCGCATACTAAAATGTAAACACTTGACACTTGCCCACTACTATGCTCAAGAAATATCAACCCCTTGCATACTCAAACGCAAAACTACCATCTCAAGTATCCCAATGTGCTACCCTAAATATCATAATATGAATAAAATTTCACTTACGAAGCTACTTATGACAACGAATAGTATCATATTAAAAATCAGCGGACGTGACACTTCAAGACCTCTTGGCATCTAGTTTAGGCCCTTCGCGAAACAACGTATGTGACACTAAATACCATAACCGGTCTACTCAGGTGAAGAGTAAAAAAACAACTACATTATTATTGTTTCTGATGAAGAGCTCGAAGTAGGGTAAAGTAGAAGATGGAAACCTCAGCAGCTGATGAGTTTCCGTGTAACAAAGGAACACTAGAGTCCAATGAAGGAGGAGAACCAACAGCTAGTTACAGATATTACATATAGTTACATATATATATATATATATATATATGATACAGCTATGTTACTATGTTATCATAGTTACAGATGAACCGGTTGAGTTTGAGAAACAACCGGTGGACGTTCAAGATTTCAAAGGAAAGTACCCATCGTTTTAAAAGAAAAAGAAGATAGAAAATACACCTCCAATTAATAATAAAAATTAGAAAATCGGACAGATGTCAACACGTAACTGGTTGCACTTGGAAAGACGAGGATCTCGGCCGATTATAATGCCCAAAAATCTCCCCTGGGACACTGCCAGAGTCCCGCCTGCCATGTAACTTAACACATGCAGCAGCAGCAGCAGCGTGTTGCTCCATGACTCTCTCAATGCACGCAGCTCCATAGCAGGATGATGGTGCTCATGATGTGCCTGCATAGTTCGCCTCTCCAGTGCCCAGGAAGATTTTAGGGCCTAAATCGGTCAAAATCCTCGTGTTTCCACGCGCATTGATCGGGGAGATTTTTGACCATGACCGGTTGAGATCCTAAGGTAGGAATACCATAACCCGTGAGAATAAGGTGATTCGCATTGAAGATCTGGTCTGACAATCATGAGATAATTAATTTCCCAAGATAGACGAAAAGGATTCATGAAGAATGCAAGTTGTTTCATATTTTTCTGCCCTATACAAAAAAAATGCTACAACTTTTCAAAGTGGAAAGTTTGTCCAACCCACTACTCGTTCACTAGATTCTCCCTACACCGAACATGGTAATCCGCATTTCCATACAGAACATCGCCTAAATCGGTTACCTCATGAGTACATTAACACTTGATTCCCATTGGCTACACTAAGTGTACACGCATTGATGTTGCCGCTGAGCCATGATCCGTTTTAGAAATGGCACTTCACCATTATGACGGCGGTTTAGTGCACGGCTAAAGAGTGGTTAACGGGTTGAGTCCAACCGGTTACATGTTGACATCCTCCGGTTTTCCTTTATTAAATTGGGGTATATTCTATACATTCCTCTAAAATGATTGGTGATTTTCTTGCAGTCTTGAACTTCTACCAGTTATTCCTCAAACTCAACCAGTTCATTTGTAACTAACTGCCAGTTCTCCCCGATCATTGTTTCCATGTCCCACCGAATATGTTCCAGTTGTGATCCTTCAGCTTTTCTTTATTAACTTGAGGCAAATTCCATCAGTTCTTTCTAAAATGTTCGGTAATTTTCCGGAATTTGAACCAGTTATTTCTCAAACTCAGCCGGTTCGCCTAGAACTACGCTACATATGATATTTAGTGTGGTATGGTATTTTGTGTCACTATGGTAACTTTTCGGATGACGTTGCTTATGAGTAAGTGAACAAATACGGTCATGGTTGATGGATGAGTTCATCCATTGGCCAAAACCCTACCTTCTCGTTTCAGCAACTTGTGATGAAATATTATCATGGATGATTGAAATCTGGATGGAAAACCACTTGGTTAGTGACAGTACTTTCAACACTGTAAATCTATAAATCCTAACTTTTTTTACAAGGAATGACAAGTAATGTTGGCTTAACATTTAGTGTTGGTAACATAACACCGCCGTGTTACAATTAGTATTGAGCAGGACAATTAGAATTGGCGACACTAACAATCATGTTTAGTGTAGCAGTCAGTTTCCCCCTTTCATTGCTCATCCATTGCACCTCTCTCCCGCATTCACCTATAGTAGATGAGGCTAATCTGGTTAGCTTCCTTAATCGGACACTTGTTTTTGGCTCTTAATTGGTGGTACATTCGTTTTAATTTGGTGGGTGAGTAAAATATGATGATTTAGCCGTCGCCTTGATGATATTTGGGTTAGTCACCTTTGCAAAAAGTCAAATTACACCCACCATCCTCTATAATTAGGAGTGCTATCCCCCAAGCTATGACACGCTTGATTTTTTGTGTCCGAGGTGGGAAAATTAGGAAGCGGCATGTGACTCTGAGGTGCCGACCAACTTGTATTATGAGTATTCTATGATGAAAAGAAAAAAAATTGGCAACATTTTATCTTACATGTGACCACTTTAGAGACATGACACAACCAATATTGGCATTAAACTTGGTTTTCATTGGCAAATGGCCCATGTAGAATTTGTTAATGATGTTGTCCACTTACACATCATTGAACGACAAAAGAATCCCCCCCCCCCCTATAACACCACATTGGGAACCAAATAATCTTTGATTATGGAGCCTAGATCAACACCTTCCTCAATTTTGCTTCAAGCGATTTCAAATTCTTTGGTCTTGATTTACAATTGTTGACCTAGTCAAGCTTCTAATGCACAAATCCATTGGCTAGATGACTCCACGAAGTTGGAGGTGTCTACACTAGCCTCATCTACCTTACCTAAGATGAGCTTAAGGGGTCATTTACACACGTGACCTTAAGTGACCACAAGAAAAAAAATGGTTCATGATCTATTGTGGTCATGGTCGTTGGTCCAAAGACCACGACCAAGAGAGAAATCCACGCCACATTTTAAAAGCCTTGGTCATGTGTTATAGTGTACAACAAACTTAGACCGGGATGTAGTGTTTTTAACAAAAATGACATTTATAAACTGACTAAATATAATATTAAAATTAGATCTTTAAAGTCTAAATTTTCTTATATAGATTTTTTTCTAACACGGTTGGCCTTATTTTCCACTGAGATAACATGTTTGGGTTTTCTCACCACAAAATATGGGTAATTATCGAACATTATCCATTTCTAGACATGTAGGATTCCGTGTCATTTCCATGTCACTTTCTCATCCTTTTTCTTAAATGCTCACCCATGGTCACCAAGTTTGAATTGAAGTGGGATTGCCACTGATCTCTTAATCAATGAGAGATTTTTTGAGAGAGGTGTGGTCATGCTCATTGGTTGCTAGTATAAACCAACCCTAAGATCAGGTAAATGGTGCTAATAGCAACACACCACCCAAAACCAACACCATATGTAAGCTATGTGGGCACAAGGAGGTCACTAGCTATATACTTTTGTAAACTACGTGCAGTCGGGAGTTATTCAAAGGTGGGCTATTTATCCAAACTTCTTGAGTAATTGGCACCCTACTAGCAGATAACATGGCACTTTGAGATATTTTTCAAGACCCTATGGGTAAATATTATATACACCATGAGCTTATTTTATGGATTCTATTTTATTTGTAAAATGTACCATTCATCAAATTTTGAAATATTGATGTAAATTAAGATTAATTTGTAACAAAATGGCAACCATACATTAAAGGAACTTTCAAATAATAGAAATTGTGCTCAATGCCTAGAATTGTTGGAATTTGGTGTGGTTATCTTCAAAAACTAGAACAAAGGATTAGATGGTTCTCACATTCAAGTAATGTGTTTTTAAAATTTTAAAAAACAAAAATAGAATGAACCTACAAGATGAGTCAAAAATCCAAAAATATTGTATGCAAAAAAATTAAATGCCCAATAATATTGTCTACAAAGGGCAAGTGTTAAAGCTTGATTAGTAGCAATGCAATCCTTACAACTATGATTTTCCCACAAATTCATCTAAGCTTTTGGCATCTACATCATCGAGCAAATTATCTTCCTAACTGGATCATTATCCATCCGTCCCATTTGATATAATTGAATTTGCATCTACCCACTTACAGTTTGTTCAGTCATGGTGGGATTTGAGGTAGGGGGGAAATAATACATCTTGATTTCAAAGGTCGGGCATGGAAACTCCCTTTTTAAATGCGGTTTGTGGTCTCTTTCAGGACGTCAACGAGTTGCCTACACAATTCCCATTTTGTGCCAAATTTCCTCCCCGCCATTGAAACGTGCCCACTCCATCATGTATCACTATCAGCTCTTTGGAAAATTGAAGTTGGGGTGTTGTTTCTTGGGTGGTCTCCCTATGCAAAATTTCTTGGCAGCTTTAATTGTTGAAGAAATTCTAGTTGAATTTATAAAAACAAAAAAGACGTCCACATCATACCCCAATTCGACCAACATGGAAGTGGGCGAGGAGGAGGCGTTAATGCAATCATCATTGTTATTGAAGTAGATTGAAATTTTTTAACTCGCGTAAGCCTGTCCTTGGACAAAAACAGGTTGGCATTAAGTTGAAATACCAAAGTGGCCTTGAAGATTTGATGTCCGTCATATTGCATTGTCGGCGCAACTTTTACAACTCTAGTTTGGATTCTCCAAATACTTCCTCACAATCTAACATATTTGAAATAACATGTCGTGTTTCATCCTAAATAATGGGTAGAGGAATCACAATCTCCGCCACAACTTCATTTTCCATCACTCCCTTAGAGTTTACATTCTCTTCTTCCATTTCAGCCCTCAAAACTTCAACATTACCACCATCCACCTCCATAGACTTACAACTCGGTTTGTACGCTTGATGAGTTGGATTGGCTCTCTTTGAGTCCACGGACTATGGAACCATGTTTGCCGTGAAGAGGGGGTTGCAACTTGTATCTCAAACTTGGTTAGCCTTGTGTCAAACTTGCAAATCTCTTTGCAAGATCCAAAGCTAGGTCACATGAAACCCTTCACAATCCAAATAAATCCACCAATAACACTAAACTTCCTCAAAAGCACACACAAGACTTAGGGCCCATGACTATTGCACTTCAAGCACTCTCATTGATGGGAGAGGCGAAGCCAGTCTATGTTCACTTCACACTACACTTGAGATACCAATGGAGTAATTGAATGCAAAATATGTGTAAAGTCTACATGAATTTCTACATGGTATCAAATGGATCATATTTCATAGTCACTTGGATTATTTTCAAATACCACCTCTTGGAGGTAGGCCTAACACAAAATTGGAGACCATGGCACTCCAAAATCTCACAATTGTTGGTTTGTTATATTTCATAATGTGCGAGGACCTTGCATGAATGGAAATTCCTTGAAATAGCACTTGGTTGAGGGCCTGGTCACATATGATTTCACACTACACTTGAGGGCTTGTGACCACACTACATGATTTTGGAAGTGTCTTGGGACAACCTTTGGACACTTCTTTTTAGCTCTCACAGTTTCATGGTCAAGTCTCTTGGCTCGTGTGTGAAGTGACCCTAAACCAAGATATCCAATGCCAACTTCTAAATTGGATGACTTTTAGTCAAATGAGGCAATTTCTCATCCAATCAAACACATTGATTGAACGTCACATAAAGCCTTCGTTCATCCAAACATTACATACCTTGCTTTATTAATAAAAATCAAATACCACTTATATTTTCACCTACCTTATTTTAGATACAATATTGTATGTGTCATTTTATCCAAGCTAAAGTAATTCCAAAATTTGTATAAACTTTTGCTCTATTGAATAAAAAGTACCTTATATTTTTTTCTCACTTGGTTTAATAAAAATGTGACAATGACCTCCCTGTGTATATGAGTGTTATTTGGTTTATTTTCATGTTTTCTAACTTCCATCGATAAAATTAGACAACGAAAGTTGTGTTGTACTAGGAAATCTAGGATGAAGAACATGATTTAGTTTTGGTTATAAGAAGCGCATGTCTGTTGATTCCTTAACATAATACATATTCTTCCAAGGGCAAAGGCAAGATTTTGACCTTGGGAAGGGGGGGGGGGCTCACCTCACAAGGTAGAGCATGCTAAAATCAACACCCCACCTAGAATCAACATCCTAAAATATTGCACAATAAGTACACATTGATGATGAGTTTGTCCACCACCTTAACATCAGCCTCCCATGTTGGTTTTGGGTCATTATCAGAACAAGTTCAAACCCATATCACGTTTGCAAACAAAACTCTAATAGAACAAATTTTGGTGTGTTGCAATCCTTTGTCAATTGCTAATAAGAGGGGTCAAACTTTTTCATTTAGTAATTAGTATTATTAGGTTCAATGAGTAAAGTAGATGGTGTCAAAACCATCACTTTAAGCATTGAGTGTATCTACTATGTAGATGAAATCTAAGGTGTTTCTTGTTAGCAATTGGCATAGCCTTGCAATGAACCAAAGTATGCCTTGTTTAATTCTATTTGCACTAGTTACAAGAGTTCAGAGTTTTATTGGTAGATGGCCCAAAGAACCAACATGAGAGCATGATGTTTATTTGGTGGGCATCCTCAAAACTAATATGCCATATTGCGCAAGATTTTAGAGTATTAGTTTCAGCATGCTCTACCTTATGTGGTGCTTCTTCATTGGACACCTATTTGAGTGGTATGTGCAAAGGCTCGTGGGTAAGAACATGCACCAAAATGACATGTGTTATAAAAAGATAGTGGACGATGCGTACAAAATACAATAACTATTCTAGGTTCACAATTGGAAGGGCCCAAGCAATTGAGATTGTGAAACCCACACTTGGACATACTATTATAACTTTTGTATCTCAATCATGCTTTTGAAACTTGGAATAGAAACCTTTGTAATTGACAATTCTTAATAACTGAATGAGACAATTCTAAATATGATTCCACAACCCAATTTGTTTATGGAGTTGCAAGTGCCCTTGATGAGGCCACATATTTTAGGGCCATTTGTCAAGCAACTATGGGTGAGATACTTCCTGAAAAACATTACATCGAAGGTAAGTGCACCTATTTCGCTACGTGACCCACTTTAGACATTCAAATTCAAAAATTAATAGACATGTTGCATATGTTACATGATCCCCCCCCCCCCCTTCCCAATAAATAAAAAAATTAAAGAGAAAAAATCAAAGGGGAGGCATAGCATGCCCTTTATGTACACATTCACCGTTTAGAACATTATGACATAAATGTGGGTAGGGCCAAGGATTTGTCAATTTTAAACTTCAATGAACCATACATAAGGCAATATAAGCATGTGTGGCATGTCATTCATATGCTTGCTATGGTTCCTTGCAAGAGGTTTGACTTCTTACGGTGTTCAAAAATTTCAAAAAAGAACTCAATCGGTTAGCAAATCTTACACGAATTCAATGCCATAGGAATGAGGTAAATGCAACATATGTCAATTTGCACAAAAAAATTCAAAGAGCACGTATGCAATCTTCTTGAAATGGTTACATAGGTGTGCACATAGTGATTAGTGTTGAGTGGGTGTCGAGCATTGACTATACAGCTATCCCAAGTTTCAATCAATGAACCATTGTATGGACACCCCCAAAAACACAAAGTCATTGCGGTTTACCGCACCTCAAGTAAAAGACTTGCCATTGAAGATGGCTGGTGATCAACTATCCCAATCTCTAGAGATAAAACATTATGCCACTTTTCTAATGATGTAGCAGAAAATGAAGCACAATTTTGAGTTGGTGTCCCCTCTATAACTCCACTGGGGAATAGGTTTCCTTCCCTGCTTCAAAATGAGGTATTGGGTAATTTGAAGTCTTTCTTCCAAATTGGGTCATCAAGTTCGATATTAGCCTACACCTTGCTGAGGCCACTGCACCCCGTTACTAGAGAGAATTAGCCTTTTCGCCACCACCTTCATGTACCTTGAATCAATGTCATTTATTTTTAGACTGATATTAGAAGCACTTTGTTTAGAAGAATGTTTGAATGTTTGAATGCTATTTTACACTCAAAAGCAGATGTTTGAATGCTAGGCTGGTATTTAAGTAACACATGTCTACCTTAGTGCTGGCTAGAGTAGTGATTTAGCTGATCAGTTAAGCCCCATCCACAGCTGCAATAGAGGCACCATAAACATTTGTTGCAACCAGAATGACGAAGATGACCAATTCTGGGAAGAATGTGGATGAGATGCTGGACCAATTCTGGAAGGAACGTGAATTTCACCCAACAATTCAGAACATATTCGGAAGTGCCCAGTTAATAATATTCATGCATGTCTACAAAATCATCTTCCCTCACCCGACTCATCTTGATATATGCAGTTTAGCTATATCATGAACAAATGATCATAGACAGTCAGGTACATGTTAAATGGTCACCGCAGTAAGACTCTCCTCATTTTGCATCCCCAAATGACCCAGCTCTAACATGATTACAACTGCAAGATAGCTCTAATTTTACATTTTAGATTGAATAGAAACATGAAATCTAAGACTCTTTCATTTTACTTCCATTGCCCATAGAGATTGCATGCCTTTGTGGTGATTAGCACACACAAAAACCTTGGAAGCATGGGTTCAGCATTCACAATATGAATGTTTGATAGTTGAAATGTTGAGAAGTATTTTACAGGTGTCAAAGATCAATACGTGTTTGATAAAATGCATACATACAGAATGAGCATACTGTGTGGCCACAATCAGCACTTGATACAATACCAATACTGTAAGGGAAGCCCAAGCTGATAGCTCTATGACTTGAAACAGCAGCAACTGCTTGAGATAAAGGTACCAAGGGCCTGGTGGGGAATATGTTAGTAAGACTCTAGCTTCTCCTAACCAACTCAATATGAAACATAGGAGAATCTCCGGATTCCTGGGAAGCAAGTCACTCAATCGTAACTCGAGTTCAGAAACTTCAGTAGCTCCATGCGGTTTGTTTCTGCCAGTTTGTCTTCCCTGGTTTTCTCCACCTTCATTTGAATCTGCCACACCCAAACACTTGACACCTAGCTGCTTCAAGAAATGTTACAATAAAGACTGCTTCCAGAACTGCTCTGACAACCAGTTGTCAACTACTTTTCAAACTGATCACTTAGCAGTAAAAATTTGAAAACCTCTAGACAGAAAAACAAACAATTTAATTATAGATACTTAGGTTCACAACATCCTCTGTGGATTAACACAAGAGAAGTATGTCACACATGAGCTTTTAATGTAGCCCATTTAATGTCACACATGACATCATTTGGTGTCTAAACATAATTGATTTTAACATGAAAAGGTCAAGGAGTGGAGTCTTCAGAATACCTTTTTGCCAGAGACAACACTGCGTCTCACACCATCATCCTTATCCCGCCCAAGGAACTGTGATACAATAAGAATTACATAGCGAAGACAATATCAGCACCACTTGCCTACATCCAATTCGAGTTTCACAAATTTGCAGGAGAACTGACAACCACTGACCTGACCATCAAACCAAATGAAAGGACAATAGAACATGCAGCAGTACAATATTAAGTGGACAATATTAATTATATTGGAATGGTAAACACAATTGCAAAGCCACCAGACAATTTAACGTCAGACAATAAAGACAGGTCAAGGCTGCACAGTTACAGGAAACGACTGAAGGAAGGTGAGGATACCTTGGAAAGTTGGACAGGCCCAGAACCATCTTTGCCAGATTTCTGTACAGAGCTCAAAGGAGGCCAGAACATCACACCACATCAACCGAAAGCAGCACACAACAGCCAGCCAGTAAAGGTAGCAGGTTGACATAAGGGGAATAAGCAGGTCGCAAACCGCAGCTCCAGTTTCGGAAGGGCCCAATTCCACAAGCAGGCAGCAAAGACATGTCAGTACTATCACTGGAAAAGTCACTCTAAGCACTTGAAGAACCACTCATTCACCTGAAACTCAAGAGTTCCTGATTACTATGAGAAAGACAACTCAGAAACTGCTTGAATGTGCCATTTTGGCTTCCACTGGACATATCTGCCAGTGGCAACATTCCTGGACTCTTTGTTGCAAGTTCACAAATATAGTGAGCAGAGTCTGGCAACAAAGATGCTTACCTCTTTTCGCCTGTGCTTTTTCTCCTTGTGTTTGGACCTATCCTTTCGCTTATCCTTGACCTGGTAAAAACACTCTTTTATGAGTACTCTCGTCATAGACCCTGAAAATTGCAAAGCTTACTTGCCAAAAAAATTTAAAAATACACCACATTAAGCATTGCAACAGTATCCACCAAATGCACCCCCATACAAACACAATTTGCAGAGATACTTCAACACTTCCATTTCCAAACTTTCTAGAACGAAGTGGGCTTGATAGCTCTTGCCTTCTTTTTTCAGATCTCACTTCCTCTTTTTTAATTAGTATTGTACTTAGAGTTCAACTATTTCTTTGTCCTGGAAGGTACAAGGATCTGCACCTTTTTAGATGTCTCTTTCTTCCTGTGTTTCCTGGATCGTTCCAAGCCATCAGAGTCACTATCACTGGAGCTTTCCTCTCTGCATGAGGATCAAACAAGTCATTGTAAGCATACTCCCCATAAGCCGAGAGGTACATAACTATTTTAGAGCGCATCCTGTTCATCACTATGTACCTAAATCCTAGAACTCCTATTGAGGAATTGCATCTTCATAATCTCTGGAAACAAATGTGATAGAACTCATAGAAGAAAAAGGAACTTTTTGGACATAGCAGGAAAAAAATGGAAAAAAAAAATGCACAAAGAAAAATCCAACCATCATGTCGCAGCATTCAGATAATCTACTTTGTGCAGTGCGACTTAACACTGCATGCTTCTGTCATACCTCTGCGTCCCAGAAGACAGAACCTCAGGAACTAGAAACGCACAAAAAAGGTCAAGAGATGATGCAAAAATACAGGACCCCTCTAATTCAACCTAACACTTCCTTGAGAACCACTCTAAAACAGAGAGCAAGTAGATGAAATCAAAGATGTTTCAGGGCTTCACACAGAGAACACTCAAGGTTGTGATGATAAAATGACTATCACCATCCGCTCCACTCCACACACATAGTAGCCAAATGACCTAAAAAATGCTCGAGTGTGTCATGTTCACAAAAATCCGAATATTACCAGCACACGCTGATTAATGACCTTAACCTAGCATGAACCGTACTTTAAGCACAAGTTCCAGGAAAGCAAGTCTCGGTCTCGTCCACCACAGACCCACCTTGTTATAATGAAGAAATGATATAGTCACACACATGAGCAAATCCACTCCACTAAACCCTACCGTAGCCAGATGACCTAGAAGACGCTTGGCTGTGTCGAGTTCACAGAAACACTGATTATTAACAGCACACACTAATGGAGGTGTTTTAATCTAGCATAAGACATACTTTCTTGCAGAACTTCCAGAAAATAAAGCCGCCAAAAGCACAGCCTCGTCCGCAAGCCACAAAGGACAACCTAGACAAGCATGCAGACCTTAATCGCAAACTACGCCACAGCTAAACCTTATTTAGTGATGAACAATTGACTATAACAACAGACACACGTAGATCCGCAAACTCTCGTAGCCAAATGACCTGGAAGACGCTTGAGTATGTTGAGTTTGCAGTAGTCCCGGTTATTCCCCACACATACTAATTGAAGGTCTTAACCTAGCATAAGCTAAAACCTCCTGCACACCTTCAAAAACAGAGCCTCCACTAGCGTGGCCTCATCCGCAACCCAAAAAGGACAACCTAGACAAAAATGCCAACCTTAATCCCAAACTACGCCACATCTGCACCTTGTTTGTGATGAACAATTGCCTATGACCACAGACACACGTAGATCCACCACTCTCGTAGCCAAATGGCCTAGAAGACGCTTGAGTATGTCGAGGTCGCAAAAACCCTTGTATTCCCCACACCGGTAGATCCGCACACTCTCGTAGCCAAATGACCTAGAAGACGCTTACGTGTGTCGAGGTCACAGAAATCCTTGCTGTTACCAGCAGACACTAATTAAAGATCTTAACCTAGCATAAGCCATACTTTCTGCACAACTTCCAGAAAACAGAGGCTTGGCCTCGTCCGCAAGCCACAAAGGACAACTTAGACAAGCATGCCGACCTTAATAGCAAACTACGCCACAGCTGGTGACCAGCAAGGGGTAGCGAGTGCAAGGAGAGAAAGTGAGAGAGAGAGAGAGAGAAAGGGAAGGCAAAAAAGTTGAGAGGCACCTGCTGTGCTTCCGCTTGGTGGAGCGGCGACGGCGTCGCTGGTCGTCACTACTGGAGCTGCTGCTATCGACGTCGCTGCTGCTGCTACTGCCGCTATTGCGATCGGCTTGCGAGGAAGAGGAGGAGGTGTCGGAGCTGGAGGAAGGCGCAGGAGCAACGTGCTGGTGCTTCTTGGAGTCATGCTTGCGGTGCCTGGAGCGCTTGGAGGCGCGGTGGCCCCGGGAGGGCGCCAGCGCCGTGGGCGACGAGGAGGGCGCCATCGCCAGCACAATAAAATGCAACAACAACAACGTAACGCAACGCAAGGGCAACAACACACAGGGGAACACCAGGGGATTCAGCAGCATTGCAAAGCAAGGCAATGGATGAATGAAAGCACCTAGAGTCTTCCTATATAGATGGATGCAATATGGATGCTTGCATTCGTCCATCCATCCAGGAGCGTAACACC
The DNA here is from genome assembly GCA_950295325.1 of Polytrichum commune. Taxonomy (NCBI): domain Eukaryota; kingdom Viridiplantae; phylum Streptophyta; class Polytrichopsida; order Polytrichales; family Polytrichaceae; genus Polytrichum; species Polytrichum commune. The sequence continues at coordinate 27,158,074 of OX485805.1, forward strand.
AACTATAGCACGATATAAATATGAACGGATGAATAAAGTTATTTCAATCACATCCATCCACCCCAATGGATGTACACGGTTCTGTACGTCGGTGCCCGATATAGGTGTCGCTACCGGTTATAAACCCGGGTATCATATTCTTATGGACTACCGGTATAGGTGTCCAGTGTCCACTTGTCTCATAGAATTGAAATACCTATTACGATCATTATCGATATCCATCAGATAGAAAGTTTTGGAGAATATATATATGTATTGTTATCGGTAACTTCTTAGTTCTGGACTCGATGCAAAAGTCTATAATAGATATCTCTTATATCAAGAGTCAAAAATAGTGTGCAAATATTATGGCATCATCACTTACATTCTATGAAGATATCGTTTTAGAAGCACAAACTTCTTATTTAATAGAAGTCTTGCAATTGGCTGTAACAACAAAAGAAAATACTACTTTTGGATTGATAACCAAAATGCACAGCCGTTGACTATCGGTCTCATATAAAATTCATACCTTTGGGTGTGAAATAAATGTTATTTTACCCATAATTAATCAATTCTCTTGAATTTTTATATTTTGTAAACGTGATTATTATATAAACTTGGTATTTGACCAACGTTGGTTTGGATTCATGTTGTGTTCGCACAAAGCACCATGCATATGGATTATAAATTGGTAAAATTTGGAGGCAGTAGGTGCAAATTGGTTTTTTGGGGGGGGGCAACAAGTAACACGTGTCAAGATTTGATTGGTTGGAAGCTTTGTTATTAAACCATATTTCCTAAAGCTTGTTTTATTACCATTTATTACCATTTATTATATTTTATAAAATATAAAGATTAAAACATTAATAAATCCACTCAAGCAACATTCACGATGGATAGTGGGATGATGTCACGTTTGAACCTATGTGTTTAACAACAAGGCAGATCTATCCTCTCATATCATCACTAGCAATAATGGGTGTAATGAACACCAAACAAGGGAATATGTCGTGGTTTATGAGCCCACCAGCCATAACATATGAAGCAAGGCTGACTAATTTCGACTACTAGGCCTAACAATATTGCATGGTGGGCCTGCAAATTTGTGGTCTAGAGAGTTGGGTCATGTTTTTTGTCATGGGCTTCACCCTTTCCCAAGCTCTTTCGAGCTTTTTTATGCCATGCCTACACGTAGCCATACAAGATTGTTAACGGGGTTTCTTTTTCCAACAACGTTTATTTTTTCATCGCCCTACAACTTGGATTAAGCAAGTGCATCATCCGAAGCTATGGGTCAACTAGTATCCTACCAACCAACAATGATAGATACTTCAAATTTTTATAACCCAAGTTGGGTTGAATTAGTTTATGGGCCATATTCGAATCCGAAATTGAATACTTTGGTATACAACATTTAGTTTACGATTCAAAGGTTGTTGATCTAGCCTACCCATGGCCACCCTATGTTTAGAACTTATCAAAATGGAAGAAACTATAAAAAGAAAAAGAAAAATCCCTAGAACTCAAGACATTTTAAGCTCATATTTCAGTGCATGTTGTACAACAAAGTTTTAGGATATAGTCAAAGTAAGAATTATGTGTGTGTGTGTGTGTGTGTGTGTGATGATGATGATGATGATAATGATGATGATTCATGAATAAGATAAATTCATGAGAAGAAGATAAAAGGAAATCAAATATTAATTAATTTTTTAGCAATGCAATTTGGTTTATGATTGATGATATTAAATGATCATTCTAATTAAGGAAGGAATTGCTAACATCGATAAGATGACACTTCATTGGAAGACTATGGCCACACCTGACAAAGACTATTGCCCATGTTAAAAGAGCTTTGCACGACTAACGTAGAGGCATGTCATTGAGTTTTGGGAGTTGTTATGTAAGACAAACCCACACACAATTGAAAGATACATGAATGAACCTTAAGAGGGACCACAATGAATCTTATAAAATAGGAATTTGGTGGATATAACCTTAGATTGTATTATAATTCCTGGAACCAATTTGACGTGAATCCTTATAGACACTAAGCAAATCTTCATCGAGATTATTACCATGGGTTGTTTGTTTGTAAAAACCTAAACTATATGTATGCATGTGTTAACACTCGTTCATTCAAAATGTGCCTTAAATCACGTTTAAGGATACCCAAACACTTCAACATGAGTTTGGTTTCTATTTTTCATAGTTTGGTGTGTGCTACATAGTTTAAGTATTTTAGTTTTTTATTTATTTTTATACTCCACTCTTTGCACGATGTCCCAATAATGGAGGCAATACAATGAGACCATACATGATCGTTTAAACAAAGATGATGAGGAAGAATACATGATGCAACAAATTACCTTTCAACAAAAGATAGAGTGATCAGATGATGAGCTTGTGCAAAGGGGTAGTAGTAGGCCAAGGAGAAAATATAATGTATTTAGGAAAGCCCCTCTTCACATGCAACAATTGTTTGATGAGTACTTCTCAAATACACCTTTGTTTTACGATATGTGCTTCCGGTGCATGTATTGCACAAATAAACAATTTTTCTTGCGTTTATTGAATGCAATATGTCAATTTGATGACTAATTCATTCAAAAGGGAAATTTATGTAATGACATCTTTTTCTCCTTTTCGAAAATTAAATTTTACAATGTGCATGCTATCATTGGGTATGCATGCAAAGGCCCGAGAAGAGTACTAACTTATAGATTGAAAGAGAGCCATGTGAGCTAAGCCATATTGCATTGGTGTCAAGGTGTGAGGGAATATTTTGAGGTTTGGTACTTAAGACAACCCACACAAACTAATATTGTCATACAAATGAAAATCGATCAAAATTGTGGTTGGCATTGATGTTTGGATCCCTAGGTTGTTTGCACTAGAAGTAAAAGTTGTGCCCAATATTTGTGCATGGTGGCCCAAGCATTCACATGGATAGCATGTTCCTTAACTTTGCATGATCTTGCTTTGTTTATTTGGCATGTGTCATGAGGAAGGACTGTGCGTGTGAGGATGTGGATTGGAAAAAAACTCCATCATGCCGATCTATAGGCAAAGGGGGCAGGAACCCATTGGAGGCACGTCCAAATCCCGACCTCTATCCCATGGGGTTTAAAATCACATAAAACCCATGATATATGTGTGAAGGACAACCCCACAATCTTTGAATACAAAACACTTGCCTAGCTGCTACTTGTACAAGTCCAATGTATTGACGAGGATGTCAACCTCAATCTTTGCCACAACCCCCTTCATATCTACTAACTTTGTTTCTAGAGATGTTGTTGACCGTTCGACACCCTCCATCCAGTTTGTGTTGAGTATAATGTTGTGCAATGTTTGTCCAAAATGCATTTTTCTTTTTGCCATATCCCCCCTTCTAGAGCATGTGGACATGTGCATGAATGAGATTCTACAACATTGCCCCTCCTCCTCTGGGCATAAGCTCTCGTCCTTCCATGTCCTTCCACCCACAATGATGTTCGAACCTACTTAAAATGATATTTCCAAAGAAATTGCAAATGAATATTTGCATTGGCACTGCGTGTGCGAGTGCGCGGGGAGGGGGGGGGGGTGCACGACACTTGATGCAAAATTGGTGGATTTTCTTTCTCCATTTTGCTTGGGCCGGTGACTTATAGTGTTGGCGGTGTCTTCTGGGGCCATACTTATGCCATTCCCGCCTCCAATATTGGCACTTTACTATTGCCAAGTTGTATGCCCACACCGTTGGGCATGCTCTTACATTTTGACCCCCCCCCCCCCTACACCACGTGGAAGTACTCAAACAACAAAACAATAAGAGATCTTGCCTAGTCCCTTGCCAACACAGAAATGTCCAATTTTCATTGTCATAATGATCAACAAGTGGAAGTTTGCCCCAATATGATGTGTAGTCATTGTAGAAAGAGATCATTCACTTTGACCTCTTGTAATACTTGCACATTGTCAACTTTGATTTTGAAACTTAAAATGACAAAACGTGTGATTCACAATTGCTTACATAATGAGATCATAATTCCCAAAGGCCAAAATTGTCTACAAAGTTGGAACAGGTTGAGAGAGGGCCACATATCACAATGTGTTTTAATATTGCCAATTGCACGTGAGGTCCAGTATGATATAAGATCCCAACTGGGAAAGGGGAGAGGTGAAAATGAGGTCCCAATTTGGGGAAGTGGGTGGCCGAGATTTTGGGGCATCGAGCCCTCCAAAATGTTGGTGGACATCCCTCATTCAATTACTTTTCTTGTTGGGGCACACCTACATTTGAGTGGTATATGGTTTAGTGCAAGTCCAAGAGTGAATACCATAATGACATGTGCTTGAAGAACTTGATTGGAATGTGGGTTCATAATATGATAATCATTATACTAGAGTCAATAGTCAACATAACTTGGGGGGGGGGGGACTTATGTGACCATTTGATGAGCATAGTAATGTTCACTCAAACAACATTGAATAAGATGTTCATATGAACTTCAAAATGTGGCTAAGGCCATGGTTTATATTTCCTAACTATCTGGTACAAATCACATGCTTCAAATCCCTTAAGAATTGGGCTTTGTGGTTGGAAAAAATAACCATTTTTGACTTACCTACCTTGATGTAACATGTATTGAGAGACCTTTGGTAGGGTTGGCCTAATGTAGGAGCCTTGTGGTGGTAAGGTTAGATACCCACCTCTTTGAGCTAGGCCTCCACCACTATTACTGAGGTGAACTCGAGAGTCTACACTAAATATTGTATTTAGTGTCACTTACGGTCTCCATGTGTTTTTTGAAGCTAAGATGACTTAAGATGAATGACGTTCATTGCTAAAATGCCTTTCACACAAATAAAAATTCTTACACAACACATAAAATGTACATGCATAATGTTCAAATCTACTTTTATCTTCTTGATTTGACAATAATCCATGTATAATACTTTGGTTGTAAATATTACTAAACCATTTGTTTAAAGGGTCAATATCTTAAGAGGAGTGCTTATATACATACCATTTGTGTGCATACCACTTGTCTGTACCTATCGTGGTCAATAATGTGGGCATGTATAGTGTGACTTACCCTTCGCATTCCTATAGTTTGGCCCATAGTGTACACCATCGCACATGAAAATAACGTGCACTGATAGTTACACTTGAATCATCAACCACTCATTGTGTTTTCATCTTTCACTTGGATTTCACTTCTAGTTGTAAGTAAGGTATCAATTGAAAGTGATTGAGATTGCGCATTGAACAAGCGTAAACTCACTTCCCAAGTCCAAGAACTAAGGAATAAAAAATAAAAAAATTCCATGCACGTGTTTCTTAAAGGTATATGTAGTGGATATTTAAATGGTCATTGTGGCCAAATGGCTAAGAGTTTAGGAGGCGATCTTGGTGTTTAGAAATAGCACAAGAAACTCCAAGATATATTGTTCGTTTGTGGAGAAAGCGAGATATGAAAGAGATATTGTCATTGGTTTCTTGGACCTCCAATGGTATACAATGTGGGTTGGTAACCAATGTGTACACACAATATTATCTCCCCATGTTTTTAAAGTGAATTCCTTGCGTTTAGTGTGGCCTACAATATTTACCATAATAAGTATACCTTCAAAAGAGTGAGCACATTATCCTTAAGGTAGGAGCGCCCAATTCCTCAAGTGACCCCATTTCCCAACACTTGTATTTTGTCTCAAAGTCAATCTACGTATGTCAACATGAGTACTAGTTGTATTCTTTATAAGAAAAAATAAGTGCAACTCATTAGTTGGAAGAGACAAGATGCCATTGATCGACATTGTCCACTTTTGGGAGGCCTATGTAACCACTTTGGGCTATAAAGGAAGCGTGGCTTTCATTTTTTGTAACTTAATCACACAATGTCAAAATTTAATGAGCCCAAGTGCATTAGCCACCTTATGGATTTGCCAATTTCTTAGAAATCATATGTGAGATTTTACACAAGTTAATGATCTCAAGTGCTCAAAGTGTTTGTCATAGGCATTTCTAACTTATTCTACATGACCCAAGGTAGAAAACCCTTATTCGGTCATTTTTCTTATTAGGACACCTATACATGAGTGGTATGTGATTAGGTGTGCTTCCAAAGAAGAGAGATTCAATCATGTGCTCAGATTATTATAATCATTAGATTCAATTGTGAACATAATTAATTTTTGGGGATGAGCCTATATGACAATTTATCGAGCACAAGAATCTTCATTGTGATATAAATAATAAGATATCCTTACGAACTCCATAAATTATAAGGAATATTATGGCTACGACCTTGATTTGGATTCAGTAACCATCTTGTACTAATTGTGTGTATCATATCTTAGGAGAAGTGGGTTAGTGTAGATGGTTAGCAAATCCAAATCAAGGTTGTAGACACTTTCCTTGTATTTTTTGGAGTTTGCAAGACATCTTATTCATTATCAAAGTGAAGACTTCCGTGCTCATTAAGTTGTCATATAGTCCCCCCCCCCCCAATTATGTTGCCTATAAAACCTAACATGATTATCATATTTTGAACACATATTCCACTCTATATTAAACATGTGAGATTTTGGCATCCATTCCTTTAGCCACAAATAACCACATACCACTCAAACATAGGTGTCCGATTCAAGTTCCTAATTGAATTAGGGTTGTCTACCTTAATATGTGTGTTTCGTGTCCTACGAGAAGTGGGCTAGCAGGGAAAAATCAATAAGTTAAGACCCATCTACCTTACTAGAGTTATCCTTTAACTCGATTGAAGTTTTGGTTGTGAGTTGGTCATGTACTTGCATACAATTTTTGATGCATGCTTGCAGTTGGTGTGGAGGTTTGAACAAGGCACTTTCTATATTGGTTCATTGAATGTCAAACTCATTTTGGCATGTTGAGAGGTCCTAAAATGAGTTTGGCCCCCCAATGAAGAGATTTGGATTTTTTAATTTATTAAACCTTCACACTGACTCCAAGCATGCACCAAAAATCTACCGAGCATGGAAAGTTTTGTATGCAAAACAACCAACTCCCAACAAAAACTCTGGTTGAGTTAAAAGGATAACTCCATTGTGATAGACGTGACTAATCCAGTGATTAATCTTAATTAATCAAACACCTATTTTTGAGTGTTATATGGTAACTAATTAGGTGTAGCTTGAAGCATAAATACCATAAAGACATGTGTTTAAAAGAGATTGGACCACTCACTCAAAATATGATAACCAATCGATAATCTACATAATTGGGGGTATGATCATTTCATGAGCACGAGAATCTTCACATTGACAATGAATAAGATATCCATACGAGCTCCAAAAACTATGAGGAAAGTTGCTACGCCCTGAGGGCTGGTTTACACTATGGATCAAGAAGTCGGACCAGAGCGGTGTAAGAGCGTTGATTGGTTCCTAAACTTGTCCCGGGACCATTTTGGTTTACACTAAGGAAAAAATGGCAAAGGGACCATGGAGGTCGAGGTCCCCAAACTACAATTTTCAAGGCCTAATTAATGCATTGACATGGTCCAATGGATTTTGCGGTGAGAGAGGCAAGAGAAGTGAAGACAAGAGAATGGTCAAACTTGTTTTTTTTCTTCAAAACTACCTTATTAGGGCATGTATTAAAACAAATCAACTCGTTCACTTTTTGGTGCATGGTCATTCTTTTTGGTCCACATTCGGTTTACACTTAGTAAGGGGCCCAAGGCTATCAAAATTTTTTTTTAAAAGAAGTTGGACCACAAACTCAAACCATCGAAACATGCCCTCTTCCATGGTCTGACTTTATGGTCCATGGTATAAATTGGCCCTATTTAGTGTAGGAGAAAACTATGTGAAAAAAGAACCGCAATTGTTTTCCCATTGTGGTTCTTTTGACCACCCTGATCTACAGTCGTTAAATGACTACAAATTTTTCCTTTTTGTTTATCAACTGCAATTTTTAAGATTTTTAGGGCGTATAACATACCGTTGAAAGGGTATTTGCAATACCTTTCCAATGGTATATTACAAGCCCCCAAGTTCCAAACATTTCAGTTGGTAGACCAAAAAAAATCTTCACTCGAATTCTTGAGTTGTAGGTGTCCCACGTAGTTTGGTGAAACATGTGGGAGTAGGTTTAAGGGGTAGGCAAAGGTAGAAATAGTATGTCTCATGGGCTTTGATATGATCATGGCACATAGTGGGAAGAGTTGTGTATTAAGCCCCCAAAAAAGTTCATTAAGAATTTATTATAAGAGCATTTCTTTGCCATGGGCCCTTGCCTTTTCCTACCAGACCACCTCTCTTGCCTTTCTCACCACAAAACCCGTTGGACCATGTCAATGTATTTATTATGCCTTGAAATATGTATTTTGGGGACCTCGACATCCATGGTCACTTTGTCATTTTTTCCTTGGTGTAAACCGAAGTGGTCTTAGGACGAGTTCAACAACCAATTAGCACTCTTACAACACCCTAGGACGACTTCTTGGTTCATAGTGTAAACCGACCCTTAGTGTGTGTGGTACCCATTCTTGAAACATGCATTATTTTGCCAAATCTCAAGTGAGGGTTGAATTATTTTCCAAGTGATACAAATACATGCTCATTTACCGTAATTAGAGTGCATAATTTGTTTTGGTGAGCTCAAAAAGACTTCTTCTTCTTCTTCTCAATCTTGAGGCATCTTCTCACACTGAGAAACCGAAGAGAGCTTGCATGGAGAGTTTTCGACACTATGACACTTTGGGCTCCCAAAACCCTACATCCTATGGTGGCACTAATCTCATAAGATGTAGTGACATCATATGATTTTAATGGATTTTAATTATAAAGATTTTAATTATTTTTATCACCTCCACTAATTTTTAACATGCACTATTAGCCCACCCTCACTAAATTGGATCATCAATGTACACTCTAAAATCCGTAATATCACACTCGTGGCAACCAAAGTGCACGTGTTATTTAGAAGTTATATAGTGCGACCATGAACGCATGATAAAAGAGATTTACTGAAGCATGTGACATTATGGAATAACACAGAGTCAACATTGCAAGAATGACAATGATGACAACATGATGCGTGCGAGCGTGTGGTATAAATTCTTTGGTAGTTATTTCAACGCCAAAACCCATAACATGTGGGAGGGAAACATGACAAAGAGTGAGATTTAAAATGAGAACATCCGGTCCCTAGGGTTTTGGGATAGAAGAGAGGGAGTGACATTAAGGAGGTTGATATTGCGGAGTTTAGAGCGTAATTGGAAAGAGTAACCATTTAAGACCCATCTACCTTCACCTTGCAAAAAACATAAGAAGTGAAGTATGATGTGGCAAGGGATCAAGTAGAACGTACGAGTCTAGTACAAGCCCACCCCAATTATAGTACACGGGGTAGGTAAGATTCATACACACGCTCACCCGCTTCTCCTTTCTCGATTGCTGGGATTGCACCATGATCGCCACAGCCACCGCCATAGCCATTGCCCTTGCTTTCCTTTCCTTCACGTAGATTGATTCCCTCCGCATTCCCATGACCCACTTCCTCTTTGCATTGTCTGCAAATTCCATTCATCCGCCAAGCCTTCACCACCCCAAGGGACCAATCTGCAGGGTAGGGTTTTGGGTTCTGTCAACGCGCGAATCTTTTCGGTGGCACGCGCGGCCAACAATTGGATTCACCCTCTCACATTCCCGGAATCTTCGCACCAGGTGTGAGTAGATTGCAATTCGAAACCGAGTGTTCTGAAGGTCTCCTTCCTTCTTCCCTTTTATGTTGTCAAGTCTGATGTGGGTTAAGTTATGTGGTCACTGCTCTCGTGAGCTTAGGAACCCTTTTCAGCTCATGTTTGAGGGTTACCTCTTTAGCTAGAAACTGGAGGACCGAGTTGCGTTTGCAATGTGGATACTATCTTGTAGGCGTGGACGAGATGTTGGCCTCCCTTCCTTTTTTTTGGAAAGTCTGAACGGAGGTAGAACTTTTGGCTTGGTGATGTTCAGTAGGGGTAGTGAGTTATGCTATGCAAGAAGATGATGATGATGACCTCCGAAAGTTGGGTATTTGTAGGTTTCGAGTGAGTATCATCAGGATTTTGAAGCTCTAAATGGTGGCCTTTTTCCCATCGAACTAGGCAAACAGCAATTTTTACTGAGTTTTGTTAGTTTCCTTTTTGCTTTGAGGAATTGGCGCCAACTTTCTCTAATGGTTTCAGTCGGGGAGTTGTTTCGATTGGTGATGTTTTGCTTGAATGTCTGGAGGATTAGGGCTAGGCTAACAAATCGCGGATTCGGATGGAGGTGGAAATATGACTTGGTAGTGTTCATTTAGGGGGATGAAGGCATGCACGTAGTGAGTTATGCTATGCAAGGAGATGATGATGACCTCCGAAAGTCGGGTACTTGAAGGTTCCGAATGATTATCTGCAATTTGAAGCTTTAAATGGCGGGCTTTACCATCGAATTAGGCAAAAGAGCAACTTTCACTTAGTTTTCTTAGTTTTCTTTTGCTTTTGAAGAATTGGTGCCAACTTACTTAGTTTCAGTCGGGGATTTGTTTTGATTTATGATGTTTATGACTGTCCGGGGGATTAGGGCTAGGCTAACATGTTGCGGATGGAGGTAGAAATACGACTTGGTAATGTTCAGTTAGGGGATGAAGGCAGGGAGAGGCAAGAAGACGGCCGCCACCGAAAGTAGCATACTTGTAGGTTCCGAGTAAGGATTGGGATTTTGAAGCTTTAAATGGCGGGATGTTCCCATTGAACTAAATCCATACCAATTTTCATTGAGTTTTCTTGAGTCTGAGGAACTGGCGCCAACTTATCTAGTTCATTCGAGGATTTTTCGAATTGATGTTTTTTTTCGGTTGAACTTGTTGAGGATGAAGGCCAGGCTAACAATTTGCGGATGTGAAGTTGAAGATTCTTCTATTTGCAGAGCGTGTTCTAATATGCCGAATGGTTCTGCTGGCTGCTTGGTTCGATATACTGATGCTTCAGTGCGATGCATTTTTTTCAGGAGGGCGAGTTTTGAATGCACAGATGGACCAAAGCCATGTGCCTCAGGGTTAATGTTTAGTCTTTTACCTCCACGACAAACTGTGATGGGACAGTGGATTTTGTGTGCTGTGAATGAGCTCGGCCAGTGCCTGGAGACATCTTCTTCCAGATATTTGGAAGTATATATCAAGTGCTTATGTGACAAGATGTGTGGGGAAGGCGAAACCCATGCAGTATCTTCTCATGGAGCTTGGGTGAAGGCAACCGAATATAGGGATGCTCGAAACTTTTTAATGGAGTGGGTTATAGCACATTCCTTGAAATCGTGATAAAGGCGCATAGGTTGACATCTGCAACAGAGCTCATCTCAAGGACAGCATTTCATAAGATAAAGGTCAAAGGGTAAATGGAAACCTCACCGAGGATTTAGAAGGCAATTACTGCGATTGATGTGAATGAGTAGCAATGGCAGCCTCCAGCAATTCCTGGCTGCAGCAAACCTTGCTTCCTCAGCACAGCACACAACAACAGAGCTCGTCTCACTCACTTTTCCATAATCCGGAGCTACCACTTCATTGTGCTCATTTGGGTCCTTCGCAGCATGTGGATCTTGGACATGGCAGTAGTCATGGAATGGATCCGTATTTACCTCTTCACCATACAATGCATTCTTCCCTGCACATGCCAGGAGAATTACCACAGCAGCCGAGCCAACCTTTACAGGGAATGCCTGGAACCAGGTTGTTCTCAATCTCATATATTGTTGTTTCTTGTATGATCTCCAGGTAGTTTATGTTTCAAAGAGAGGAACTTACATAATAAGGTCAAGGAGAGTGTCTATTTTCTTTGTGATGTTTGTGTGAATCGAAGTAATGGCAAGAAACTGAGTCTGGAATACTACTTGGAGTTGGCCAAAATCCATTGCGTTCAATTGTCTGGCTTTTCTACATCCACAGACATCAAGCTCACAAAATGTTGAGGCTCTCAGAAGTTCCAAAACCCAGGGATCTGCCCTTGACGCAGAGCAAGGGATTTATCTGTGAGGTTGAGTCTCAGTGCATTGAGCTTCTTACCAAGTCAACCTATGAGTGGCAGTGGAAGAGCTGGAGGGTCAACTGAAAATGGGGATGCTGCAACAGTGAGAAAGGTACACAAGGCTGACAGGGAAAAGCTCCGTCGGGATCGATTAAATGAACAATTTGGGGAGCTTGCGGGTGTACTCGGTATGTCCTCTGAGAAACTTGAGTATCCAATATTTTGTGTATATTACTTAAAAAACCTGGGTGTGGACAGTGTCACCATAAGTGCAAGAGTTCCTCTCTAAGACAAGAGTCTTAATATTAGAAGCCTTTGTAAGTTTCTTACAGTACCAAGTGATAATTCTTCACTTGCGCTTACTTGTTTACTCAGTACAGAGCACAAGTATAGTCTTTTCTTTGATTTGGATTGGACAAAACTAGTACCTTGACTTTTGGATAAAAAATTGTACAAAGCCAATGAAGTTGGATGAGTTGTGCAGATCCAGAACGACCTAAGAATGATAAAGCAACTATTCTTGGTGACAGCGTTCAAGTGGTGAAGGAGCTCCGCGCTGAGGTGAAAAGGTTGAAAACTGAGCATGAATCTCTTATGGATGAACAACGGGATGTAAGTAATCTCTTGTGGTTGTCACTTGCCACTCTGCCTGTGGTCAAACACCTACATTCTGTTAAGCTGCAACAAGGGTCCATAAAAATGTGCGACATCTTTGTAATGGTTGATGATTGTATTCCTCCCTTGTAGAGGTTGGGTAAATCTTGATGCAATAAAATTTGAAGAATCATGTTTGTCCACCATCATTCATTGATGTTATTATGGTAATTGACTCTTAGAGGATGCAAGGTCATGATATATGTCCATATATACAATTTATATGAGCCTCATCAAGTTCAGAAATTATATTCTATATATTCATGGGTTTGAAAACTTATTATATACATTGTCTTGTGTCAAGGAGAAAATAGATTTATACTCGTGCATGACATTGATGATCAAAATTCAATGTATGTATCTGCAACCAAGGGCATGCAGGCTACGTATTTGAACTTAAAGCTTCAATAACATGAAGGTATTCAACTGATTCAAAAGTGCACTTGACGAATGATTAAATTTTAGATAGGGTCACTTTTGACATAATTAGCTAAAATGGAAGTATGTAGCTCGAATAATGTTTTTGTGCATGGAGAGGCCCACTCTGGGCCTCTTAGACACTTAGGGTAGACATGCCACTGATCTTAGTTAGACACCTATATTTGAGTTGGTATGTGGTTAGGTGTAGCTTCAAGAATGAATACTAAAAAGACATGTGTTTAAAAGAGATTAGACGATGTGCTCAAAATATGATAACCATCCTAAGCTTAATAATCAACATAATTGGGGGACCTATATGACCTTTTAATGAGCATGAGAATCATTGCTTTAATAAGATATTCATAGAGTTCCAATTTTTTTGAGGAAAGTGGCTATGGCTTCGATTTGGATTTGCTAACCATCTTGAATTAATGGTGTGTTTCATATCCTAGAAGAAGTGGGCTAGTCAGGAAAAGTAACCATGCAAGACCCATCTACCTTAAGGGTTACCGACAATAACACATATGGTAAATGCATTCTGTGATCAATGGCTTGTTGTGCAGCTTTCGCAAGAAAAGATCGAGCTTCGGGAAGAGAAAGCTGCCTTGAAAACAGAGACAGAGCAACTCCAGAGTCAACTGCAACAACGGCTTCGTGGACTCTTACCGTGGATGACCATGGACCCCTCAGCTGCCATGATGGGAGCTGCTCCTTACACGTACTCCATGCCAGTACCTCAACCCCAACCTCAACCTCAACCTCAACCTCAACCCCAACCTCAACTCCAACCCCAACCTGCAACAACCCCACCTCGCAACACTGCAACATCAGAAGCTATGCCTACAAGCAACTCTTCATCACAACAACAACCTGTTGTGTCGCCCCCACCTTACTTATCCTTAGCACCTCCTGGTGTGTATATGCACCCATATGCAATGTATGGTACACAACACCCGGAAGGAGGTCATGCGTACATGCCATACCCTCCTTACCCTACTAGTATGGGGACTCATTCACATGTTGAAAGACCTTATGCTCAATACCCCTCCCCACTACAAAGTATGCCAGGTTATTTGGTCCAGATGCAAGGCCCTCAGGGTGGAGCGAATTTCAGGCCTCCATTTGCTGTACCAGGTATGAGCCTTGTCCCACCAGGCCAAACAAGTGGTCCGTATCCACAGTATACAGCTCCAGGTCCGAGGCATGGATCTCAAGCCTCACCTGCTCAGACAGTTTCCTCACCTGAGCCACCAGGTGTGGAAACCAGCTTGCGACTACAAACACCAGGAGAGCCTGCTTGTTCTGTTCCGGCACCTCAATCCCAGGCTCAACAGAATGCTCATGGCAAGGGGGAGACTTTAAAAGCCGAGGTTAGTAATTGATGTGGAGTTTAATTGATGTTTGGAGTTTTGCAAATTTTTATAAGCATTTCTCTTAGCAGTCTTGGTTATATATATATCAACTTACATGGTTGCAGGACTGTTTATGGGTTTCCTGGATTCCTTCCAAGTATTAAAATTATTTGGTTGTGCTTTATCTCAATCTTTACTTCCTTTGTATATGCTCCTGAACATACATCGCAGAAATTTGAGGATGAGCATTTTGTACCCAAGGTAGCCGCTTTGTCATATTTTGAATTTCATAGGAATATCTTATTTATTTTCAGAGTGAAGATTCTTGTTCTCAGTAAGTGGTCATATAGGTCCTGCCAATCATGCTGACTATCGAACCTAGAATAGATATCATATTCTGAGCATGTAGTCCAAATTCTTTTAAACACGTCTTCTTGGTATCTGTTCTTGGAGCCACACCTAATCATGTACCACTTACATATATAGGTGTCCGACTAAGATAAGGAACCAGATTAGACACGTCTATCTTACACTGATAGTGCTTTTTCATTTTTATTTTTTATATAAATACATAAACATTGGCGAGTTTGATGCTTGGGGTTTCATTACATGAAGAGTTCCTCATATGTTGCCTTCTGAATGGATGTTGAAATTTTCAGGGGGCGGGCTTGGAGTTGACAACACCAGGGGCAAGAAAACTTAGTGAAGTGGGTGGACAAGTAGACGAAACAAATGTTTCTAATGATGTCATCTCAACATTGACTCTGTCATCCAGCACTGTTACCCGAATTGATACTGCACCAATACCAACAGCAGCTGAAACCGCAGGTGAGATCGTTGTATGAAATGATGTACTAAGTACAACTTTGTGCTTGAAACATGGTTTTGCAAAGTGATACTTGTAAACCGTCTCCATCTTTAGTGGGGGCAGGCAGTCAGATTTGTGCAGAAGATCACCATGTCTAATTCCTATTGATGAAATGCACAAAACACAGTAAAACATAGGAAGTCAACAGTAACTTCAGTGTTTTTAGTTTCAGGTACACCAGTGTCGGAGGAGGGCCGATGCGCATTGCAAAGAAACCAAGAGTCAACCTTGAGACCACAAGTCGAATAGCCCTCCATTTGTACTTGAACTTTACAACAATATCTGAACATTAAGTGGGACTGCAAAAAGTTTAACTTCCTTGACAATGAAGCAGGTCCATAAAAAAGAATTTGGAGACCAGCTCTGTCAATTAGGTGGAGTGCAATTGTAATTCTTCAAGCCCTTTAGCTGTAGTATAATCACAAACTCTGACTTTGCAGCATTTCAGTACACAGTGATGGTGCTCAATTTTTGTATGTTAGAACTGCTATCATTGTCATGAGCAAGTTATCCAGCACCAAGCTCATCGTTAAGGAAGCCCTTGCCAAATAACCATTTCAAAGAAGTGGGGTTCCCACTTTACAAGTTAGGAAACCATTTAGCATTATCCTTATCAGTTTATTCCTTAACCCTTAAATGACTAAGAAGCCAAAAATGGTTGAAAGCGTTTTTCTAAGACATTCTGAACAAGGAAAACTAGTTCATTCCTTAGTTATTTTCACTTGGAACTAACAGTTTGAAATAAGGTATGAACAAATTCTTTTTGTGGCATGTGGCTATGAGGTGCTGACCAACTTGTTTTGTGGGGTTGACAAAAACAATTTGGCAACCAATATTGGCATTGAACTTTGTTTTCATCGTCAAATAACCCATGTAGAATTTGCTAATGATGTTGTTTGCTTACACAACATTTACTAATAAGCCCCCCCCCCCCCCCCCCCAACACCAGATTGGGAAGGTGAAAACATTTAATTTTGTTGCCTAAATGAACACCTTCCTCAGCCAATTTCAAGTTCTTTAGTCCATTCCTAACTTGCTCAAGCTTTCGATGCTCGAATCCATTAGCTAGAAGATTCCATAGAGCTGGATGTGTCCACATTAGCCTTACCTACCTTAGATAACAATTCACTATGTACAATATATGGTGACATATGGAATACCTGAAGAAGATGTATAGAAAATACTGTATTTAGTGTCATTTACTATTTGAAATTACACTATGTTGTAACTTTTTATTGCATGTCATTTTTGCCAACAAAGGTTAAATTGTTTGTTTGAACATTATAGAATAATAACATGTTTACTTGGTAAGAAATGACATCCATGGCAAAAAGTTACAGCATTGGGTAATTCCAAATAGGAAGTGACCTTAAATACAATATTTAACATAGTTCCCCTTTTTTTTTTCTGTCAACACAATGGCCATGGATTTACTATAAGATTGTGTATTTGTTTGAAAGTTTCTGTAGGTTACAATGAGTGCCTACACCCCTTCCTAAAGAATGTTTGAGGAAGTTTCCTAAATTGTTGTCTTGTAAAATACCTAGATGTAATAGACTAAGCAATTCATCAAAGTGTGAAAGGGTTAACAGTATATACCTCCCATAAAAAATTTGAAATCACCTGATATTGTACAAGTGTCGCCACTTAAAGTAGACGAGCCTAGTATGGTTACTTTCAACAGGTTTGGCCTCTTCTGATGTGCAATAAATTCTGGAAAGAAAACCTGGTTGATTGGCAAATCAATCCAATGGCATAAGACTGAGACCAACATGACAAATGTGAATTTGTGATGAATTTCCAAGAAGCAGATATGTGATATTCTTTGAGTGGTTAGTGTTGAGCGGTTGTTTGGCATTCACTTTTTGGGTATATCAACTACTGAGCCGTTGTATCGATCGTTAAACTAATTCCTGAAGTGTTCATTTTACGAGAATATCAAAGCATTTTACATCCCAAAAGTAGGGGTTTCAATAAGGCTGGTGTTTTAATAAAAGCATGTCTCCCTTAGTGATGAGTTGCTTCCCATGCCCACCAAATAAGCCCACCAATAGCGGTTTCGATAGCAAGATTCTTGAAGAATTTCAGGTACTTTTGACCCTCTTCTCCTGTCCCCCGAGCCCCAACGAGGTCTTTGAACCGAAGATTTTCTTGGTCGTGCATGAGGGCAAAGACGATACCTCGGAGATGACCTTTGCCGACAACACCAACGACTCGCTTACATCCATTCACAGCCTTACTTCGCTTCAGAGACCATGCAAGGTACTGTAAAAAGGGCCAACACAAGTTTCAAAAATAAGCACCTGACGCAAACCCCACGAGTCTTCCTAATAATCAAGCATAATGGAAATATTTTTGCCAAAAGCCCTATAGATTGATACTGTGACTTTGCACATGGTGCCAATCCCTTAGACAGACCCATAAAATCTTTTAGAGAGACATAAATAGGTGCTATCTGTCATAGATAGACCTACTTGATAAAATTCTTTACATAGACACCATAGATGACACTATAAGCCAAAACTTTAGATAGACTAGATGGACACTATATTCCATACTGTAATTTCATTCAAGTTTCTAGATTATCCTCTGGTCCAAGAGACAACTGAATACTAGTACGATGCACATCTCAATCACAACAAATGAGTACCTACTTGCAAACTGAAAGGATATTCAAAGTAAATCGCAATACTGGAATTTCTGCAGCATTATATTCATACCATGTCCCGTTCGTGGATGAGGGGTTGCATCAATGATGGAAACCGGTCGCCCATCTCTACAAACATTGCCGAGAGGGCATCATCTGACTTCAAGGCCTACCTCCCACCAGAAAATAGATTAAAAAAGAACAACAATAACACTTGAAAAAGTATCCGTATAAGGGGTCAGTTCTTAAAGCATTTCAAATTGTGTAGGAAATGGCAACACACTGACTATTGTGGGATACAAACCCTCTTCAAGATAAGGCCAGTAATGCAAGGCACTTGTTACATCAGTTCATCTTCAAAAAGTGCATGTGACCAACGTTCAATGTTTGAGTAAGTGTTGATACATACACGTCAGACTTTAATATCTCCTCAGTGCTACCCCAATATTCAGCTTATGATGATTCACTCAGAAATTAATCAATCTATAGTTCAACTATTTAGATCAAGCGACTATGGAATATTGAAAGAACTGATGGACATTGCAACCCTACGTTTGGTAGGCATTGGTTCAATGTTGTAACTTGATGTGATTGAATCAACGTAAAATCAGTGTTGATATATGGATCTTGAGGTTTGTGATGTTACTTGATATGACTGAATAGAAATTGAGAGCGCACAAATACCTCGATACATTCTTCGGATGCATCAAGATTCTTTGCAGACATCCCTTGAAGAAGTGTCATTGCAAATCTGATGCGCTCATCCCACCTCAATGACCCCCATGCTCTTTGGAGCTGCAATGCAAAGCCAGAGAATTCCAAGTTATGTTTCTCAACACTTTACTGGAGTGAGGTGAAATGAACTGCTTCCATAGTCACCCGACCACAAAACGATCATGACTTGAAAACTGTTGACATCCAGTTTTTTTAACCAGTCTCACGAACAAACTCAAATATCAAAGATTTTTGCCAGAGACGTTAGTCCTCTGGTTGCCACATGTTTCAACAATTGTAACTAACTCCAACCTGGTACTTATTACCCAGAAGTCAGTGAAATCAAGTTTACACTAGCAAGCACCAGATCCACACAGAGGTTCAGACCTCAGTACAAGCTTTACCGTGATTTCAATGGGACGGTCTCCAAGCACAATTTGTGCTCCTAAAACTTCAGCTGCTCTGCGGGCTGCACGAAACTGTCCAGAAACAGTTGACATCAGGCCAACTCTTTGTTCTCTTTGTCATTTGTAAGCAAATCATATATGTTTTAAACAGGAGTTGAAGATCATAAGAAGTTGCTGCTGCAAGATAAGTAGTGCGGCCCAGACTGTTCATCATCTACCCACACTCAATATCTTGCCATCACTGGGTGGCAACTACAGAGGGTGTTATCTGACCCTGGGTGCTACATAACAAGTCATGAAGACCACTCTAATCAATATGGCACACCAATTTTAATGCCACACTAAATCACATGTTTAGTGTAGTAAACTTCCAGTTGAATGCAAAGACAATACCCACATGGACATTAAAAACTATACGCCTTATAGCCACAGCAGGTCAAGAGTGGTGACACCCACATCCTTGACTTCTTAAAAAACAGATAGCATCAGCCAGAGAGTGTGACCTAAACAGATACTGACTTGATTAACTGGTGACAGGACATACAACTTGGACAATAGAACAATCTGTCGAGTGCTCCAACTTATGTACAGGACATTGCTGCAACCTGCTTACTGTCAGACTTCTGAATGTAGACTGAGAAACTCAGCATCATGTTTGAGCAAGCACCTCAAAAGAGTGCATAGAAATCAATTCTCCTAAACGTGTGTATCTACTGACCTCTTCCCCTGTGGCTACTCCTGCAGATGATGAGATGCGGCTCGATGCGCCTGCCAACAGCAACCTTAGTGCCAATGCAGAACGCCCTCCTGCGGATAAATATGTTTGTCACTGATTAGAAGAACTTGAACGCGAAATTTGGTGGTAGGTATCTTTGCAAACATAAAATGTGGTTGCATTGCAGTGACACACAGAAAGATATCAGAAATTTTCAAACCCTCCTGCTAGAAAAACCCTAAACCCTGAACCCGGGATAGGCTATCGGGTAGCATCACAAGATTTCACATTGATTATTCAATCACATCAAACTACCGCATTGAATTCTCTATCAAACGTAGGGTTGTACGTATACTATTTTGTTTCTATATTTTATACTTCCAAGACCGATAAGGAGAGTCGCATAGGTGAACCGGATATTTTCAACCGCACCCGGTTAAAGGTGTTCATCTGTGAAAGGAGGCAGTAGTCTTCGAGGTCCCTCTAATTCAAGTGATGTCGGTTTCGATATTACACATAGGATTAAACTAACTTGGAGATGATGCAACACCATAATTCATTCTGGTGGCAACATCGGAATCATCTCTTATTCTCTTCTCTTCTTTGTTTGCTATCCATCTACTACAACTGGAGCCTCTCTTTGTCTCTCGCCTTTAAGTGTTGCGGATTGAAAGGAAACACTCACCAAGTTGGAGGCTACGGCCCATAGCCGACCGGAAGTTGTCACCGCTCATCGACATCAAATTGGAGGTCGGTTGTCTTGCCTCCGGCGCCTCGTCGTACATAATGCCTGCCCTGCCCGTTGGAATGTCACTCGGTTAATTAATGTTTATCTCCACTCCTGCGAACTGGGGTCACAATTTTGGAGAAGCATCGTCTTAAGACTACAATGGAGAGGATGGTGAGCCTTACCTGCCTGCTTCTGCAGAGCTCGACCACCACATTGTCAGGGCACACCGCAGCAATCACTCGCTCAACCTGCAATGAAAAGCCACCACTCAATAAATCTCTTGACACACTGGAAAATGAATTTCGATTACACAATCACGACCACGAAGAGTGTTTACCGTTTACGAAATTCTGCATGCTAATCTTCTCCACGTCTACACAACCCGATCCTCTTGTCGTAGACCTTGCAAGCACGAAATTGGACCTGAGCCATCTGGCCGGGAAATGGATTACTCGTGTCATGACATGGACAAGGTCCTGACTTAGTGCTAACGAATCAAGTTTGAATATGGGATTGTGCTTGTAGGTTGTGAAGATCCACACAAGAGAATGGGCCTGCAGTTAGCCATCTCCAGTTGACATTTGAGGATGTTGAGAATTTTGTAGAGGGGACTGTGCTTGTGGATTGTAAAGATCCACAGAAGGGATATATGCGTCTACATTAAGCCAATTCCAGTCGACATTTTGAGGATATTGAGAATTTCCTAGAATTGGTGGTGGCAAGACCACAGAACCCGTGAGGGTAGGATATCTTGCGGAATAGTAAATGAAGCTGGCCTCAATCTTAGGTTGTGTCAACATCACAATGCAGAAACTGACTAAGTTACAATGAAGAACAGACATTGTAGCACAGCCGAGAGCTGGGACATGTATAAATGACCAATTTTAATCTTCATCTTCAAGAGAACTTTTCCTTTGCACTAGTGCAATCTTCTCCTCCTCCTCCTCCTCCTCCTCCTCCTTGAGAGGACTTCTCCCAATTTTACCCTTAGCTGTGTGGCCGAGAATACTCCACTTTTGTCATGCCATGGATCCCTTGTTTTGTTTTCCTTGTACTAAATCTTGTTGGCATTGGAGAGGGCCACTGATACTGATGAATCAAGATTTGATTAGGGGAGCCCACAAACAGAGAGGGATCCACGTCAACCATAGTTGGAACCGGGGAATGCAATTCTCCCGTTCTGGAAAATCGAGGCCTCCGGATACACATTTGAGCTACAAGAGCGAGCATAAAAAATTCAACAGATTGACCTGCGACAATGAAGAAGAGGAATTCATCAGTTCTTACCTGGGCAGCCGAGAGCCGGGACATGTGAGCCGTCCCAACCACGTACACCACCTCAGGCTCCACGTAGCCGTCGGCGCGGCGCTCCACATAGTCATCCGGCCTTGGCACTACCAGCAGCACGCCCGCTTCCACCAAGTCCAGGAGCTCGGGGTGCATCCTCCCCACCACCTCCCGCGTTGCCCCCCTCGTCGCCGCCCGGAAGTCGAAATCCGCCGGCGGAGCGTTCACCCGCTGCGGCTGCGGAGCTTGGGCAGCGGATGCGCGAATTGGTCGCAGCTGCATCCTCGTCACAGGTATTTCGCGCCGAAGACGAGTGCGGCGGCTGAGCGAACAGGGCCACAAGGTCGTCGTGGCCGCCATCGCCATCGCCATCTTCACACGCACGCCACTGCCGAAACTAAGCAAGCAAGGAAGCAAGACGACGACGTCGCTTCTTCTGTTTTTCTGCCTCCCTCGTGTGTGTCTAGTTTACAATCCACGACGACATCGCATTTTCATGATTACAATCCAGAATTGCATCTATGTTCTCGTCGCAATCCACAATCGCATCGTATGTTCGTGTGGTGAACACCGATAACGAGTACGATAACCTACACGAGGACCTCAACTATGGAGAATAGATGACGAGCCGCGGGAGCGACAAGTCATACTCCTATTCGAGCTGGTTATTAGAGTAGAGGCGCTCATAACCGGTCACTTAAGAGATTTTGCGCTAGATATGAAGAAGCATAAGGCCGTGTAATTTTTTCATGTGTAAGAAGATAGAAATAAGGAGGATTGTAAAAAAATTGGTAATTTATTCCTTGGATTGAAAGTACTGTGAATTTTAAAGTTAAAATTTAGTCCGACCAATGTCTAAAGTATGCTATAATTGCTCATTCTTCTCACTTCAGCACTCAAACCAGGGACATGTGTCATGGCACTATTGGTTTTGGCATGATCAAAATTTAGTTCAAGTATGATTGAAATCATGTCACCCTATAGGTTCCCGATGGGGTCTTGATCGGGATAGTTGCCTTTAGTCTAGTCATAATCGATCATGTCATGAACGTGATACGAGAAATTATGGATGATAGCGTGCTTCGATGGATGAAAAATTGCAACAAGTCCTAATAATCCTTATGTTCTTGGATGCGCAATTGGTTATAAACTAGATAATCAATGAGAAAAGAGCGGAGGACAATTTGTGGGAGTTGTGAGTCATTCACTTACTCAAGCTAGCTATTGGTTGTAACCGATTGCTCATCCAAAAGCAGATCGGTTATCATAACTTGTCATAGTTTTATTCATGCATAGAGGCGCAATATCATTTACAAATCTTGTCATCCACTCTCCTCTCTTCCTTGTTATCTAGTCCATAATCGAGTAGTTGTATGGTTAAGAAATGTGACCAAATAAGACTCACTTACCTTGAAGTGTTTTTGTCACAATCCATAGTTGTATCGTGTGTCCATGTGGCAAATAGTAGATACAATTTTCGTTCGGTAAAGGGAGGATGGACGACTCATTGCTTTACAATTCAACATCTATCTCTCCATTGAAGGTAAGGTAAGCACATCTAAGAGCAGGCCAACCTCGACTTTAATCTAACCTCAATATTTCAATTTTGGATGACAAGATAGGTTGAGGGTGAGACATTCACACTCCAACCTCAATTCCGACCTCAACAACCCATAATCTCAATTTGGATGACATATGGTACGGCTCAATATTGGGAGATGTATTTATTAGAAGGCAGCGGGCACCGAGGACCAAAAAGGGAATGCACAAAAAAAACACATCAACACAAGCCAAGATCATTAAGCTTTTATCTTGGGGCTAAATTTTTATTTTATTAAAAAAAAAACCAACTTGCCTCAAATGGTAGAGGAGTTGGTGTTGCTCCCGGGCAAACCCATAGTGCCAACAAGGCCGTCAACACCTTCTTGGAGCCACCACCACCACAAAACAAAATGAGCAAAGCGAACACAAAACCAACCAGCACAAAGAATAAGTATTGTGCCGCCCTATAAGCAAGCCACCTTCCATTTCAAAAGGTACCCAACAATCTCCATCTCAACCTACTTGGGTCCACATCTAGTGCATCACTTTCCACCTCCTTGGAAAACAATAACCTCCGTCCCCCAACCAATCCCAGGGCTGGCCAAGCAAAGTAATCCACACTGGCGCCCCCCCAAGAAGCCCGATCATTTCTTAATTATTGAGGTTGGAGACATTCCCACCCCAACCTCAACATGACCTCTAAACCTCAAGAGAATTGAGGTTGGCCTCAATAACTCCTCTGACCTCAATACGAAGCTTTGAAGTTTAAACTTTCTTCATAAATTTGATTAGAGGTGACTTGGATAATAGCCAGGGTGTTTGGATGTTTTGAAACAAATGGTTCTAAATGTTTTTTAAATGGGCACTTGAGATGATGAACCTTTTTCTAATCTAGACACACATATTATTAATGAATTCCTCATAATTCCCTTTTTCAAGCATGTTATTTTTTGCGAGATAACAAATCATCAGTTCATTAGAATCATTACAAGTAATTTAGGGTGGGTTCACATTAGAGTATAATACTCAAGCAAATATGGGTCCACAACAACCCTAGGTTACAAACCTTACTTTCCTCTCAAAATCGGGCCCAAGCTTGAAATATGGTTTTCAAAATTACTAGAATTCTTATTCTTAGTCTTATTCTTATTTGGATTTGAGATTGACAAGATTTGACATGAAAGTGGCATCAGTTCATTTTTCATACTTTGGACTTGGACCCTAGATATTGCTTGCCCATCCAAAATTTTGTTCTTGGAGGATGAGATCGCTTGATTTCATTAAACCTTAAAGAACAACCATTCCAAAGGGATAGGTTGCCAACCTAGACTTGTTACACTAGACCTTTGATTTGTTGTGGCGTTAAAATTGGTGCCCCATGTTAATTAGAGTGATCTTCATGACTTGTCATTTAGTATCAAGTATCATATGACACCTCTCTAGTTGCCCCCTACATTGATTATCCCAATTCGTGATGGAGGACTAATAATGAGAGTGGAAAATTAGTGAATGTGATGGGCCAAAGGATGGTAAAGTGAACAAGAAAAGTGGTTTGCCCTTCCACTGTGATACAATTTCATATATAGTGAGGGAAGTAGGCTCAATTCTATACTAAATGGCATTTCGAGACCATGTATCCCTTCAATGGATTTGAACCAAACATAGTACAAAATTTGTGCCTCGTTAGTATTATGGAGATACGTATGAAGTAGATCCTAAATTGGGTGGTGGATTTGAGCTCAATCCTACTTCATTTCAAAATATGTAATGATTTGTGTGTAGGTTAAGTATTTGGCAAGATCATATTGTATGTTAGTGCGCCAATTTTTTGAAAGCAAAATTCATTTTCTTAACGTCTAATTCACCCTCACTTTTTGAAAACCAACAATTATGAAAGTAAATTCTACAAAATATAAAATCTCTTTCTATGTATGTATATCATGTAGATTGCAAATATATTTATGAAAACATTATGACCCACCTTATTAGTAACTTTAATATGAATCATTATTATTTTTTTGAGTCATATAACTAGGAAATGTGGCTACTTGCACCTCTAAATTGACAAAGTACAACTTTTGTTCACTTTACCATGCTTTGGCCCCAACATTAAATTTCTTTACGCTATGAAATTAGTACCACCAAAAGATCTACGAAGCATTGTTCGTCCCGGCATTATTCACTAAAAATTCAATTCATAGCAACACTTTTAGCTAATTTAAGTATTGACATTATTCGCTAACAAGCACAAATTCTTTTATAAGGTTTTTTTAAATTAAAATTTTATTTTTAATGACTTTACAAACACCTTAGATCACACACTAATTTTCTTGAAATCTATCGTAAATGAACATATATTCATAAATGTAGTCTCACTCAGTAAAAATTTCAACCCTTAGTAACTTTTAGATTAGGCTAAAGAATGCATGCTTTAGGTAACACCCTCACTAATTGGGATAATGAGTGGAGTGATTGCAAGGCAGTTAGTGTGAATTGGTGTTGAATAGGTAAGTCTCGGCCACACTAAACATGATGTATGATGTCTAGTGTAGCCAAGCAAGAAGAATGAGCACTGAATGGGGAGAACCGGCAGCCAGTTACAGATGAATCGGTTGAGTTTGAAAAATAACCCTTTCAACTTCAAGACCTCAGGAAAATCAACGACCATTTTAGAGGAATTTACAGAACATTCCTCAATTCGGTAAAGAGAAAAACGGAAAGATGTTAGCATGTAATCAATTGATCTTGGAAACACTAGGATCTCAAGCTGGCGGTTTCAGGTTTTTCTGCAGCACTCGCCTTTCGAGGGACTTCCATTGGGAGCTTTCGGCGAAAACCTTTTAGACCGGAAGCCACTTTGTACCCTCCAAGTCAGTACCCTCAAAAGAATAACTCATTAGCCTGAGTATGATACGAGAATGCAATTTCTTCAACACACTTGTGTCTGAAGAAAGCGTATAAATTTGAAGAATCAAGAGCCTCTCAGCATAAATATATACTTTACGGGGAATTGTAAATTAGTATCTTCTCTTCGTTGCAGATAGAGCTCAGTAGAACATTCTGAACGCGAAGCCAGCTCGTACCTTCAAAGAGTACCTCGAAGTCAAGCAAAACTTAGTTCCGGGAGAACTTTACATCTCCAGAGCTTGGTACCCAACGATGTGATCATGACGACATGATTGGCTTATTTAAAGAGTCTATAAATTTGAAGAGCCAAGAGGCACACTACGGGTGCTGAGTGTGGTTATTATTAGTCTGAGCTTCTCTAATTTGTTGCAACCCGAGCTCAGTCGAAGTTATGGAGGTTTTGTCGGCTTGGACATGGGCGGTGGGTGCAGTACTGGTACTCCTCCTTGGAGCCTCTTGCACCTTCCCAAAATTCTTAGAGCGGAAGCAGGCAACCAAATTTCTGGTTCAAGGCGATTGGGGCCTACCAATTTTTGGTGAATATTTCCAATTGATGAAACAGGGTGGGCGCGACTTCCTCTACGGACGCTACGTCAGGTAAACCCCGAGCGCATCAGATCATACTTTGTTACCTGCCTGACCTGAAATTACGCCTAAGTTCAAGATTCACTGAGATATACGTCGGCGTGATGTCGTGGCTGCAGATATGGAGAAGTCTTCACCGCCAACATATTTGACACGAAGGTGATTGTTCTGAATTCTCCCGAGGCCGCGAAATTCGTTCTTTCGACAGCTCACGCCTCCTTTGTACATGGTTACGGTATGCGGAGGACGGAGCTCGCCGGCAACGGGAAGTTCTGGGGGCCCGGACACCCTTACTTCAGAAAGATTGTGCTCGCGGCCACCACTGGAGAGAATCTCCACAACATTCTTCCCTTCATTAGCAGTTTGGCGAAGAGAACTGTTGATTCTTGGGAGGATATGGGAGTTGTGAATACCTGCGATGAGATAAGGAAGGTCAGCTTACCAACTTATCATGCTCACAACCAATGTTGGCCAAGTACTTGATTTTATCATTAACCTTCGGTTCTGGTTCTTAAAGACAAAGTAGAAGGAAAAAGAACTCCGGGGTTTTGAAAGTTTTTAGAATGAAACTATCTCCAGTCCCAGTTATAAAAAGAAAATGTAGAACTGGTGGTTTGCCTGAAAGAACCGATGGTTTTTTAGAAGGTAATTTGACCGTGTTTTGAATTTTTTAGAGAACCTTGGTTATGAATCAGGTATGGGTTTTTGGAAATTTGAGAACCGCGGATACGAATTCAACTAATCGCCTTGATACCTGATGGGGGTTTGGTGCCGATTCTAATACCCGCCCAAGATTGGTCACAACACTCGTGTCGATCCTGTGATCTCATATCCGATCTCATCCCAAGAGTATAAGGGTTATCAATTCGTCTTAATGTTTCATCCGTGTAGGCGCAATGCCATCCATAACTCCAAGATGGGTTATGACTATGTCTGGCTTGAGTAGCTGGATGACGAGACGTGGAAGTGATGATCATAGAGCCCAACCTCAAAAAGAGAGCAGTGGCCCATGGGTAAAGAGGCTCTTTAGACATGTTTGCTTTTCCCCTTTAGATTAGTTGTTCCTAGATCACATCTAATACTTCTAACGAATTGATGTGTTCTTATTTCACAAAGAGGAGCGACAAGCTTGGAAAGAAGGCATTGGAGGAATCCATCGATGCATTTTGTGCCCAAACTAGAAATGGTTTGCACTTTCAAATATCATTTTGGACACCAATCAAAACAATTTTTCAAAAAACAAGGATCACCATCCAAACCCCTAGGTGTAGAAATACACTTCTGCTGTACTTTAAAAAAAATCTTAGAATTGATAACCATAAAAGCGCTTATAATAATGCAAAAACAAATCCAAAATAATGCTTCTTAGAAATGGTTCAATAGCTCCAAACCAAACTCTAAAGACAATGACCCCTGCGAGTGGGACACATAGTTGCCACCCCAACATGAGCCGATGATTGATCTATTGATCTATCAATTGATCGATCACCTTCGCCTCGGGTCATGTGCATTGGAACATCAAGTTATGGAGTTCTACTATTGCTTCTTGCAAACATGTGACCAAGTCTCACTGACATTGGTACCATAAGTGCTCCAACAGTGGTCACATTGCAATTTGAAAGTGGATACTGCTTACATCGTAGAGTGTTTCTCATTAAAGATGTGTTTTGTGTCGATTGCAACTCGTGCAGTATACATTTATGGTGATGATGCACATAATGTGGAGGGATGTCGACACATTCTCTCCGGAGATGGACCGGATCATGGAAGACATGGCCGCAGCAGAAAATGGAATGCTTCGTGTGCCCATCAATCTCCCCGGTTTCGCTTTCTTCAAGGCTATAAAGGTATATTACTCCTCTACAAAAATTTACTGGGGTTTAGGGTAAGAGCTCTAAATTCTGGTTGGCAAAGTTGGTGTTCTACTTCATAAATATAAGCTCATGGTACATTGGTAACCGTTTAAGAGAAGTGTCCACTTTAGGTTTGCATACATTAGTTGTAGACATGAAGTATTGAAAGCTGATAGTTTTCAGTAGTTGGGGCTCATCTCCACCTCACGGAGCCATGCTAGTTCGTGTTCTACCCTCTATGGTCAACACAATCATTGAGGGGGTCACATGGTCACCCAACCATCAAAAATTGTGTGGGGGATGAGCACGGTGAGCCTCATGGAGGAGGAACCATGGGAGATCAACCCATGAAGGCTGAGGTGGATGTTATTGTCTAGGCAAACACCTCTACCTGTCAATATTATTGTATACGTTGACATTATAATCTTCTGAATTTGGTCACATGGACAACTGGTAATATGTGTGTAAAATTGTGAATTTACAAAGCTTCCATGTGTATGGTCAAACTCTACCAGAAGAGGTGTTGAGTTTCTTCAATAAGAATCTAAATTAAATTGAAATGTTTCAGGTGATTTTTGGAAAGACTTTTCTTTGACTTCAAAGGTTGAGTTGCCCCAGTTATGGTTGTTAGACTCAGAAGATTCCATCTCATAATTGAGACAGTTGTAATCTACAAACTAAGAGACTCTAAAGTTCATGCTAGTGTTCGCAAATATAGTCGCTGTCCTTTTTCCTTTTTGTACATGAAAACATCATATTTCATTGTGGACTACGGTGGTGTGGATAAAGCAGGCCAAAGAATCGATCTTAAAGCGACTTACGCTGGCCATAGCAAAATGGAGAGAAGATGGTCCAACAACAACGCATGGGGATGTGCTCCATTGTCTACTAAGTCTCCAGGATTTCAAAGTCTCAGATCGTGATGTTTGTGGCATCATGATGTCCTTGCTTTTTGCAGGTTACGCAACAACGGCTGCTCTCATCCCATGGGTCATGAAGCTCCTACACAACAATCCAGATGTGCAACAACGTGTTCGAGTACCATTCCTAACTTGAAGCCTTCTTGAACATTGCATAACAATCTTAACTAGGCCATCACAAAACTGTATACGTCTGCCAACGCAAGAAGATGGAGCATTAGGCATCAATCTTTTCACTTGAAGGATTTAGGATCATTGTTTGTCAGGAAGCACTCACTCTGTGTTTGTGATTTATTTAGGATGAACAAGAAACACTCAGAGCACAAATGGTTAAAGACAAGCCTTTAAAGTGGTCCAAAATCAGGGCTTCCTCGCCCTTCACATCTCAGGTATGATTGCACTTTTTTTCTTCTTCTTTCTACAATCTATCAGTCAATGGTATTAAATATTCTGGTAAATGTCGCATTTGGATTTTTAATTTTTTTTGTTCAACTTGCGTCATTAGTTGCATGGCCGTGATTGTGCTATAGGTGATTGATGAGACTTTGAGGCTGCAATCAATCATTTCAATGGTTCCCAGACGATCCAAAGAAGACATTGAGTTCAAAGGTATTTGATCATCAGGAGTCTCCCAAATGAAGTGGTCAAATCAATCATGTTCAGATCAAGGTTGTGTTATCTAATTTCATCTTTTGCTGACACCTGTAAAGTTTCATGTCAGCACACAGTCCACATACTTGATTTAATTAGCTATCACATGAAACTACAACCTTGAATCAATGCCTGCACCAGACTTATATAAGGATGCAAATTTTGTTTCTCTAATCTGGAGAGAGGGAATTATCCTATTTGAGCATACCTATCATTCATCCAACATGAAGTCTTGAAATAGTATGCAGCGTGCATGTTACTTATTTTAGTTGATTTGGCACCATGGTTATTTTTAAAGACTTTGAATTAGACTATTCAAGCACTTTTGAGATGTATCGGCAACAAACTTATAGGGGGTCAAGTTTTTATGTTGGATGAAGGAAAAGTACACTCATATACGATAATTCCCTCTTTGCCTCCAATCCATGGGAGGTGACTGGAAAGGTTGAATTATGAGTTGAATCAATGTTGAATGTACGATCATCTAGATATTGAATTAGCACTGAAAATGTGTATTAAACCTTGAAGGGTATGTAACATACATTGACTCAATATATAAATGATGGTCACCCTGGTCACTTGCATTTTGAGATGCATATACAATATTGCTTAAGTCAACCTTCATGTCCATGTAAGAGGCATTATGAATTAGCAATGCCAACTTTATGATTAAAAAACACCGTTGAAGTCGAATTTTCATGAATACAAGTTGCTAGAGGATATTAAATTAGATTTGAAGATGGAATTGTGTTTAACTTATTTATTATACAACTAAGTAGGAAGGTTGTTATTATACATAATTTACATGAATCTGACGCATCAACTAATTTGTTGTATACCTAGGCATTCTCTTGCCGAAAGGCACAACTGTGTGGGCCTCGACAACTGCAATCCATCTCAATTCAAACCTTTATCCAAATCCTTTCAAGTTTGATCCATCGAGGTTTGAGGTACGCATAATGAACCATGAACCTCTTAGTTATGTAGGCAATCAAATTGTTTTTATGATCAGCAAAGTGCTTGGTTTCATAAGTTGGTATTGTAGGCTGATAACTTTATCCATGAATGAATGAATCTATGTGAGTGATTGAACTTGTCGTACACAAATTGCCTTTGGATTCTAGAATTAGATTGTTGCCAGTAAAAAATTCCAACTTTAGTCTATGTGGATGTCTAATCTATGAGAGGACCGCACCAAAATGAATGATGCATGAAAAATTGTGCAAGTTGGTTTGGACAATACGTATTTGAATGCAACAATTCTAGTAGCTTATCCTTGTGTTCCAAAGTTTAATTTGATGTGAATAACACAAAACTACATAGCCTTGGGTTTTCTTTTCGTTTTTTGGTTTGGTTTTTTGGGTCACCAAATCACCTTACACTCAAATAATGATATGACCTTCATCTTGCCAGGATCCTCCCAAGCCCAACACATTCATGCCATTTGGAAATGGCCCTTACTTATGTCCTGGCATTGAACTCGCAAAAGCAGAGACTTTATTACTTGTTCACCATCTTGTTACAAATTACAGGTGAGCACATGGAGAGGCCAAGTCAATTGTAGATCTTTAACATTAACATTGAAAGTAATTGGACAATAGATTTTACCATTCAAGGACGAATGTGAATATGAATGTGGGTACAAGTTGCCTTCTAGAAACTTCTTATGCACACAATTAGTTTTCTATCTACGTTTGTGGTGGGTTACAGATGGGAGAGAGTGGGACCTGAGCGAGGAAAGCCTCAATTCTTCCCAACCCCAAAACCGGTTGAAGGGTTTCCCATCCATGTCCATAAGATAAGTACTTCCTAAATTTCCTTGATTTACGGCTTGTCGGATTTGTCATATAGGACTCAACTTCTTCATGTGTTATGGCTTAACTAATTAATTATAGATTCACATGTATAGTCAACTACACTTGAAATTTTGCTAAAATGTTATGTATAGTTGATATTTGCCCTATGAGCAACACTATCCCATTAGTTGAAAATCAATTGTGTATATCAAAATGGGAAAGAAGATATATGTTAGACTAGGGCCATTGAGCTTATGATAGGTAGACCTATGAGTGACTTTTGATTTCTATCTCCTTATTGCCAAAAATATCGATTGACTTGTAAATGCGCCTAAATGCCTAAAATAAATATTATAGGCGTAGGTACCATAGTACGTTGGCGATGATGGTGGTGGTGGTGATGGTTCAATTGTTGTTGTGTTTTTTTGAATTCTGCATGGTATTCGCCTCACAAAGCACAATAATGACCACAAATCAAGTTTGAGAGAGGAGCTAGAAGAATAGACCCAACCAAAGACCGGACAATATGTACAATTTAATCCAAAGACCAAAATAAGTAACCAAATACACATGAACCAAATGCAATTCTACTCACAACATGACTCGTGGTTTAGATGATTTTGTTTAGTGGTTTGCGAGTAGAGGGATCTCAAGTGAGAAGATTATCATGGCGATCTCAAGGAAGAAGATGTCAAGAAAATAAATGGAACAAGTTGATCTCAATTACCAAGAGAATCAATACAACATAAAGAAGAAAGAGGTGCAAACAATGCACATATGATAAAATGAACAATGCTATCTCAAAGTAGAGGAAGAGCAATGATGACCTCAAGAAACAAAACACTCTCAAGGAAGAAGGAGATCAAAATACGAGAAGAGCACGGAGGTCTAAAAAAACAAGAAACAAAATAGTGTCAAAGAACAAGGAAAGCATGAAGGTCGCAACAAATGAAAAAAAACAATGAAGAAATGGAGCAAGGCTTGGGCATGACAATTACAAAGAAGAAGAAGAAGAAGAAGAAGAAGAAGAAGAGGCAAGCCTTTAACCCCTAAACGTCTAAAAGATCTAGATTGGGCCTTTCCAAGCACCAAAAACATGTATTTAAGCTACATACTTCCCTTCTTAGATAATTGTGTCAAAAGAGCCCCCATCCAAAATCAACTTATTCTTCAAGTGCACTTTTTGAATCGGTTGAATACCTCGATGTTATTGAAGGTTTTAGATCAAATATGCAGCCGTGGTGTCTTTGAATGCAAATATTTACGTTGTATTTTGATCACCAATGTCAAATATGAGTATATTTTAATTTTCTCCTTGACATAAGACATCGTATATGATAAGGAATAAAAAAACCCACAATACGATTTCTAAACCTGGTGAGGCTCATACAAATTGTGTGTAGGGTTGTATATTGAGACCCTGCATCCTTAAGGAGGAACTTGCAGAGTTGCAAGTTGGCAATTTTGCAAAGTCAACAACCTAGCGTGGTAGCTTAAGCATTTTTTAAATTTGCCAACATGCATGTATTATATTCCGCACGAGATAAAAGACCATCTAATTGCTAGTTGTTTACATTTTTTGTAACAAATCGACATCATCTTTGTTGAGATGAAAGGGAATGAAGAACACTAAAGCTATGAAAATACATGATTGCCACATTGGCTTGATCCACACCATTATACTTTTGTGGATTCCCCCCACTTCCAAAGATGAGGAGTGGCACATTAAACCCCATTGCAAATGACTGTGCCCTTTCCCCACGAAAATCGCTCCAACATTCCTTTGTGTTTTTGACATAGTTATGATGGAAATATAAGAATAAAACACGGATTTCAACCGTACAGATGTGTGAGGCATGGTGTCGGCCCCTACCACATAAACATTCAACCATCCACTAAGTTCTCATTTAGGGTTCAAGTATGTTGTCAAGGTTCCAATTGGTTTAGATTTCCTTGAACCTTGAACTTTAGCACCGATTAGACCTAGTAATTAAACCCCAAATCTCGATCGATCTTGCCTTTGATGAAGCTAACGGTAAACTGGAAACATCCAGCAACCCAGCCAATCAAAGCCCAACATAATTCTCATTCCAGTGACAATTTAGTCTATAACAAGAACAATTCACATCAACCTGATTGTTCCGTGATGCGATGGCAACAATTCTTATACAAGTTACTCATGATGTAACTTGATAGCGTTTTGAAGCACAAAAGTAGTATGCAATCATCTAACATAATTCGTGTGCTTACATTTTGGTTCAATCTAGACCAAAAAACAAGGATTCTGATTCCAACACATATCTGTATGCATTAAATGGTTACACTGAAACTTCATCACCTCGGTAAAGATTAGATCTAAAAGTCCAAGACCTTCATGCCGATCTGTGCAGACTCGAAAGAGATCGAAACCTAAATACAATTTGAAAGATGTATATACACATGATGCAACTTTGCACCTATAGAGTATGTATACTCCATGTGTAGCCAAATCGCCTGG
The DNA here is from genome assembly GCA_950295325.1 of Polytrichum commune. Lineage (NCBI taxonomy): Eukaryota > Viridiplantae > Streptophyta > Polytrichopsida > Polytrichales > Polytrichaceae > Polytrichum > Polytrichum commune. The sequence continues at coordinate 27,192,618 of OX485805.1, forward strand.
GAACTGCTAAACCTTCCT